>JBAIZL010000002.1:132186239-132416239 GCA_036971475.1 Prosapia bicincta | reverse complement strand
TGTACGTAACTAGAATAAGAGACGGACATATAGTCACAGAGTATTAGCTAGAACGTTTCCAAACTTGTCAGAGTGCCAGTAAGAAACCATAACACATACTTCTGCCATGTAGAGATGCAGGGTAAAGCTCACAAGTATCCAGCTATTCTTCTCGCTAATAGCAACCTATGGACTCTGGTTTCAGTGGTAAATTATGAGCTATCAAAGTCATTTGAAGCAGGGTGTCCGTAACATGAAGAAAGTATAATAGTAAACAATGTTTGGAACTTTTCAATAAGAGATAAACAAATCAAATCCATGCATACGATAATTTCCTGCATATTTGTTAATTACAACAAGTGAGCATTAGTTTTTAACTAAAAACACTTGTAAATGGTTACAGTTGCTCAAAGTAGCACTTGCTTTATATTTTTGAGGACGGCCGTTTCGGGAGATGTGCCCTATTGTCAATTCATACCGTAATTCATCTCAAGGTTTAAGTAGGTTAGGTTGAGGGTGGGATATTTCAAACTACACTCTACACACATACTCAACAACCTAACCAACAAAACCCTGAGCAGTTACGGTCTGAGTTGACAATGGGGCACATCTCCTGAAACGACCGTCTTTAACAATTTAAAGTAGGTGCTATTATAGGCAAGTGTAACAATTTACAAGTGTTTTTAGTAGTTTTCTTCATTTTCTTTTTTTATGGTAATAAACGGGATTGTAATATAATAAAGTGGTTGAAAAAAAATTATGAACATTTAAAATAATGTGTTTCAAATTGTTTTGTTAATACTATTTATATAACTCTTAAAGTAGTTGTATTAATGTACCTAAAACCACTATTGATAATGCAAATGCAGTAGTGATATATATATATATATATATATATATATATATATATATATATATACACACACACACACACAATACTCACACACACACACACACACACACACACACACTCACACACACACACACAAACACACACACACACACACACACACACACACACACACACACACACACACACACACACACACACACACACACACACACACACACACACACACACACACACACACACACACACACACACACACACACACACACACACACACACACACACACACACACACACACACACACACACACACACACACACACACACACACACACACACACATATATATATATATATATATATATATATATATATATCACTTTCACTATATGTATTTAAACAAGAATCTCAATTGGTATTTTTGCGAGTTAACTTTCAAAGATTGATATCCATTATCGAGCATCACTGGCCGGGGGTTGTAGTAGACTGCTACAACCCCCGGTTAGTGATGCTCGATAATGGAGATACTATTGACCTTTTTGAAAGTTAACTCGCATACATAACAATTGAGATTCTTGTTTAAATACATATAATGAAAGTGATAAGTGAATACATGAAAACAGTGTTGCAAAGTTAAATATACACACACACATATATATATATTAGGTGGGCATTAGACGATTATTAAATGATGGAACTTATACTAATGCAATTATAATAAAGATTCAGAAAATGAATTAGTATATGATAGGCAGGGAAGTAAAACGGCAACAAACTTTCACCTAACATTTAACTATGAGTTATGTTTTTAAAGACGAAATTTGATTCAATAATGTTCACAGTAACCTTTTTGTTCCTCCTTACAACAATTACTCTTAAAATAAGTATGTAAAAAAAATCAGTGATAGCATAAGTAAAATTAGGTTAAAAGTTTAGGTTCTTACTTTACAAAGCAATAGATATCCTGAGAACACATATAATGTAGGTAGGTCATTGCAGAAAAAATCATTCATAATAGATACATTAACATCTGTATCTTAAATATCGGCAATTATAACAGATAATTATTAAATAATTTTTGAAAATTACTTAGGTTTTCTTATATATGTGGCTATGTGAGGTTATTTATCATGAACTACTACTAACCATAAAAAAAGTATAACTAAAATTTCATGAAATATATTCATCAAAATATATTTAATAAAATAAAGTTACACTTTTAAATGTTTTAAACTTGCCTATAGTAGCACTTACTTTGTTTGTTGAGGACGGCTGTTTCGGGAGATGTGTCCCTTTGTCAACTCAGACCGTAACTGATCTCAAGGTTTACGTAGGTTAGGGTGGGGGTGGGAACACATCTTTAAGGGACACATCTCCCGAAACGGCCGTCCTCAACAAACAAAGTAAATGCTACTATAGGCAAGTTTAAAACATTTAAAAGTGTAAGTGATTACTAGTAGCTCAAGCGAAGATGGAATCAACAAATGAAAATAAAGTTATGTTAAATATGTTCCTTAAAAACAATAACATTGAAAAAAATCACACTAAAATTTAATCTGTGTACTGATGCCTTTGCATGAATATATTCTTTCAGCTTCTATACAAAGAGTGGGCCAGACCTGGAAGATGGTTCAAACAACAACCACTTTGGCTTGTTAGAAAGTATTTTGGAGAAAAAATTGCATTATATTACGTTTGGCTAGGTTTCTACACAACTATGCTGGTGTTATATGGGATTTTCTCAATCGATTCTCAAGATAATATTCCAAGATAATTATTAGTAATTCAGAGATTCATTTCTATCATCTCTTGTTTCTTAAAATAATCAAGCTGATCTGTAACAACTTGGTAATCTGGTAAACGCATTTAAATCATGACGTTTCTCCATTTTACAAACTGTTTGCATTATTGCCTAATTTATATTCTCATTTAACAAAAACAAATTTAGCCTGACTGTGAGTGATGACTGCAGGAACCTGCCATTTTGACTCCCTATATCTGAAACTTCGCCAATTTGTTTTCTTTAAAATGCCTGCCTGCCATTTATAACATAGACCATTGGCAGTTGCCTAGCGTTTATCACATCAATTGAAGCTTTAAAACTGTATGACAGTTTTTCCTGTGCAATTGTAGGTTTTTTCTTTAATTTTTTGTCTTTGAGAATAAACGATATTTATGTTCTAAACCGTTAAAAAATTCTAGTTTTATGAATTTTAATTATAAAATTATTTAATATATACTAACTTATGTTTTAGGATATAATTTTACTTTAAAATATATTTAAGGTGTAGGCCTGTCTTGCAACAATCAGATTGTTACAACCATTCTTAGAATTAGACAACACTATGGGAAAGCTGGGAAAAATCCGAACAAATATAGTTCTACCAAGTATTAATACAAGACTATTATTGCTGTACCAGGAAAAAAATTGGTTTGATGATCACAATTTGATTGAATGTTGGGCAACTGCTAAACTGCTAGATACCTAGGCTTGGTTTGACTAGCTCCTTGCAGTCAATAACTGCTATGCGGCTTTCAGAACCATATGGCTTTCTGTTAGGAAGCTGGAATGATGGTTATTTTTCTAGCAAGCAAGATTTAAAACAAAATAAATTCAGATTAATGTCGAATCCTGTAGTAATGAAAGAGCTATGATAATACACTCTCATTGTTAAATAATTTGCCATGTAACGGCAACATTGATTTCCGGAGGACCTTAAATAATTAAATGAATGAAGTTGGCGTTTTGTACATACCTCACTGGGCGAAGTACCACCACTTGTCGGACAGTTATTCGGGTGCACCCTTTCCCGCACTTATCATTTACCTGTCGAACTTAAAGAAATCACTTATATTCAAAATGTCACTATTAATGTTAAGAGTACCTTCGCCACACGACAGGAGAAACAAAGAGAGAGAAATGGTCTAAACCGAGCCTCGTTTAGAACACACAAAAACTACGTCACGTCGAGAGTGACGGGAGAGATTTCGTTTAACCGACGATTCGAAAGGAACTGGGCCGTACCGAACCTTGTAAGAGACAAGGGTTGGCCGATAAGGAGTCCCTCTCTGAAGCATTTACACTGTCTTTTTAAATTATCTTTAATTTAAAGAAAAGTACGTAACACTCATTTTCATGTACAATACATTTAATTAGGACATTTTACTAGCCTGTAAAGTATCTCGAAATGTGTTGAGTCAGTGAGTCAGTGTTCAGTGAGTCAGTGAAAGTTGTGGAGGTCAATTCTGCTGTTAAAAAAATTAAATTGGCAACACATGTGTTTTCTAGTTCCTCAATGATCGTTAGTTTTCGGCTATAAAACATTTTCGAAGGCAAGGTTTATGGGTCAGTAAACACAAAAGAATGAGGATACCTGGTTTAAAATCTAAACATCTATGTATGTAACGATATTACAAGAATTGTGCGTTTCAATGAATGTTTTAATAAATGTGTCACTATTTTTTCATATTAAAAAGTTTCATTACAATATGAGAGCATTGCATTTCTCATTCAACTGTAGAGTGAAAAGTGCTTCATTCCTATAACTGTAAATTTCTTAGAAGCCTGTAAGTTTTTTATAATTGTGAAACAAGTAGTTAATATTGGATTTTGGGGTGTTAGGTACCAAAATTACTATTTTACTTATTTCATGTATGACATATTTGGTTCTGATTACAACCAATTGTAGACAATAAAATTTAATTTATGGACTGCATTTGTGAGCTAGTCTATGCAAGACAATAAGTAATTTTTACTGAAAGCAACCAAAGTAATAAGGCGATATTTTCATGTTTTTATACAGTTTTATTTATTATACCCAGGTTACATTTAAAATATAAATAATTAGTTCTATGTTGTTTTAAAAAGGTGTATGACCATATTTTATTATATTTTTTGCTATATTAGTTTTATAAAAAATCACTAAAATAATTTTACATGATAGTATTAACCAATAAAAAAATGATGGAGGTAGAAACATAGGGCTGTTAATATGCAGGAGGATACAAAAAAAAATAATATTTCAAAATTAAACCTACTACATGGAACAGCAGAAATGTGTAAGGTTTTCACAATTCTTTAGATTTAGCTTTTTCATATTTTGATTTACATGTTTTTATTTAAAACTATACCTCTTATTATATTATAATAAATTCTCTATAAAACCTGTATCTTGAAAGTTTCATGAATAACCTTTTAGACAAAATATATACATTTGATTATGTTGAGTGTAACTCTGATTAAAAATCAAAAGTTGTACTTTATTTGTCATTTTTCTTATTTTGTATCAATAAAAAGTATAAAGACATTTTCCAAAAGTACATTTATATAATGACAACTGGAGCTGTGGTCATTTCAGTCTTAGCAGATATTTACGTTTCATTTTATTAACATTACTAACGATTCAATTTGTTATTGATAATGAAATGTGTTATTCCCTAATTACAACATTTGTAAAAACATATACTACAAACAAAATAAATAATATTTACTATTTTCAAACTAAACATAAAAAAAACGTTTGTATTTTTCTATAATAGCATCAGATGGGGTGTTTTTTCTAAATTGCACACCTGAAAATAACATTTTATACTATTTGAGCATTTGAAATATAAATGAAAATAAGCATACGAAGACAATGCAAACAAGACATTAAATGTCTTGGCAATGTCTTAAATACAAGCAATTAATATAAACCAGATCATCATAGTTTAGTAGGTACATATTAGTTACTTTAAAACAATTGGAAATACTGTAGTTAATATTTAGTGAAGCATTTATTAAGAATATATATTTAAACAAAATTATATATTTTATATATTATTTTTCATACCGATGAAACCAATGTTCAACCGGAATACTACTTCCCTGCTAAACAAAAATAATTCACAGAGATAATGTAAATAATCATGAAGAACATGCTTACTTTCAAAATAGTGAAAACTTCAACCCCTCTTTTATATGAAAATATGTCCACTAACATCATTCTAAAACTTTTCATTTGTGAGATATATTTTTATATTGTTCATACCATCAAAAATTTCATATTACCAATAACAAGAGATTTCACCTTCGTGATAGTACCTCACTCCATGTGTATTGGACTCCCACATTGGTGTTTCTCTCAAATTAAACCAGGCTAGATTTTCCAAAATTTGAAAATGGCTTGAATTTTCAAAAAAATTTTATTAAATAATAATTAGTAATAATTAGATAATAATAAATAAAGGATCTCAAAAACAGACTTATTTTCTTTGGAGATGTTTTAAATTGAAGACCTCCTTTGTGGTTTTCGCTGTTGATAATGTTTCGCGTTATCACAAATACCACCATGATAAACACTAACTTCACCATTACAAATTTTTAATAAGTCTAGAACACCTCTCATTTGTCAAGAGAATATTCTTTGAGAATGGCAAAAAGCTTGTCGAGTTTATAATATTCTTCAAAATATTCTTCACAGAATTCATTAAATGACTCCAATCGATCTGTATACATAAAATATTGAGTGTATACGTTTAACATTACTGCTTCTACATCCCCAAACAGTTAATCTATGCTAGACCAATATTATAAACAGTCCTTTTCATTTGTTTAATCAAGATAAACTGAGATAAATTTCACTAAATCGGATTTAGTAGATTTTTCTACATATGATGCCAGTTCACTAGCAACAGGCATTGATTTGATTTTGACTCTGATTTTGTGCAAGTATCTGCAAAATTTGGTTTAAAAATCTGCTGTACTAAATTTGAAGTACAGTTAGTTAATCTGAAGCAGTGGTTGAGGCAAACAGTGTGGTAGAACATTAATCCTTCTGCTGTAACTTTGCTTCTTCTCCTCCAAAGATTTTAGTTTAAAAAACCGAATTATTTTCTTTGAAGATGTTTTAAATTGAAGACCTCCTTTGTGGTTTTCGCTGTTGATAAAGATTTGGTGTTATCACAAATACCACCATGATAAACACTAACTTCACCATTACAAATTTTTAATAAGTCTAGGACACCTCTCATTTGTCAAGAGAATATTCTTTGAGAATGGCAAAAAGCTTGTCATCTGTTCCACAGTTGCATCAATACAAGCACCTTGTCTTACGGAAGTCAAGGAGTTTATAATATTCGTCACAGAATTCATTAAATGACTCCAATCGATCTGTATACATAAAATATTGAGTGTATACGTTTAACATTACTGCTTCTACATCCTCAAACAGTTAATCTATGCTAGACCAATATTATAAACAGTCCTTTTCATTTGTTTAATCAAGATAAACTGAGATAAATTTCACTAAATCGGATTTAGTAGATTTTTCTACATATGATGCCAGTTCACTAGCAACAGGCATTGATTTGATTTTGACTCTGATTTTGAGCAAGTATCTGCAAAATTTCGTTTAAAAATCTGCTGTACTAAATTTGAAGTACAGTTAGTTAATCTGAAGCAGTGGTTGAGGCAAACAGTGTGGTAGAACATTAATCCTTCTGCTGTAACTACGTTTGCTTCTTCTCCTCCAAAGATTTTAGTTTTAAAAAACAGACTTATTTTCTTTGAAGATGTTTTAAATTGAAGACCTCCTTTGTGGTTTTCGCTGTTGATAATGTTTCGTGTTATCACAAATACCACCATGATAAACACTAACTTCACCATTACCAATTTTTAATAAGTCTAGGACACCTCTCATTTGTGAAGAGAATATTCTTTGAGAATGGCAAAAAGCTTGTCGAGTTTATAATATTCTTCAAAATATTCTTCACAGAATTCATTAAATGACTCCAATCGATCTGTATACATAAAATATTGAGTGTATACGTTTAACATTACTGCTTCTACATCCCCAAACAGTTAATCTATGCTAGACCAATATTATAAACAGTCCTTTTCATTTGTTTAATCAAGATAAACTGAGATAAATTTCACTAAATCGGACTTAGTAGATTTTTCTACATATGATGCCAGTTCACTAGCAACAGGCATTGATTTGATTTTGACTCTGATTTTGAGCAAGTATCTGCAAAATTTCGTTTAAAAATCTGCTGTACTAAATTTGAAGTACAGTTAGTTAATCTGAAGCAGTGGTTGAGGCAAACAGTGTGGTAGAACATTAATCCTTCTGCTGTAACTACGTTTGCTTCTTCTCCTCCAAAGACTTTAGTTTTAAAAAACAGACTTATTTTCTTTGAAGATGTTTTAAATTGAAGACCTCCTTTGTGGTTTTCGCTGTTGATAATGTTTCGCGTTATCACAAATACCACCATGATAAACACTAACTTCACCATTACAAATTTTTAATAAGTCTAGGACACCTCTCATTTGTCAAGAAAATATTCTTTGAGAATGGCAAAAAGCTTGTCATCTGTTCCACAGTTGCATCAATACAAGCACCTTGTCTTACGGAAGTCAAGGAGTTTATAATACTCTTCAAAATATTCTTCACAGAATTCATTAAATGACTCCAATCGATCTGTATACATAAAATATTGAGTGTATACGTTTAACATTACTGCTTCTACATCCCCAAACAGTTAATCTATGCTAGACCAATATTATAAACAGTCCTTTTCATTTGTTTAATCAAGATAAACTGAGATAAATTTCACTAAATCGGATTTAGTAGATTTTTCTACATATGATGCCAGTTCACTAGCAACAGGCATTGATTTGATTTTGACTCTGATTTTGTGCAAGTATCTGCAAAATTTCGTTTAAAAATCTGCTGTACTAAATTTGAAGTACAGTTAGTTAATCTGAAGCAGTGGTTGAGGCAAACAGTGTGGTAGAACATTAATCCTTCTGCTGTAACTACGTTTGCTTCTTCTCCTCCAAAGATTTTAGTTTTAAAAAAACAGACTTATTTTCTTTGAAGATGTTTTAAATTGAAGACCTCCTTTGTGGTTTTCGCTGTTGATAATGTTATCACAAATTCCACCATGATGAACACTAACTTCGCCATTACAAATTATACAGCAAGCGTCTGAGTTACTTTTTATTTTCTTTATGAACCGAAATTCTTCTAAATTCTTGTTGAACACTCTCGTCAGCGTCAGGGTTTTGACACTGTAATTAATAATTATAACCTTACTCACTGCTACTGACGACACAACAGGGACAATTGGTGGGCGAGATTTATAAACATAACTTTTAATGGGAAGCACCAAATCAATTGGTCTGTACAATACTAGAGAAAGAGGAACATGTGCAGTACTACTGTGTTGTTATAAAAATAGAAACTTAATTTATATCATAATACGTCTTAAAATTTGCAAATAAGTGGTATAGTTTACATATACTTAACATATATTAAACCTTACACAAATTGTCCTACCAGATCTTTGATTCTAAAGAAATCAAATTTATATGCAGCTACTTTTTTTTACAATAACTGATTTATTTTAATCCTGGGTTCAAAACGGTAGCATATATAGGTAATATATAATTAGTTCTAACTAATTTTAATTTGCCGGGAGGCATCAAACCTCCTATATTTATTATTAAATTAACAATTCTATTTAACTTGTCCTTAATTACCTTAAGGCGTGTATAGGTTACTGCACCTGGTTTGACAAATTTTATATTTGAACGATTTATTACTATTTAAAGAACTAAAAAAGGTTTATATAGCTAGTAGGCTAATATTTTTTTACCTTACAGAGATCGCTTTAAATTTAAGACAGATTATTACTTATAACTTGCGTGGTTCCTTGTTTCACTTCACTAGACACCCATCCACTTACTCACAGATCTCGCCAATTTCACTTCCTCTAATCACTCAAAATGCTTCAATGTCGTAACTGACTTTATTCCAGAAATATCTCCCTTATTAACTCCACTTACTATTTAATTATATTCCTTACTTAACCTCACGTACTACTTTTATCTCTCTTACTTAATATAACTCATTATCTAATAATTCCCTTATTTAATCTCACTTAATACACTTTTATTTCTCTCGTTTAACTCCACTTACTATTTAATTATATTCCTTACTTAACCTCACATACTACTTTTATCTCTCTTACTTAATATAACTCATTACCCAATAATTCCCTTATTTAATCTCACTTAATACACTTTTATTTCTCTCGTTTAACTCCACTTACTATTTAATTATATTCCTTACTTAACCTCACATACTACTTTTATCTCTCTTACTTAATATAACTCATTACCCAATAATTCCCTTATTTAATCTCACTTAATACACTTTTATTTCTCTCGTTTAACTCCACTTACTATTTAATTATATTCCTTACTTAACCTCACGTACTACTTTTATCTCTCTTACTTAATATAACTCATTACCCAATAATTCCCTTATTTAATCTCACTTAATACACTTTTATTTCTCTCGTTTAACTCCACTTACTATTTAATTATATTCCTTACTTAACCTCACGTACTACTTTTATCTCTCTTACTTAATATAACTCATTACCTAATAATTCCCTTATTTAATTTCACTTAATACACTTTTATTTCTCTCGTTTAACTCCACTTACTATTTAATTATATTCCTTACTTAACCTCACATACTACTTTTATCTCTCTTACTTAATATAACTCATTACCTAATAATTCCCTTATTTAATCTCACTTAATACACTTTTATTTCTCTCGTTTAACTCCACTTACTATTTAATTATATTCCTTACTTAACCTCACGTACTACTTTTATCTCTCTTACTTAATATAACTCATTACCTAATAATTCCCTTATTTAATCTCACTTAATACACTTTTATTTCTCTCGTTTAACTCCACTTACTATTTAATTATATTCCTTACTTAACCTCACGTACTACTTTTATCTCTCTTACTTAATATAACTCATTACCCAATAATTCCCTTATTTAATCTCACTTAATACACTTTTATTTCTCTCGTTTAACTCCACTTACTATTTAATTATATTCCTTACTTAACCTCACGTACTACTTTTATCTCTCTTACTTAATATAACTCATTACCCAATAATTCCCTTATTTAATCTCACTTAATACACTTTTATTTCTCTCGTTTAACTCCACTTACTATTTAATTATATTCCTTACTTAACCTCACGTACTACTTTTATCTCTCTTACTTAATATAACTCATTACCCAATAATTCCCTTATTTAATCTCACTTAATACACTTTTATTTCTCTCGTTTAACTCCACTTACTATTTAATTATATTCCTTACATAACCTCACGTACTACTTTTATCTCTCTTACTTAATATAACTCATTATCTAATAATTCCCTTATTTAATCTCACTTAATACACTTTTATTTCTCTCGTTTAACTCCACTTACTATTTAATTATATTCCTTACTTAACCTCACGTACTACTTTTATCTCTCTTACTTAATATAACTCATTACCCAATAATTCCCTTATTTAATCTCACTTAATACACTTTTATTTCTCTCGTTTAACTCCATTTACTATTTAATTATATTCCTTACTTAACCTCACGTACTACTTTTATCTCTCTTACTTAATATAACTCATTACCTAATAATTCCCTTATTTAATCTCACTTAATACACTTTTATTTCTCTCGTTTAACATCACTTTCTATTTCATTATCTCCCTTATCAATCTCAGTTAAAACTTTACATTGCGATTTTCCTTTTCTTTAATTTAACATTTCTTACTAAATTTAACGTATTTCTCCCTCGAGTCCTACATTTTGACTCCTCGATCCAATTGGTGAAGGAAATTTGTGACATAAAATCTGCTGGAAATATTACTCTTTGGCCTTTGTGTGATTAAGAATCCAGCTACCAAAAGTTGGGCGATTCCTGCTTGTTTTCAAATATTTGGTTGCTAAACCTCTCTCTACTCCTCTGTACCATAAGGTGTTAATTTAAACTATTTTTTTATAAAATTCCACTATAATTTTTCTTTTTCAAGTAATTACTGATTAGGTTTTCTGGACTTATTTTCTTCTTTGTTTTGATTTTGGTAACTTAGTGAAGCACAAGGTACAACACATTTTGCACAAACATACTTTGATAAAAAGTAGCTTAATATCATATAAGCAGCATTATACAAGGGTATCATAATTTTCCAATACTATTCACAACAGATTAGCCTTATGTCTCTTTCTTAGATATCTAGAATCATTCGAATGATAATTTTTACCTTCCTTCACAATGGTGTAATGGTTTTCCATCAACTTATATATATATATATATATATATATATATATATATATATATATATATATATATATATATATATATATATATATATATATGGTTAGTTCTAGTAGAGTTAAAATCTTATTTAGGAATATTTGGACTAGATAGGAGACTGGCAGATTTAAATAGTGGCAATTGTCCAAAACTGCAATCTCTTGCAGTTTTTCTTTTCCCTTTTCTTTTTTGATTGATAAAGATCATTGTATGATCGAAATATTTCAATAGTGCAATGTGTTTTTATATGTGTCTATTTATTTCCAAGAGATTTAAATTTATGAACTATTAAACTAGATATATATCTAGTTAAAAAATTATATATATATATATATATATATTAAAACAACATAGGTTATTCAAATACAAGAATATTTATTAATATTGTTTTAAATTATTAAACAAGAAAACGTATTTTATATTTATATATATATATATATATAAATTTATATATACGGTATATATATTTATATATATTATAACTTAACTTTTGTTAAATATAAGTTACTTTTATGTTATATAATTACCTTACCTATCTAATGTCACACCTTCAGGTTTATAAAGAATTAACAATCATACAAAATTTTAACATCCCTTGCATTTATTTCTCTACATTTAACTATACACATTATACCAACTTTATATTAATATTTTTCAGTGACATAATTGATTTCTTAACTAACTTTACAATTAATAAAAGGTGGACTCTTGAGGCTTTAGGTTTTCTAATAAAATAGCATAACAAAGTAGTATAAATTCAGTATTAAATTTTGTTCTTGCTCTCGGGTCGCAATTACGGGAGCTTTTTTTCTTAAATTAGAAATGGTGAAACTAGAATAACTTTTATAAATTGCAATGAAGTTAAAATTGTTCTGAAATTTACTAAATTATAGATGTCTGTTGGCTAAACTTATGTCCAAAGAATACTTATGGTTTTGTAGAGCTCCTGGAATCTTGGCTGTTGTTACCTTCTGCGCTTACACTTGACACAAAAAAACTTACTTTCTTAATTCTTTACAAAAAAACTCTTACGTCGCACTTTTTTAAAATTTACTTATAAAAACCACAAAACTCTTTACTTATTTTAACAATTTACCCCTTTTATAACACTGCCACCTTTTGTCCTCACCAATCCGTCTGCCTTCTTCTGAAGCTCCCTTAAAACTTAACATTTTCCTGATCATTTTAGTTTTTATGAAAATCGCTAATCTCTCCCTCTACCAATATGTTCTTTTTTAGTTTCCCACAGCTTTGACAAATAACCCACCTAACAGTGCGGCGTTATTTCCCAGGTTATCGGTTACTGGAATTTCCCATCTTAGCAAACTTGGTCCCTTTCTATTGTCAATGGTTGCCCGCACACAGTTTATAGCTTCCCTGGAAAAGAATAATGGAATGGTACCTGCTTGTCGGCACCTTAAAAACTATCTGTGTCTTTCTTTGCTTAATCCTTCTACAGATAATTATTCTAGCTACTAACTAAATTTATTCTAAAGCCTCATACGTTATGTTATAGAGTCCCCAGAATTTTAAAATTAATTTTCTTTGATTTCTTAAATTTAAATTTTACAATATTTGAATACCACGACATCAAAGAACAATTTGTTTTAAATTCTTCTCCCAATCTTAAATTTCTAATACATTTATTTCTACTATAGTAAACCTCTTATATCCTAACTCATTACACTTATAAATATTACATAATTACAAAATCATTAATAATCCTTCTTTGAAATTAAGTGTGAAAGTTTACAATTCCATTGTTCATCCTACGATCCTAACCATTAATTATTTATGCATGAATATCTAAATTTTCTTTTATACAGTTATTTAATTACTTAATATGGGTTTGTGATACTTTTTTAACATTCTACAATTAAATTTACCTTTAAGTTTACCATTATTTATGGAAGTAAGTTGGTAACTGCTATTACCAAGACATTTTGTTAATTTCACAGGGCCCTTCATAAATTTCAAAGAATTTGCTGTATTTTCCCTCTGCCAAATTCGATACATTCAGAGATTTAACGAGCACTAAATCTCCATCTGTATAAATTGTAGGTTGATGCTTCTGGTTAAATATGTCTGCACACTTTTATCTTTTGTTTTTAATTCGAAAATTTATTTCCGCTTCACTGGTTAATTTGGTGTGATTTCCTGGAGGTAACCTGATTACATTTTTCCAAATCGTTTGGGCTTTTCTGGCAAACTGGGCTTCATACGGTGTAGTTGATAATTATCTCAATTTCCTCTAATTTCTTTTCTTATGCTCGGTGGTTATCCTTAAGTAAGATCCTGAATAGCTGACTCAGCTGTCTCATTGCCCCCTCGGCGCGATTAGATTGTGGATTTCGAATGGAGGTGTGTATAGTCCTAATATTCAAGTTTGCTAATTCCCTTTCCCACTGTTTGGAAGTAAACTGAGTCCCGTTGTCCGTTATAATTGCTCTAGGTTGTCCATATTTAGTGAAATATTCCCTTAGCCTTCTTAAAGTGTTGCTTGTGGTAGGTCTATTTACCTTACAGTTGAATATACTTGGTGAACACATCAATGACCACCAGAATAAATTTTGCCCCACTCCTAGCTTTTGGCAAGGGACCGTAGTAATCTATCGACACTAACTCGCCTTTGTTCTCCAGTATTATGCAAGTCATTTCCCCACTCCTTAATTTAATGTCATGTTTGCACTTCTGGCAAACTTCACAAGTCCTAATTAACTGTTTTATATTTTTAATTAAATTATCTGTTGCAAAATCTTCCTTAAAGGTCTCATAGACTTTGTTAAATCCTATGTACCCAAAGTAATTATGTATTTCCCATATTAATTTATTTCTGAAGCTCTCTAGTATGTATAACTTAAGTTTTCCGTTGTTTTGCCTATACAATCGTTCTTCCCATAATTTATAGAATCTGTGTAGTTTGCTGTTCGAGTTCCCTAATTGGTCTATTATAGATTTTGTTTTATTGTCTTCCTGTTGTATTGTGTATATTTCCCTTAATCTGTTTAATACGTCCTCATTGAATTTCCCTTGTATAACAGCTATTTGTATAAATGTGTCATGTTGGTCACGTGTAAAAGTATCTTCTACTGGGTTTCTACTGAGTATATCCGCGACAATGTTGTCCTTACCATTACAGTGGATGATGTTTAAATTGTACTCCTGAATGAGTAATAGCCATCTAGTCATTCGTGCGTTCAACAGCTTACATAGATTTAAATATGTCAATGCACGGTGGTCAGTTATTATGGTCAAAGGATTTCCTAAAACAAAACGCCTAAATTTCTTTAAACTATGAACAATACTTAGGAGCTCCTTTTCTGTCGTTGAATAATTTATTTCACCCCCTTTAAATGTCCTGCCGGTATATGCAATTACTCCAACACGTCCATCATCATCGTATTGAAATAATTGTCCTCCCAAAGCGTAGTTACTGGCGTCACATTGTAAATAATATTTGCATTTGGGTATAGGATGCGATAACATAACCTTATCTAAAAATTGTTGTTTTACTGATGCAAATCCCCGCTCTTGTTCATCTCCCCATTTAAACTTCTTCCCCTTCCTTAACAATTCCTGTAATGGAGCAGTAATAGTAGCATTATCCTTTAAAAATCTGTTATAAAAGTTTATAAGCCCTAAGAATGTCTTCAACTGTTTAGCATTCCTTGGCCTCGGAAATTGATTTATGGCTTCCACTTTTGCACTGCTAGGTTGCACTCCCTCTACACTCAAGGCGTGTCCTAAGTATTCTATTTCCCGCTGGCAGAATTGTGATTTCTCCAAGTTAATCGTTAAGTTAGCCCCTTTAAATATTTTAAAAAGTATTTCTAACAGTTGTAGGTGCTCCTCAAAATCCCTCGACAAACATAAGCAGTCAACTACATACATTATTAAAAATCTGTTTGCTTCCTCCGTTAGGACTGAGTCTAAACCTCGGGTTAAGCTACCTAAACTCGTAGGTAATCCAAACGGAACAGTAGTAAATCTATAGCACAACCCATTATGCAAAAACGCTGTATAGTCACGGCACTCCTCCGCTAACGGTATCTGCCAAAAGCTACTGGTTAAGTCTATGCTGGACATAACTTTATAACCCCCACAACTTGCTAATAAGTCTTGGATTGGGAGATTACCCTCATAATCCGGCAGTGTCCTTTTGTTAAACATTCTTTCGTCTAAACATAGCCGAACTGAACCATCACGTTTGAATACCGGTACTATGGGATTAATGTATGGACTCTGAGTTCGTTCAATCACATTAAATTTTAACATCCTATTAATTTCTGCGTCTACGGCCTCGCTATAGGCCAACTACTTTGCTTATACGGTGTATGGTCTGTTACTGTGAATTTGTGCTTATAAGTGCGGATGAGTCCCGGGCGTTCACTAAATATTTCCTGATATTTGCATATTAATTCAATTAAATCGTTCTGTTGCTGTTCACTGATTTTATCTAACTGAATTACACTATTCTTAAATTTGTTTAACCTTTCTGCAGGGCATTCACTTAACATGTGACAGCTAAATTTAACTCCATTATTATTATTATTATTATTAAACTTCAACATTTCAATTCTCTTATCTTCTTTATTTCCCCTCATTATACTTAACTTGATGGTCCTTTCAATAAAATTTACAATTGCTTCATTTTTAATTAAAAAGTCTATGCCCAAGATGCATGTTTTAATTAAATTAGGGACTTCTATGAAGTGAGTTTCTAATTTAGTACTCCCTAATTCTAATTGTGTCACGATTTGACGTTTAATAGCTTAAGATTTCTGCCCCAACGCCCCATTTCCTTAACATTTGACATTCCCACAATAGATGAATCTTTACCGGTTTCCCTAATTATATTATAAAAGTCTTCTGATAATGCATTAAACTGGCTCCCCGTATCGATCAGTGCATTTACCCTAAGGTTTCCTATTTTAATTTCTAATTCTGGACAATTTATTAAATCTATCTTTTGTTCCTCAATCCTTCCTTCATCACATAAAATTTCCCTTAATTCGGTAAAAGCTAAAGTGTATTGTTCAGGTCTAGGGAATGTCAGTATTGGGCCAGAATACACGTTTCATTGTGAACCTGACGGGTGCGGACCGTTGTTTATATTTAGAACTGGTTTGCTAGGCCTCTTTGCAAAACGGCTATTTTCATATCTCTGTTCGTTCTTTTGGCTAAATCGGCCGGGTCTATTGTGTCCTGTAAATCGAAAGTGTTCCTTCTGTTGAAAGTGAAATTCTGTAATTAGGTTGACGAACGCACTTTTACTTTTTATCCCTCTAGTGATTAAAGCTATAGCAACATTCGGGTCAAAATGTTGTGCCATTTCCCTAATTATTAATTCTTCTGGTATCTTTGGTGATATATCTTGGAAATACAACAAATTTTGTTCCACGTACTCTATCATATTGACGTGTCCCCTATAATCATATTTACCAAACTCTAATTGGTCCCTAGCTCTACCTTGAATTATTTCACTCCAAAACTTTTCTTTAAATGCTTCTACAAAGTCCGTAAATCCTTAAAAGTTCCCGAATAAAGCCTCCACCAAGTTAAAGCCTGCCCTTTTAGATGCGTAGCTATCCAGTCTAAATCATTTCTCTTATAAAATTTTTCGAAAAGGTTAGTTATGTCTTGAAGAAAAACTATCGGAGCACGCTCTTCGACGGTGAAAATTATATTAGTTTCTACTGGACGTACAATTGCGTTCCCCTTCGATTTTCTACCGAATCTAACTGATTTCTAATTTGTTTAAGGTGTTCGTCTAACTGTTTTAACTTAGGGTTGTCGGTAATACGTTGTTCAATGTCATTTTTGAGTGTGTTTAAATCTCCCGTTTGTTTCTGATGTTGGTCCGAGCATTTTATTTCCATGTTTGCTAATTTAGTGCGTTGTGTTTTTTGTTCAGATTCTTTAATCCTTTTTTAAATCATCTCTTTTAAAATTTCTTCGGTTGTATTGATTTTATTATTTAATTCTAAGCTTTCACTCTTCCGTTCTTCCACAGGAAGAATTTCACCCTGTAGTTTATACTATTCGTATTTAATTGTTTTATTTCATTATATTATTTTACCTTACCTACCACTTCTGGATTTAATTGTTTTTCTCCTTTTCTCGGTTGCATAGGCTTCATGGATCTTTCTATTTCATAATCCTCAACAATTTTATTATTTTCAAATCTATCTGAAAGCCAGGCGGCTTCTCTTTTCACAATATCTTCCTCTTTGGACTTCGAAGAAGTTTTTATCAGTATTTTCACTCTTTAATAGCGATAATCCTGTTTTCAGATAATAAATTTTTTTAAAGCTCTTTTCAATTTACTTTTATTTATTGATTTGGGTTTGGAGCTTGTTAGTTCCACCATTTACCAGTATTTAAATTAATTTCATTTCGCATCAGTAATCCTTCGATTCTGTCTCTTGAACTATCCCTCAAAGGCTTTACAAAATATCCAATATAGTTCTACTCAATAATATACTAATACACAAATATCACTGAGGAATCAAAATAAAATAAGAGGTTTAAAGTTATTGGTTTAAAATTTAACTGAAAGTTTAAAGTTTAACTATGGAAATTTATTACTATTTGTCTACAATTATTTACTTACTTACTTAATAGCCAACGCCCACCCCTAGCTGTTGAGCCATTTGGTGACGCTCTGACCTGTATAGACGAGCACGTGCATCATCATCATTTCCGGAATGATCGACTGCATTACATTTCATTAGATGATCTGCATCCATCGTATCGTGTCCACATAGAGGGCATTCCGGTGTTTGGAGCACATCGATGTGATGTAAATGGTCTGCATTTTGAACTTGGCAACGCCTACAGTTCGTGGAAGTCTGTGGTCGGTGGGTCCTATGGTGACTAGGTTTTCCCATTTTCTTCCTGCTGATTGATGTGAGAGGAGCAGTTTGCTGGCCTGGTCGATAGTTGCATTGATGATAGCTTTCGTGTTTTGCAACGAAGGCATACAAATGGCTTGTGCCATGGATGTGATTTTTTGGCCAGAAAGTCTGCCCTCTCATTTCCATAAATGCTAACGTGGCTTAGGATCCATTGTTAAGTTATATGGTAAACTTTATTTGCCAGGATTCCAGGGTTTTTCTTGTTTCCATTGTTCTTTTTCAGCCTGTATCTGTATTCCGTGATATGTTTCGGATAGCCGCTTGTGAATCAACGAAGAAAACTGCCTGTGTAGGGGCTATTTTGTTGTACCTGCTGCTGCTTGTACTGCTGATATCTCTCCATCGTAGTTGCTCTGGGGAGCTCCCACTGCTATGTATCCATCAAAATAACGACTGTAGTAGATAGCTCCGCTTGAATCGGTTTCCGGTACTAATGACCCATCCGCGTATAGGTCTATATGTAACCATTCTGGCTGTGGCTACTCTTCGTTGATTGTATGCAGTTCTATGTTCAGGGATGCTGGTTGCGGCTGACTGTGGTTCTTCAAACTGCAATTACCTCCTGTTAGATGTGGAAAAACTCATGGGAATCTGTAAGCAGTACTGGCTTCTCTAGGGGTATTCCATACTTTAAAGCCACCCTCTCATAGGGCGCTATTGGGGTTATTTGAGTCTTCTGTCGGGGCGTGGCTTGTTTGTAGTTTGTCCAATGAGTGTATACTCCTCTGTGTCTGCCAAAATCGTAAATATTGTATCATCAGGAAGTACGTGTTTATTACACTTCAATGTTTTACATTCAATTACAATTTGGTCTTATTATTTTTAAAAAAAATTATCCCCCAACACGATCCAGAACCTTGACGCAGTTTGAAGGCTTTTCACCAATTCTGGGTCAAATTGAATGTATTTGTATTGCCTTTTTCACAACTGAGACTGGAGTTCAGACTCCCGTAAGGTTGTATGTATACATTATGGCGTGGAGATGACTACAGCCTCCTACATCCATAAAGTAATAACTTCTCTTTTATAATTTATTTTGTTACTGAAGTCGTAACGCATTTAGGGATAAAAAGAGAATAGAATTTAAACATATTTCTTTATTTTGTACTAGGGTAGAGTGGAGAACGAGGATCTTTACCAGACGGGTTTACGTCCATAGCTTTACCTACGCTTTGCATAACATGCATAAGCTGTAATACCACGCTTGATAGAGAATGCCCCCACCCATATTCTTGACTAGACGGGTTACGTCCTTAACTTTTGTAATAGTCCGTTGGAAGGAATACCATACAGTTTTCAAAGTCCACATAGAGAGTTGGTAAACTACCTCAAACTAGGGAGAATTCCTTCCACATATACTGGAACAGACGACACACATACACACACACACACGAAACGCTGCTGTATGTGCTGAACCACTCTCAAGCACAGTGCGGCCTTGCAGGGTCGCTACGATGCGATTTTAAATTGTGCTTGCCCAGAAAATTTTTGACAACTGCAACAAATGAAATCCATCCTTTTCGCTCAGTCTCGTTCATTGAATTTACGAAGTCAGGATCTTTAATGAGTTGTCTAATTTGTGGACCATCAAATATTCCTGCTTTAATTTTTTCCGTACTCAACTGAGGCATTTTCATTTCTACATATGAAAAGCATGATCCGTTCTTATCAAGAGCCTTTACAAACTGCTTCATAAGGCCCAACTTGATATGTAATGGAGGAAAGATGATTTGCTCTCGCCCAACGAAGGGGTCATTAATTATATTCTTTTCCCCAACGTACATGTTTTCTCTCTTTGGCCACTCTTTTCTAACCCAGTGGTGTGTTTTGTCTCTGCTATCCCAGAGGTACAAAAAGCAAGGCTATTTGGTGTAGCCACTTTGCTGTCCAAGGAGAAAATTTACCATTTTTAAGTCCACACAAATCACCCACTGATGTTCATGATACTTTATCATTTCCAAGACCAAAGCTATGGTGTTATATTCTTCTTTCATTTTTGTTGAGTGAGCAATCGGTATTGAGCCATATTTGTTGCCATTGTGTAGAAGGACGCATTTCAAACTTCGTTTTGAGCTGTCAATAAATAGGCGCCATTCATCTGGTAAATATTCAGGAAGAGCCATTTTTTCCAATAGTCCCCTAATTTCGTGACAAAATACCAGATTGTCATCTTCAGAGAAGAAGGTTAGCAGATCCTTTTCTCTTGTGCGGTAAAAAGAAATTTTGGTTTCTTGTTCCAATAAATTGTTGTCGTTCAACCTGGAAGCCAATAATTTAGATGCTTCTTTTGACAGGTTGAGATCTCTGATGAGGTCATTTACCTCGTCCTGGTTGAAACGTTGAGGGATTGACGACATCCCCTCATAATCACTGCCACCTTTAAAAGAATCAGAAGAGTTATTAGAGGGAAAATACTCGTCCTCACATAGCGCTGGTAGCTCGTTAAATGTTGGGATCGGTATTTCTTCTGAATGAGGAACTGGACGTCTTGCAGAAGCTAAATCAGGATAAGTCCACTTGTTACGGTTGTTTCGATTGATTCCAGTAATATTTACTCGGCAGAAATAGCAGTCATCGAAGTGATTTTGAGGTTCTCTCCAAACCATCGGTACGCCGAATTTCAGACTTTTTCTTTTCCCGGTAGTCCACTGTCGTAAATGTTCTGTACAAGTTTTACAGACCTGATGAGGTGCCCACGTTTTATCCTGATCACCAAGCCTAACACCAAAGTATCCAAGATAAGCTTTCTTTACAAAGTCACTAACAGTCTTTCTGTTTTCTTTTATCGTGTATTCTCCTCATATGTAGCAAAACACATCAGGTTGATTTATAAAACTTCTTCTACTTGAACTCATTTTATTTCACAAATAATGCCTGAGGCCAACTTTGATACACCCTTCACGGCGAGAACTTACAAACTAACCTCAACTCAGGTAACTCCGGTTGAAGCGTTGAAGGTCACTTCACCGGACAGACAATGCCATCTAGTGGATTTGGGAGGAACTCCGTGAACAGCAGACTGACAATAGGGCAAATATACTGGAACCAATATATGTATATGAGCTTTAGAACTGCACAAAATACAGTTAAAACTGCACGTTTTGCGTTAAACTGCACATTAAAAAAACGATTATCTGAAAAGTAGAGCTGGTAGAGAAAAACTGATTTCATATTTGGATTCAGCGCCCCAAATATTACTAAAATCAGTTCTAAAATCCTAGGCACCAAAAAAATGTTTTTTTTTGTAGGCCTGTGTTATCAAAGGTGGTACCGCGGCGGACTGGTGATGTTCGCGTTAATCAAACGGTCCCAGGTGTGAGTTCTAACTTAAGGCCGGACCTGGTGGTGGTGAATGAGGGGACTAGAGAAATCTCAATTTACGATGTATAGTCTATCCATTTTGGGACGGCGGGTAAAAGATTAAGTCACCGCCCGAGCTCCCAACAATAGCTTGGGTCAGGCGCTCGGCGGCCGGCCGCCCGCGCTAATGAGGCGTAAAAAGCACTCCTCTCCAAAATATTATCACATAAAAGTAAGCGTATTTTTTAATTTTTTATTACAGTTTTGATGTCTACGTGTGATTTCATGAAAAACTAGTCCAAACACGACGGAGTTATGTCAATTAGTAAAATTAGTGGTTACAAAAGTTAAATAAGGCCAAATACAATTTTTTGCAAAAATTAAAAAATACGCTTACTTTTATGTGATAATATTTTGGAGTGGAGTGCTTTTTACGCCTCATTAGCGCGGGCGGCCGGCCGCCGAGCGCCTGACCCAAGCTATTGTTGGGAGCTCGGGCGGTGACAATCTTTTACCCGCCGTCCCAAAATGGATAGACTATATAGCTGTCCTCTTCGAGAACCGCTACCAGTCTCTGGCCGAATCACAACAAGGGGAAATAGATAAATATTCGCACCTGACGGAGGAGCTCCGATCTCAGGGTTATGTAGTGACCCTTAATGCCTTAGTGGTAGGAGCCCTCGGTTCCTGGGACCATCGTAACGAGGAGATCATCCGGTTGTTGAGGATATCTCCGCGTTACGCTAAAGTAATGAAAAGGCTGATGGTTTCGGATGCCATTAGATGGTCACGGGACATTTATATTACACACATCACCGGTCGGCAACAATGGTAGCAGGCTGGGGCACGTTGCAGCTGCACGCACTTGTTAATGTCTTTGGGAGGGTTGCACCAGCCACATTATATTTAAATAGGGATGGGCCGATTCCGATTCTCGATTCCAGGAATCGTCGATTCTAGGTGGTATCGAGGAATCGTCGATACTCGATTCTTCATTCATAAAAGTGTCGATTCCGATTCCTATTTTGTTAACTATTAAAATATGCGTGTGGAGTAATTTATTACCAAACAAAATTTATTACCACAATTTATTATATTTGTGTGGAAAAATAATTAATTACCAACTATGTCTTATTTATGTATTAGTTGATTTGAATGAATTAAATGATTAAAGTAAACGAAAATATTATTATTTATGAAGCAACAGCAATCAAGATCGTAACCATTTCTGGTCGTTTTACATCGCTCGTCTCTCTCTCTCTCTCTCTCTCTCTCTCTCACACACTCACACACACACACACTAAATGTCAGAACAAAACACAAAAAAGTACAGTAAAAACTCGATTAACCGTCACCGTCGGAACCGTGGCCATGACGGTTGAGCGAATAGACGGATAACAGATACACTGTATTATTCCTCCGAAACTTAACTTTAATAAATTATATTATAGACAGATATCACTCTCACGGTTGAAGGTTTTGTGTAGCCTATTACATTAAAACAGAACTTTTAAAAGGTTTTGCCATATGACCAAGATGTTAACTAAATTAATTATTAGAGAACTAGCATGTAAGCTAATATAACTTGAAAGAATCGAGAATCGAGAATCGACTAAAGAATCGAGAATCGAAAGGAAAATTTTAGAATCGGAATCGGAATCGGAATCGAAAATTTTAGGAATCGGCCCATCCCTATATTTAAACCTATTATTTGTTTTTGGTTTGCGTGGCGGGTGCTAAAATGTATTTCTACCATGTTTATTTTTCTTGGGGTTAATTTATGTAGATATAAGTTTTCGGAGTACATCCGAATGTATGTAAAATACCGAATGTATGTACATCCTTTGGAATACATCCGAATCTATGTTTTCTAAAATAATTTTGAAAAAGCAAGTGATATAAACTATAGAGACAGTTAAGTGATTTATTGTGTGGTGCAGAATATTTTTTGTAAGTTGTTGTGTTGTTATTTATGAGAAAAACTTTATTTAAATCTGTACGTTGTTCAAAATTAGTTTAAATTTACATATAACTTATGTATAAAATATTATTGGAAATAAATGGTTTTTATATTTATTCCACTAGTTAAGTGGAATGGGTGGCCATTGCCTCCAAAGAGGTTGGACTTCTTCCTGTTTGGACCGCGGGAGGTATTTTATTTCCCTCCTACCACTCACAGGGCAAACCTGTGGAGAGGCATTCCCCTATCCGCCACCTGGGGGACGCGCTCAGTGTGGGTTACAGGATCCCGTACTGAGTACTGAAAATAAAGACATGATTCTAATCTTATTACAAAGAAGAAAAATGTCTTTATTTTCCAAACACACGACTTGACGGTGGGACTTACGGCAGGAACTGTATAGCTTGTATGGGTGCGAGTACAAAAATAATGCTATGCGGGATTGCCTACCCTGGACCTATTAGCCTTGTTGTTTCGTCTACTACACTCTACTATGAATATACCCTAGCATAGCGTTTAGAAAATTATTTGTATTCAAATATAAATTTGTACATATTTCTTAAATAAATCTTAGGGCCTCATACTTCCTGCAATATTTCTATTTTTCCTAAAATCCTAAGCAGACAAATCGGAATATTTGAATGTGTAGGCCTAATTGAATTAACTCTGTAATTTGTTTCCAATGTAAACATATATACATTTCTCATACGGGGACAATACGGAGTTATGTTACCAGTTTTAAAATGGTAATGTTTCAAAAATTTTGTATCTCAGCTGAATTTGTAATATTTCTAGATTTTGATAAATACATATTAATAATCGATGCGTGCGCATTTAAAACAAACAAACTTTAAAGCACAATTTGGAACGTTTTTTTTTTTTAAAGATGATATCTGCTGAATGCAAATGTTCCATTGGATTTGATGTCTTGGACATGAGTACTTTGGGGGTAATTTAGAAAGTATTAAAAAGCTTATTTGCTGTTGTAAAGAAAGCGAGCTAATTGAGAAACTATCGACGACTCGAGCGCTATCTATGTGCAAATCAAAAAACTACGAAAGCTTACATGGTTTTTAGATCCATATTGTGGTTATTTATAAATAAAATGGCTTTATTTAAGTAATACCTATAAGTTTAAGAGTATTAAATGTTTCAAATTACTACTAAATATAGATATTGCAAAAACTTTGATAATATTGTTGTTGGAATAATAAATGTTTGACCTTCGAAATAAATCTTCTCAGTGATCACTTATTTGTAATGTTTTTAAATAATGAAATTTAGCCGGTAGCTATAAATTAGGTTGATATTATATCTGCATGAATTTCAAAATTTATGACGAAACCATTTGTATATAGTTACCGTAGCTAGAGGGCTATGACGGCTGTATTATTGGAGAGAACGAGTGTTATTTGTCAATCATTTTAAATTATTTTTCATTAGTTTGTTTTCGAATTTGAAAGTTATAATTCAATTTTGCATTTTGTAAGACTTTTTCACAACTGTAAATACAATTATTTAATTTTTAAAAATATACTGCTATGTTACCAGTAATATAAAACACTTTTCGGGAAATTGTTTTATAAATATTATACCACATACCACTATTCTAATTATATGGTAAAGGCTGTGCCTGGTTAGTGTTTTTATTGCGGAAAATAATTACTCCCGGCTCTGTGTACAAGACCCTAAGTTGTAAGAATGAGGGTGAGCAGGAAAGGGATATACATAAAGGTCTTTATCTGTCCCCCATTGAAAGCCTCTGGGGTCAAGGAAAGTTTCATCATAAAGTACATCATTGACGACAGAACAAGAAGGCGAAGGACAACAATATTGAGGTCCTAACCACTACCATCTGTAATTGAAATCCGAACACTAAAATTACTTTTATTATTCAATCAACAAAATTTACCATTAACGTCGTAAACCGAGAGTTATTTCGCAAATAACCATATACCACTCTAAAACATATCCTAACAGCTATATCAAAATAACCCAACGGTTAGCGCGCTAGATTTCACATTTCGAAAACCAATGAACTTATTAAAATTTACCTCCAGGTGACATCCGTACACACGGCGCATGGATCACAACTTTAAAGTTCAAGGTCAAGTTTAAAGGTCAAAGGCCAACTTGTAGTATATCCGTGGATATACTACTCAACACCCAGGTATTTGGACAGATTACTTTCTTCTAACGGATCGCTTTTGTAATATAAAAAGATGTGGGCTACTTTAGTGGAGAGCGTGAACAGTTGAAAAGTGGTTTTCGTGGAGCGAACTGTCATTGAATTATAACTGGTTCATATTTCCAACTTCCTGAGAGCCTCGTATAATGCTGTTTCAAGCGCTAGGATACTGCTGCTCGTTCCCCACATAAGTAAAAGTCATCCGCATATAACAGTGCCTTGTTTCCTGTCACTTCCTTAACGGCGTCAAGTACGTCATCAATCATTATGTTAAACAGCGTGCAGCTAAGCACAGCTCCCTGAGCGAGGCCTTGTTTTTGAATACGAAACTTCGACCTTCGGTAGCTGTATTGCACAAAATAGTCTTTGTTACAGCGACGATTTGATCTACTTAAAAAGGTTTCCGGATATGCCATTTGTTGCCAATTTGTGTAAAAGCATTGGCCTCTATACGACATCGTAGGCGGCCTTGAAATGCACTAGAATCGCCAAAGTAGACATCCTTTTGTGGTACCCATCTTTGACGTGTTGTGTAAAACTCATTACATGATCCATAGTACTACGGTGTCTTCGAAACCCGTGGTTTTAGCATCATCTAGCACGCCTTTTTGTTTAATGTACTGATTAACGACCCGCATCTTTTCTGCCACTTTACAGCTAGCGCTGGTTAGGGATATAGGCCTGTAACTTTCGGGTTGATCAGGTGGTTTATCCTTTATCAGAACAGGTAATATTTCGGCTTTTCTCCACTGCTGAGGTACATAATGTTTCCAGGTCAGGTTCACCATGGCTAGAAAGGTTTTCTAGGCCTCGTCTCCCAAGTTGACAATGAATTCCGGATATATTTCATCAGTACCTGCAGCTTCCTTAAGTTTGTTTGTCTACAATTATTTGAATGATGTATTTAAAGATTAAAACTCCATTTATTTATTAATATATCCATTTTAAAATGGATATATCCCATTATATATCTATTTTACTTTTTAGGATAACATGTGAACTGCGTTTAACTAGGGTAATGGCCGACCCAAAAAGTATTTATTGGATGTATATTGTTTACAGATTTAAACTCCATTTATAAATGTGCCCCTTGCATAACCCTTTGGGATAACATGTGAACTGTGTTTAACTAGGGTAATGGCCGACCCAAAAAAGTATTTATTGGATGTATATTGTTTACAGATTTAAACTCCATTTATAAATGTGCCCCTTGCATAACCCTTTGGGATAACATGGGAACTGTATTTACTTTTGACAATGACTTTCTCCAACAGCATTTATTAGATGCAGATTGTCTTCAGTCATTTCCGTTAGTGGTAAACTATCATTTGACTGAAGTGTTTAACGATTTAAACTCCTTTTAATACATTTACCCTTTCTAAAATATTTTGATATAGCATGTAAACTGTGTTTAACTGGGGTAATGACCAAGCCAAATGTGTATTTGGAAGTAGATTGTCTACCGCCCCTTTCGTTAGTGAGTAATCAATTGTTCTGCTAAAATGTTGATCGATGTAAACACCATTTAATATCCCTATTAAAACCCTTCTAACCCTTCGAAACCCTTCGAACCCCTTCTAAAACCCTTTAATATAGCATGCAAAATGTATTTAACTTGGACAATTACTGACCCACAAGTGTTTATTGGATGTATATTGTCTACATCACATTATATTAGTGTGTGTAAACCATTATTGGACTAGTGTGTTAAACGATTTAAACTCCATTTAATACATGTACCCCTTCTAAAACAACTTGGAGTAGCATTCAAACTGTTTATAAGTGATGTATTGACTGACCCAAAAATATTAATTGGATGCATATTGTTTACAACTGCTTCGATATTAGTGTGTAAACCATTATTAGACTAGAGTGTTGAATGATTTCAACCTCATTTAGAAATGTACCCCTTCTAAAAATCTTTGCGATAGCATGTAAACTGTGTTTAACTATTGTAGGGACTGACTCAAAAGTATTTATTGGATGTATATTGCCTACAGCCCCTTAACTTAGCACGTAATCCATTATTCGACTGCTGTGTTGAACGATTTAAACTCCATTTAATAAACGTACCCTTTCTAAAAACCTTTTGGGATAGCATTTACATTGTTATAAATATGGAAAATGACAGTCTCTAACGTATTGATTGAATGCAGATTGTCAACAGCCCCTTACAATAGTGTGTAGACCATTATGTGACTAAAGTGTTAAACGATATGAACTCTAATTAACAAATGTATCTATTCTGAAACTCTTAAGGTCAGAATGTAAACTGTTTTCATTTGCTGTAATCACCAACCAAAAAGTAATTATTGGATGTAGGTTGTCAACAGCCCCTTACAATAGTGTGTAGACCATTATGTGACTGAAGAGTTAAACGTATGAACTCTAATTAACAAATGTATCTATTCTGAAACTCTTAAGGTCAGAATGTAAACTTTTTTCAACTGTTGTAATGACCGACCCAAAAGTAATTATTGGATGCAGATTGTCAACTGCTTCTTACATTAGTGTGTAGACCATTATGTGACTGAAGTGTTAATCAATATGAACTCCATTTAAGAAATGTTTGCCTTCTAAAAACCCTTTGGGTTTGCATGAAAACTGTGAATAATTTGGAAAATGACTGTCACAAACAGTATTAGATTGTCTACAGCCCCTCTTTGTTGCGTGGGATTTAGATGATTATTCAGAAAAAAAGTGTCAAAATATTGTAGCCCTATTTACTTAATTTAGCAAGTCTAAGGGAGTCTAAGACTGTGTTTAACTTGGTTAGTGTGAGACCCCAACCCTATGTAACGTATATAGAAGCATTCCTTATGGGTGTAGATTTTGTTTACTGTATCGTTGAATGATTTCAACCTCATTTAGAAATGTACCCCTTCTAAAAATCTTTGCGATAGCATGTAAACTGTGTTTAACTATTGTAGGGACTGACTCAAAAGTATTTATTGGATGTATATTGCCTACAGCCCCTTAACTTAGCACGTAATCCATTATTCGACTGCTGTGTTGAACGATTTAAACTCCATTTAATAAACGTACCCTTTCTAAAAACCTTTTGGGATAGCATTTACATTGTTATAAATATGGACAATGACAGTCTCTAACGTATTGATTGAATGCAGATTGTCAACAGCCCCTTACAATAGTGTGTAGACCATTATGTGACTAAAGTGTTAAACGATATGAACTCTAATTAACAAATGTATCTATTCTGAAACTCTTAAGGTCAGAATGTAAACTGTTTTCATTTGCTGTAATCACCAACCAAAAAGTAATTATTGGATGTAGGTTGTCAACAGCCCCTTACAATAGTGTGTAGACCATTATGTGACTGAAGAGTTAAACGTATGAACTCTAATTAACAAATGTATCTATTCTGAAACTCTTAAGGTCAGAATGTAAACTTTTTTCAACTGTTGTAATGACCGACCCAAAAGTAATTATTGGATGCAGATTGTCAACTGCTTCTTACATTAGTGTGTAGACCATTATGTGACTGAAGTGTTAATCAATATGAACTCCATTTAAGAAATGTTTGCCTTCTAAAAACCCTTTGGGTTTGCATGAAAACTGTGAATAATTTGGAAAATGACTGTCACAAACAGTATTAGATTGTCTACAGCCCCTCTTTGTTGCGTGGGATTTAGATGATTATTCAGAAAAAAAGTGTCAAAATATTGTAGCCCTATTTACTTAATTTAGCAAGTCTAAGGGAGTCTAAGACTGTGTTTAACTTGGTTAGTGTGAGACCCCAACCCTATGTAACGTATATAGAAGCATTCCTTATGGGTGTAGATTTTGTTTACTGTATCGTTGAATGATTTCAACCCCATTTACTAGAAATAACTAGTAAAAGCTTTTTGCATAAAAGTCAAAAAATTAAAAATCAAGTACTTACTTACAGTGGTAAGTAACTTTATTGCTCAAGTCAGACAAAATGTGACAAAGTGAGAGATATAACATGTTTATAAAAAATATATTTCAAATTAAAGAACACTCAATAAACAATAAATTTAAATATACTGTAAATACAGGCTGTTACTTATTTATAAAATCAGTTTAAGAATGCAAAAATAACAAAGTTTTAATAGCACACATGATTTTCATTTTTAAAAACTACTCGTATAATTTTGAGAGATATTCAATCATTGCACGTGGTTTCAAAGGAATATCCATTTTGTTTTGCTTTATTAAAAATTTCCAAAGAAAACTGTAATTTCTAAAACTGTTACACAGAAAAATACAAAACATGTGTAAAGATCTAACAAGGTTTAAAACACACTAACAGACCATTTTTAATAACCTTAGATTAATAACCTTAGACCTTCACTTAGATTAAATATGAAATTATAGAAAAATTAGAGTTTCTGTTTTTTTAAACCCATAAACACACAAAAGAAGTTTAAACAAAACAAGCAATTATATGGGTCATAAGAGGTAAAATCGATTTATTTACAGATAAAATAGTTGTTTATGGAATAATGCTCAAAGTACACTTCCCGTAAAACTATCATCATTGCATGATTGGACCCAAGCTTCCCTATTCCAATCCTTAGTTTATTTCCTAGATGGAGCACAATTGGTCGTAGGAAACATGCAAAGTATTTATTTTAGGTATTGTTAATATACTGGCTAGGAGGAAAGGGAGATATGTTGTTACCTATTGTGGGGGAGCGACCTTGAGATCGCTAGGGTGGACCGGGCTAGAGTGAGGGGTAAATATCAATCACTTCAGAAAACATCGGCCTATATTTAAGGTTCAATATGTTGTGAAGTATTTAAAAAGTAAACAGTATGATTTACGGTTAACCGGATTTTTAGGCCAGCTGTATTAAGTTCTTGCTTGTGTAGAACTGCCAGTGTTTCTGAGTTTAGTTCTATGTTATTAGTAAAACACATACAAGTAACTTGATTTTTGTTTACAAAATGGAAAGTAGAACAATTAAAACTAAATTGTAAAGGAAACTTCATAGTCAAGCATGGGAAATTATTTGAAATGTTGCCGATGTTATGTTTAGTGGATCAAAGTATTTTTCTGAACATAAGACATTTTCAAAGCCGTTACAACAATGTGATAAACGCACGTCTCAAAAGCACAGTGAAAAACATAAGGAAAGAAAAAAAGCACTGATGTCATCAGAAGGTGAATGTTCTTTTCAAACACCAACGAAAAAGAAAGGAAATGGACAATCACAGACTTCGACGATTTCAATGGATCGGTAATTAGAAGGACCATGAATTCTACAAGTCAGAAAAGGAATTGACAATATTGAAAGAAAATATTATTGAATTTATAGGAATCGATAAAATTTAAAGGAAGTATTTGGAGTCATACTCAAGTCATTAGGTTTTTCATGGAAAAAAAAATGAAAATGACAGAAAAATTGAAACCTGATATTATAGAAAAGAGAATATTCTATCTGAGGCAGGCTAAAAGATACAGCAAGAGAAGAGAGTAATTGTGTACCTTGATGAATCGTACATCCTTTCATCTCACATAGTAGGAAACATGTATTGACCGCTCTCAGGAAGGACTTACAACTCCTGTGTCTAAAGGAGAAAGATTAATATTAGTCCAAGCGGGTTACATAAACGAGTTCATTCCAAACTCGTTTCTTATGTAGAAAGCAGGAGCTGGCGATTATCACGATCAGATGAATTCCACGAATTTTCTTAAATGGGTTAAAGAACATTTGCTACCGAAACTTCCACCAAACTATGTCATAGTTTTCGACAACGCGCTGTACCATAATGTTGAATTAAACAAGGCTCCTGTCTCTTTTTCAAAAAAATGTGAAATGACTCGATGGCTAAACGAAAGAAATATTCTTTGCTAAGTTCGATATGCTGAAACCCGAAATCAACCGGCTTATTACACTATTTTGTAAATTTTATGAATTCAACGAATTGTTGAAAAATAGTGAACACGTCAGCGTTAGATTATCGCCCTATCTCCCTGTACTGAATTCCATAGAATTGATATGAGCTCAAGTTAAAGATAATGTAGCACGGAAATATGTTACTTTTAAGATGGCAGAAGTTATAAATCTTACAAAAGAATCTCGGATATCGACGGAATCGCAAGTAGTTCTGTTTGCGAAAACGTTAAAGAGATCGAAAGGAGCATATTGAAAGGGAACTAGTGACTATAGTGTAAGTGAGTCTGAAAATTAAACCCTGTATTCATTGTACTTACGGAAATACTGAACTGGAATGTCAATGCATATTGTTTACCTTATAGTAAAGCTATATTCTTTGAAGACAAAGTTTACAATTACGTAAAGGTTTATAGACAAGGTTTTACATTACTTGTTTTAGTAGAAAAATAATTCTACAAAATTTAAATATTGCACTATAAAACGTGACAAAACCTATAGTATACCAATTTAAATAATTATTTATGATCTCAACTTTAAATTTTAAAATTCATCATCATCATCATCGTATATATATATATATATATATATATATATATATATATATATATATATATATATATTATAGGTTAGTTTTGGTTGGTAAAGATTATTTAGATTTTTTGGACTAGGAGACTGACAGACTTACCTTGGTAAGAGTCCACACTGTAGTCTTGAAATAGAAACACATAAAAGCACTTAAACAATGATATATTTCAACCACACAGTGGTCTTTATCAATCGAAGAGAAAACACAAAAAGAAAAAACACAAAAAAACACACCAGCCATTATGTTGGTATAGATATATAGATGACATCTTCCTAATTTGGACACAGGGTGCTTCAACACTTGAGGCATTTTTAGACAGCCTGACACAATTCTCCACACTTCAATTTACCTGGGAGAAATCTACATCAGCCATCACCTTTTTGGATGTAGAGGTAACACTCCAGGATGGAAATATCAACACAGGAATTCACATCAAACCGACAAACCACCTACAATATCTCCATTTCGACAGCAACCACCCAATAAACATAAAACGATCCATTCCATACAGTCAAGCAATCAGGGGTAAGAGAATCTGTTCGAATGATAGGGAATTGGAAGATTTTAATAGAAAGATATCAACAGCCTTCCAGAGAAGAGGATACCCAAAAAGACTCATTGAAAACCAAATTCATTCAGCACAATCCTCGGTTCGCCCCAAACCACAAACAGAACAAAATAAACTGTCTTTAATAACAGACTACCATCCTGGTCTACATAAACTCAACAAGATATTGAGAGATGGCTTCAAAATTCTTCAAGCTTCCATCCACACCAAAAATCTTTTCACCGATCCACCGCATATTTTGGTACAAGCAACCTCCCAACTTGAAAAACATCCTAGTACATCCTAAACTACCAGACCCTGATGCAGAGAAACCACACAAACTTCCTCATGGCTCCTTCCCATGCAATAGACCTAGATGCAAGACGTGTCCAATACACCCCTCAGCAAATAGTTTCAACAGCCAAACAACAAAAATGGTCTTCAAAATACAGGGTCATCATAATTGTACATCGAAAAATGTCATATACCAGCTACAATGTAAACTTTGCTCAGCACAGTACATAGGCCTGACCACGGATGGTCTGAATATCAGAATGAATGGCCACAGACATGATGTTAAAATTATGAATATGGATAGACCAACAGCTCAACATGCTGCGAGTCACAACATCGCAACTTTTGATGACTGCTATACCACAAAAATAATTAAATCACTCCCCCCTGATTGCAATCCCTCAGAACTGAGAAGGTGGGAACTATCATACCAGTGGTATACCAAGTCCAGAGAATCCCCTAACCTCAACATCAGATAAATCCATTTTTTTTTTTTTTTTTTTTTTTTTTTTTTTTTTTTTTTCCCCCAATAGCCTTATTTCTTTTCCTCTGACAGACTTATATAAACTATAATCACTCATATGCTCATGGAAACAATTTATATATATATATATATATATATATATATATCTTTAATCTGTGCATCTGTGTCATCTGATTTCTACTCTACACAATCTGTGATTACAACTTATATTTATTTTATTTCATTCTCTCATATTTCTTTTTGTGTTTTCTCTTCGATTGATAAAGACCACTGTGTGGTTGAAATATATCATTGTTTAAGTGCTTTTATGTGTTTCTATTTCAAGACTACAGTGTGGACTCTTACCAAGGTAAGTCTGTCAGTCTCCTAGTCCAAAAAATCTATATATATATATATATATATATATATATATATGACTTGAAATTTTAAAAATATGTTTTAAAATTTACGATCGAGTTGTAATAAATAAATTAAAGAAGCACAAAAACAACAGCTTGCTTATATTAAACAAAATTATGTATAGTTGCTTGATGTAATCATCTTTAATTCACTGATTAAACTAATTTTAAAAATACTTAGCTAAGTGATTATGTAATTGCTTACTTATTAAATGATCACACACACTTTGAAGCCAACAGCCTTTTCTATTATATGACACAACCGAAACAACCCACCCCATTCCACAGTTATAAATCCATTCTCGTTAGAGCCTTTACACCTTACTGATGCTGCCAGTAGAGGGTTAGCATCGTAAAAGGAACACATTTTTGAAACGCGTCAGCAAGTAAGTAACTAACACTTAGTTAAGTATTTTTAAAATGAGTAAAATTATGTAATATAGGTTATTCGAAATTGGATTTAAAATTATTAAAAATGTGACCTATAAATGAAAAAGAAACAGCTGCTTTATATTTAAACATATGTTATGCTTAGTATAACCTACTAAACCATTCTTTTACTTGTAGCGGGAAGTTGATGCCTCTGGGGATAGTTTCTTTTAAACCGACACTACCTTATTGTAAGTGCTTACGGGAACAGATGTATCATAGTACCGTAGTGAAACATCGACAGCTGGGAATGTGTGTCAAAGCAATGTCCTAATATGTTCCTTAACAATTTATTCAATACCTGCAATACAAGTTACTGCCATAATCTTGTAAAACAATATTTGAAACAATAATATGAATTCCGGAAACAAATTTCAGAAACACACTAAAATTTCTACATTTTTTAAGAAATTTAATATCTTCTAACAAACACTTAGGCCTAACTCTCAAGTTCAACTTTTGGAATCTATTATATTCCTGAGACCGAGAAGCCAAACTGTTACTATTTATTAGGAAATAATGTTGTTGAATTTATTAATAAATACATAAAAACCTCTTAACCACAAACTTTCTTTATTTTACCCCTATGTACATTTCAGTTACCAAGTAACCATCCTCAGAGGGATGGCATACAAAGACATCTATCCCTCTGAGATCCCTTGGTAACTGAAATGTACATAAGGGTAAAATAAAGAAAGTTTGTGGTTAAGAGGTTTTTATGTATTTATTAATAAATTCAACAACAGTATTTCCTAATAAATAGTAACAGTATGGCTTCTCGGTCTCAGGAATACAATAAATTCCAAAAGTTGAACTTGAGAGTTAAGCATTTGTTAGAAGATATTAAATTTCTTAAAAAATGTAGAAATTTTTGTGTGTTTCCGAAATTTGTTTCCGGAATTCATATTAAATTGAAGAATTCTAGAATTGATAAAGTTTTATTATTTGCTAAGATGAAATGGTTAGATTTAGAGATTAGATTGTTTATGGCAAATTAAGTAATACAGAGTTGGAGCTGTATGATTTACATTTGAAATTAGGGAAGGATAATTATAAAGATTAGGACGAATTTGCCAGAAAAGTTTATATTGTTAACGAACATAAACTTGAGAACAAGGTTAGGATCTTTGAGGGTAAATTTAGTGATCTAACCAAAAAGATATAAAAAAAAACAGTCTTTTTGTGTTATCCCTGTGTGGATGGTTACTTGGTAACTAAAATGTACGTAAGGGTAAATACATAAGGGTAAAATTAAGAAAGTTTGTGGTTGAGAGGTTTTTATGTATTCATTATTAATTTCAACCACAGTATATTCCTAATAAATAGTCACTATTTGCTTATTAATAACAAACATTGAACAAATATTTCCAAACATTTCTAAATACTGAATGAGTTTAGGATTATAAACATCTACACATTGATTAAGATACACTCTCATGCTATGCACTATGCGTGATACATAAATTGCTATAATTTCATGAAAAAATGATAACTGACAAGAGTTGGTGGTCTTCCTTTGCAGAAGAACGTTAACATAACTTTTCCTCGAAGTAATTGGGTTTTAAAATGTCATAGTAGTCAAAATTATTTTATTTCAGAATTTCTAAGTAAATATTTATTTAGTAAAATCTGATTTATATGTACTGTATTTAAAATATCAAAACTATTTTAAATAATGCTAGTGGCATATTATTGGGTTTTATGAGTTAATTAAAATTTATTAGTTTAATGTATGTAAGAATACTTTTAGTATAAAAACAAAACAAAAAAATACATAACATTTATTCATAATAAATGTTTTTAGTTCATACGTAGTTGTAAAATTTACCTTTATAGATTTCCTGGTTTATGTCTGAAAAGTTTTTGTTATTTTTAATATTGTTCAAATAATTTTTGAAAACTATCTACGCTACTGTATGTGCGTATGCAATATAAAAGGTACTCATTGTGGGCTAGTACTTTTCATAGATCTGTTAGTAGCCGTGATAGGGCATAACTCAACAAAATTGTCAGGGCATAATGAAATGGTAATCTTATTAATTGATTACATCTTCACGCGAGCAACTACTTTTGTACAAATAACCCTTGTATATGTGTTACACTTACCCATAGTTGAACTTACTTTTATGCTTTATGAAGACGGCCGATTCGGAAGATGTGTCCCATTGACAACTCAGACCTAACTGACCTTTTGGTTATTGCAGGCTAGGGTGGGACTATTAGGGTAATTATGTAGGTGTAATTTACAGAGTATTGGGGGTTATGATGCCAAAAAGTGTTCGAGTTATAACGTAATTGGGTGTTAAGTATACGTGCAGGGACAAGTTGAAATGTTTGTACATCTTGTAATTTTCGGTTATGTATTGTTGATTATTTTTGTTTTCTTGTAAAGAATTTGTTGGTTAGATATTATATTTGTGTAGTTATGGTTTGTATATATGAGATAATCGGCGAAGTTTAATTAGGTGTTTTCTTCCCACACCAACATCAACATACACCAGCCGCTTATAACAACATGATAAGCCTATTAAAACACCGTTAGACAAAGAAGATCATTACCAAGAATTGAACACCATAAAAATATATAGCACAAACCAATGGATACAATACAACAATTATTTACAAACTATACAGCCGCCTAAAACATAAACTCAATAAACCAACTCCAAATACGCAACACAACCAACCTATAAAATACAGAACACCCAAAACCCATGAACTAACAAACACGTCGTAAATACAATAAAAGAATAGTTTACTCCACACACAAACAATTTAAACCCAACATTATAAACAAGGACATATACAAGTTCGCTTGTGTTTACAAACTAACTTGCAGTTTGTGCCCCTACATAGGCCATAGGGAGGTCGAATTACACCTTAACAAGAACACATAAAAGCTCTCACAAACAAAAACACCCAATCAAGTTTGCGGACAACTCATATCCTCAAACCATATTAAACAAACATAGCATCTAACCTACAAGCAAAACCAAAATAGTCAACATTACACATCCAAACAATATTAGGTACAAAAACATTTCAAACCATACCCAATGCAGATACTTATTACTCAATTACATTATAACCGACATAAACGTTATGACATCATAACTCCCAATACTCTGTAAAATCCCAACCATAATACTGTATTACAACCCCACCCTAAACTGCAACAACCAAGAGGTCAGTTAGGTCTGAGTCGACAATGGGACACATCTGATGAAACAGCCGTCCTCAATATAAGCGTAAATGCTACTATAGGCAAGTGGAACAAATGTACAAATGTTTTAGTTTGAAATAGAACTCATTATTTTATCAATAAGTTGGACAAATCGGTTTAAACCCTGTGATAGTTGAACCCTTCGGATATTGGCCTTAAAACAGGGAGCGGCTTTACCCATTTTTTTTTTAATGAAAATATTATTACGACAAACACAAGCAAACAAACAAATTGTGAATAAAAAGATAAACTAATTAGGAAGTAAAATAAACTATTCTTAAATTTCAATATTTCTAACGATAATTTTTTTAAAATAATACTGAATTTATATCAGTAATTTTTCCATTTAAAAATAATTGTTAATGAAATCAAATTAAGTAGAATCTGAAAATCGAAGAGTTCGAAGAATGTTGACGAAACTATAGGCTGCTTGTATCACCTGAAACAGAAGCAAGATATTTGTAAAAACTGAGAAACAATGTTCATCTTTAACACGCTAGTCAAGGACTTCAAATAGTTAAACTATGTTGAACTTTCTTTAACTTAAATGAAAATGCGCTCGCGTGTGTGTGTGTATGTGTGTGTGTGTTTATGTGTATGTCTGTATGTGTATCTGTGTGTGTGTGTTTGTGTGTGTGTGTGTGTGTTTGTGTGTGTGTGTGTGTGTGTGTGTGTATCTGTGTGTGTGTGTGTGTTTGTGTGTGTGTGTGTGTGTGTGTGTTTGGTGTATGTGTGTGTATCTGTGTGTGTGTGTGTGTGTGTGTGTGTGTGTGTGTGTGTGTGTTGCCGCGGCCAAAGCTCGCTTCTTGGCGCTAATCTCGCCTCCAGCCCCTGTTAAGACACCCTCAGCCGTGTATGTTTTACGCTGACATCATTGCCGTACTGATGATGGGCGCTGTAGAGCCGAAAAGCGACAGTTCAGCCGAGGTCAAAATATGATCCCACCCGACTTATCATGTCCTGCTACCTGTAGTGTCTCGATCGTGATCTGCCAGTGGATAAAATCCCTGGACTTCATTTATAAAACCAACCATAATGCTCTATCTCATTTAGATAGATTTTAAGCTCATTATTAATTATTTTATCAATATTAAAATGAATATAATTATTTGCTATTGCTTAAATATTTATTAGAATTCTTCTCTCTAACTTGATTTGAAATGTTTGCTTTTTAAATTTTTTAAATGGTTGGAAAAATTCTAGAAATTTTATTACTGATTTACCACAGGCTAATAATAATAATAATAATAATTTTTAAACATTTTGTAGTTTTAACTTGATTTTTAATTAATTTGAAATTTAAACAATATAATAATAAAATTCACTCTTGACAATTTTACCCCGAAGATTTATAATATTTTCACTTAACAAAAGCAGATTTTACTTCAAATAAATAGCTTATAATGGTTCTCAAATGTTCTTGTTGTTTTGATTAAAGTACATAAATTATTTTTCTAACCCAAATTTATAAAATTTACAACTTTGAAAAGAATATGAGAAATATTTATATTAACTGGTTTTATTTCATGTCCGTTATTTTATTTTTAGAAGTAAGCGCAAGTTTACTTTCAAATCATTTAAATTTCAATTTAAATTTGTGCTCCCAAATATAAATCTAAAAGATTCGTACAACTAGTTTATAGAATTTTCGTGATATTTTTAATACTGGTTGTATGATGTAACTTTAATGGCCATAAAATAAACCGTAATAACCAAGTTAAAGCGATTTTAATTTAAATTTCCTTATTGAAATTCTCATTCAAGTTTTCTCGTTGAATTTAAATATATAATTTTATTAATGACATTGGATTTTCTTTGTCTTAACTTGTTAAATTTGACCTTGTAACAATTTGATAAACTCTAATTTTGATATTAGTAATTTAAATTTGAATAATTTATATTTAATTTCCACCATTTAGATACTTTTCCAATAAAAGGTTGCCTATATATTTTTTATTCTAATGAAAAATCTATTTAATAATAATTTTGTATTTAATGAAATCTGTATTTATAACTTTTAAATTTTATTTAAATCATTAAATGGTTATTTTGTTATTACAATTTTTACTTTCCCCAAAAATCTTCACTGCACCTCACTCCTCTTCTCCCAAGGTTGCGTCCCTGGAGTTTAGAATGTTCTAGGGGACGCAACTGAACGATTTTAAAGCCGTCTTTAATACTGTTTAGTTACATTAAAAAAAATTTATATTCGAATTGGGGCGGTTGAAGTGCTGACCATGTGCACTTCTATCTTGGGCTATGGATTAAGGCTTATCCTCGGAACGGCATCTTGCAGTCCATGGTTCTGTATGTCCAGAAGGAAACGTCCGTCTTCTCCTGGCGCTGAATCACCTCTCCCCTTTTCTAATACAACCACCACTTTCGTTTTGTTAGCCAAAACCAGCCCTTTAGACCGGCTTTGTTTACATATTCTGATAGCGAATAGGTTTGGCCCGCTACTTATCTTCCACTATTGCGTTTTAAAATCTTAATTTTAAATAATTTTAACCGATTTTGCCTTCTTTTGTAAAATCTGTATATTTTGGACTGTTTTTGGCCGTCTCAACTTTCTCCGCTTTAAAAGAAATTTTAATTATTTTTCATTCTAATACATATTTCAACAATAACAAAAATTATTAAATTTAATTACAACTAAAACATTTTTCTCATTCTATGACTCTATTTACAACTCGACTTTTGTTGTTAAAGTCATCGTCACATCCTAAGAATTTTCTGTCTGTAGCTTGAAACAAACACATCGATATTAATATTTTATTTAAAGTCAAACTTTCACTCTTACTAGTGACGTCATCATTTTAATATTTTCTTTATCTTTATAATAGTTTTTTTATAACTTGAAACATATAAGCAATGACTGTACAATACTTTCTTAATGCTTTCATTTTATTTAGTATATCATAATGTTTTTTTTACATTTATTATACATACATAATTTACAATTACACTTTTCAAATAATATAAATAATATTTCTTTATTAATTTGTTAAATTCCCTTATTAATATTCATTTAATTTTTATTCCTAATCTTATTTAAACAAATTACATCTCGGTATTCATAGTTTTGCAGGTAAGATTAGAGTTGATTGTTTGTACCTTCCAGAGGGACTTAATACATCAGATTGTCTAAACTGCTGTTCTTAAGTTATTTTCTAGCAAAGTCAATATGCATGCGGTAAGACATAATAACTCTGGTTTCTGAGACTGCACAATGTTGTAGCTGTAACTTTCTATTTACTTTCCTTGTTTATTAGGCATTAAAGTCCCGAGTTACGATTCCATCCGTATTAGATTTCAAATATCTGACCTTGAACCGATTTGTTTAAAATCCTTTTCAATAAACTAAGCATGTTGGCCACTCATTGTGTATTTTGCATATCAGTCTGGAAATTTATTTGTTAATCTATTTCTGCAATAATACTTAACTCAGATAACAAACAAACATGATTTTATTCTTGGTAGTTTTTCTTGTTTGAACTGATAAAACTACCTGTTCGTTGCTATCTTGCTAGGTAAACATGATTTTGAACTTTCGGCTCCGACAATTTATTCTTTTTATCTTTCAATGTTGATTTTGTTTAATAGAGTCTCAGAAGCTTTTTTAAATTTAGTTTATTGATACAAACTAACCCCTGCTTTTAATTTACTATGCTTTAGACAATTTAAATATACTTAATGTAACATGTTTATTCGACAAATGGTTTAATCTCTCTTACACCGTATATGCCACTAACTCTATTAGTAATTATATTAGCAACTTCATACGTTTTACGACCTATTTTCTTGGTGATTTTATATGGCCCTTGGTACCGGAGTAGCAATTTCTTCGTCTCATTTCTCACTACGTTAGACTGGTTATGTCTTGTAATCAATACCATATCCCAAGGCTGAAACATTATTTCTCGAATCTGTAGGTTTTTCTTTTTCCCTATTTTCTCCATTTCTCCTTATTCAATCAAATACCAGCTGCAATTTCTCTCTGTGTGTTGTTCTGTCGAAGTTTTTACAACCCTCTGGAATAAATTCCTCCCATATATATTTAGTTCCTCCCCATGATGCACCTGGACAGGAGAATACCCAGTCACGTCATGTGGAGTGCTGTTAAAAACTTGTTCAATATATGGTAGGTAACTCATCCATGAGGATTGCACTTCATGTCAATATGTCCTCAGAATCCTTCCCAGATCTCAGTTCATTCTCTCAGCATGGTTTACTTGAGGATGCCTGACAGGGATTAATGTATGTCGGATTTGGTTCTCCTCCATCCATATCCCCCACTGTCGGGAAGTAAACGCTGAGCCGTAATCTGAAAGTATTCTGACAGGTTCGATTATTGTCTGAAAGTATCTTGTAAGCTTATCTATACAGCTTCTTGTATTCGGGCTTAACTCCATATAGCTTCACTAGCTTCGAAAAAAAATCTATTATTACTAAGACATGCCTAGCTCCTCCTGTACTTTTAGGCAACGGGCCTAAAAGGTCTATTGCTACCATTTCACATGGGTTTTGTGACAGCATAGGGTTTCTTCTCACCTGGCTATACCTATTGGTGACTTTAGCGAGTTGGCATATACAACATTTTCCAATTACATTTATTATTTGTTTATACGTATTTTTTATATATACACATCTTTATCATTTAAAAAAATTTATTTCTATCTATATGGGCGTATTTTTTATGTATCTGTTCTATGAACATATCCACATTATCTCTTGGCAATACTACCTTATATCTGTTCATTGCATCGTTTGCATAGTACATTTTCTATTATTTCATAATTGCTATTATAATTTATATTTTGTATTATATTTAACAGGTCTTGTTGCTGTTCTTGACTTGCTCTCAAATCTCTAAACATAACTCGTAGGGATACGGGACACTATAATTTAATCTGACTAATTTTAACTATTCTTTCATTTTACCCATTACACATTCCGCCTTCCCATTGGTACATCCGACTTACGGTGTCACAGGGAACATTTTCTTTACCCGGGCAGTGCAACATTATAGGTTGGTACTCCTTTATGGCGAGTATCCATCTTGTTATTCGGAAGTTTGTTGAGCTACGTAAGTTTGGGAATTTCATAGCTTTATTATCCGAAATTATTGTTAATGGAGCCCCCAAAATCAGTTGTCGAAACTTTTTTAATCCATGTACAATGGCTAGTAACTCCTTTTCATATACCGTGTACCCTAACTCCGCCTTTTTTAATGTTCGTGATACGAAACCTATAACTTGCAATTACCCTTCCTCATCGTTTTGGTAAAGTTGACTAGCGATCGCCTTATCGCTAGCATATGTTTGTGAAAATGTTCCCTGCCCTTCCCTCGGATGTACCAACGTTACTACTTCCATAAACAAGCCTTTGACACATTCGAAAGCTACTTGCTTTTCGATATCCCAAACCCAGGGTTGTTTTTTAAGCAAGAGTGTCAACAGAGGTGAAGTTTCTTTAGCATACTTGCGCGTGAAACGAGAGTAGTAATTCACGAACCCCAGAAACGATTGTAGTTGTCGTTTATTTTTTGGAACTGGGAATTCGTGAATTGCTTGGAGATTTTCGGGATCAGATGTAACTCCTTGCTAATTGAAAACATATCCTAAAACTTTACTTCTCGCTGACAGAACATCGTCTTTTTGGGATTTATAGTAATGTTCCCTTCCCTGAATTTGGTGAATATCGTTCGAAAATGCTCGAGATGTTCTTCGAACGTTTCGGACAGACATAATAGGTCGTCTACATAAGCTGAGACGTTGTTGCTTATTTCTGGTCCCAATGTTAGGTCTATAGTTCTGAATAGAGCTACTAGGGTGTTCTGGAACCCAAATGGGACTACTTTAAAGTTGTATACTTTATTATTGAAAAGAAAGCCGGCATTTCCTCGATTCATGTGTTAATGGAACTTGCCAAAAACTTGAGGTTAAGTCAATCTTGGAAATATAGGGCTTGTTTTGCCCTTTGTGTAAGATGTCATCTACACTCGACACTCTTTCGTAGTTTATGTAATTAAACTTCCTAGCATCTAAGCATAACCTTGTCGATTTATCCAGTTTAACGACCGTAATCATTGGGTTTATAAAGGTGTTCTAGACCGTTCTATTATGTCATATTGTAATATTTTATTAATTTCGTCTTCGACCTGTTTACGAAAGTTAATGGGAGTCGGGTAATTTCTCTTCACAAAAGTCTCCCCATTTTTAATATTAAGAGTGTGTTTGTACTTTGTAGACTTTCCTGACTGTTTGCTGAAAATATCTTTAAATTCATTTAATAAACTTTGTAATTTTTGTTTCTCTTCATCGTTTAGTATTGACTGATCATTTATGTTATTTCCCACTTGAATAGTATTTATTTAAAGACATTGTTTATATGTTACGTCCTTGGATGATTTTTCCCGTTTTTTACGTCTTTTTAGTTTTCTCCACTGTGCAAATTTTCTTCCATTTATTTTTGTTCTATATTTTATTAAATTTGGTTTATTATTTTCTTTCACTTTTTGAATTTTTATTTTTAATTTATAGTTTGCAAATTTTATTGATTTGTTCTAATAAAGTTCTTAACGTTAGGTTGTTTGAAGTATTTTATTTCGGCCAATTTGTTGCTTTTCGCATTTTTTATTTCTTCATTTTTTGGCGTTTACCCTTACTTGTTTCGGCTTATAGCCTATTTTAATTTTTTTTTTTTCTGTTATTTGGTCTTTATTTTCTACGCCTTATATCTTTTCTGGTTCCTTTAAACCGAGATCCTAATGTCGTAACCAGACCAACATTAGACACTGGAAGCTCGTAGAACTCATTTCCTAATTGTTTTAAGGCTAAATATTCGTTGGTCTCAATCACTGACATTTGGGCCCCTGTGTCAATCTCTTCTGTAATTTCTTGTCAGTTTATGTAACATTGAATAGCCGGACACTGATCTATCTGTCTATCTATTAGATTGTATTGGCTCTTCCTCCTCCTCTAATAGTTCGTCCCTGAGATTCATGGACAGTCCACCCAGGGTTATCTCATTGTCAAGGTGGTAAACCGGCACATCCCTAATTTCATGATTATGCTGGATCCCTAGCCTGGGCAACCTACTCTTATTACACCGACCAAAGATCCTACTGCCTAGTTTTTTTTTATGTTGGTCACTAGGTCCCGGGATGATTGAGGAAGGATTTGTGTTTTGCGGATACTTGGATTTGGGCTTTTCTTTGGTGTCACCATAGGATCACTGGTTAGGGTTAGGTTTCTGGTTGGACGTGACATCCCTTTGTGCACCACTGGTGGTATAGTGGTTCCCATTTCCGTTTCCTTTCCTCTCACGTTCTGAAACATTATCTATCTGTTGTAGGAAAGTAATAGCATTTGTTATATTGTTAGTAGGGTTTCCTACGCTCGCTAATTGCACATTACTTCCGAAATGCCTCATTATCATGAAAATCAAGTGTTGTTCAGGTATAACCGGATGTAAGTTTTTTGCGCGGTTTATCATCATGACAAAGTACTCTGCCATGCTAAATGGGCCATTAGGATACTATCGACCCTGATTGATCTGCCGCCTAACCCGCTCCTATTGGTGGAAGCTTCAAAAGTGCTTGACAAATTCCTCCCTAAATAGGAACAGAAACCTCATAGGTTTCTGTCACAAATTGTATCGCCTTCCACCATGCATCAGCTGCGCCCTTCCACCCGACTATGTCCTGGTACCTGTAGTGTGTCGAGCGTGATCTGCCAGTGGATAAAATCCCCGAACTTCATTTATAAAACCAACCATTATGCTCTGTCTCATTTAGATAGATTTTAAGCGCATTATTAATTATTTTATCAGTATTAAAATGAATATAATTATTTGCTTTAGCATAAATATTTATTAGAATTCATTTTTCTAATATTTCTATTTTCATTATTTTATTTTTAGAAGTAAGCGCAAGTTCACTTCCAAATCATTTAAATCGGTTTAAACCCTGTGATAGTTGAACCCTTCGGATATTGGCCTTAAAACAGGGAGTGGCTTTACCCATTTCTTTAAAATGAAAGTAATATTACGACAAACACAAGCAAACAAACAAATTGTGAATAAAAACTACACTAATTAAAAAGTAAAACAAACTATACGTAAATGTCAATATTTTTTACCGACACATTTTTTAAAATAATGTTGTACATTATTATTACTGAATTTATATCAGTAATGTTTCTTTTTAAAAATAGTTGTTAATGAAATCAAATTAAGTAGAATCTGAAAATCGAAGAGTTCGAAGAATGTTGACGAAACTATAGGCTGCTTGTATCACCTGAAACAGAAGCAAGATACAGTATCTGTAAAAACTGGGAAACAATGTTCATCTTAAACACGCTAGTCAAGGACTTCAAATCGTTAATCTATGTTGAACTTTCTTTAACTTAAATAAAAATGCGCTTGTGTGTGTGTGTGTGTGTGTGTGTGTATGTGTGTGTGTGTGTGTGTGTGTGTGTGTGTGTGTGTGTGTGTGTGTGTGTGTGTGTGTGTGTGTGTGTGTGTGTGTGTGTGTGTGTGTGTGTGTGTCTGTGTGTGTGTGTGTTTGTGTGTGTGTGTGTGTGTTTGTGTGTGTATCTGTGTGTGTGTGTGTGTTGCTGCGGCCAAAGCACGCTTCTTGGTGCTAATCTCGCGTCCAGTCCCTAAGCCGTGTATGTTTTACGCTCTACATTGACTTACTGATGATGGGCGCTGTAGAGCCAAAACGTGACAGTTCAGCCGCGGTCAAAATGTTATCCCACCCGACTTACTATGTCCTGGTACTTGTAGTGTGTCGAGCGTGATCTGCCAGTGGATAAAATCCCTGGACTTCATTTATAAAACCAACCATTATGCTCTGTCTCATTTAGATAGATTTTATGCTCATTATTAATTATTCTATCAATATTAAAATGATTATAATTATTTGCTTTAGCATAAATATTTATTAGAATTCATTTTTCTAATATTTCTATTTTCATTATTTTATTTTTAGAAGTAAGCGCAAGTTTACTTCCAAATCATTTAAATTTCAATTTAAATTCGTACTCCCAAATATATATCTAAAAGATTCGTACAACAATTTTATAGGATTTTCATTATTACATATTCTTAATACTGGTTGTGTATTGTAATTTTAGTGGATATAAAATAAACGATATTAACCAAGTTAAAGCGATTTTAATTAAATTTCCTTATTGAAATTCTCATTCAAGTTTTCTCGTTGAATTTAAATATTTAATTTTATTAAAGACATTGGATTTTCTTTGTGTTAACTTGTTAAATTTGACCTTGTAACAATTTGATAAACTTTAATCTTGATATTATTAATTTTAATTTGAATAATACTATATACTTAATCTCCACCATTTACATACTTTTCCAATAAAAAGTCAGTTGCTTATATATTTTTTATTCTACTGAGAAATCAATTTGATAATAATTTTGCATTTAATGAAATCTGTATTTATAATTTTGAAATTTATATTTAAATTAATAAATGATTATTTTGTTATTGAAAGTTTGACTTGCCCCAAAAAACTTCACTGCTCCTCGCTCCTCTTCTCCCAAGGTTGGTTCCCTGGAGTCTAGAATGTTCTAGCGGACGCAACTAAACGATTTTAAGGCCGTCTTTAATACTGTTTAGTTACATTAAAAAAAAAAATTATATTCGAATTGTGGCGGTTGAAGAGCTGACCATCTCCACTTCAATCTTGGGCTATGGATTAAGGCTTAGCCTCGGAACGGCATCTTGCAGTCCATGGATCTGGATGTCCAGAAGGAAACGTCCATCTTCTCCTAGCGCTGAATCACCTCTCCCCTTTTCTCATAAAACGGGGTCCCCACTCTTTCGTTTTGTTAGGCCAAACCATCCCTTTGGATCGGCTTTGTTTACATATTCTGTTACGGAACAGGCCCGCTACTTTCACCTCCTCTAATGTGTTTTAAAATCTTTATTTTAAATAATTTTACTGATTTTGCCTTCTTTTGTAAAATCAGTATATTTTGAGATATTTTGACACTCAGTGTGTGTGGGGGGGGGTTGTGTGTTGAGACGTTCAAAATGGCCGCCCAAGTTAAGAAATTAACAATTTCTAGATTTTGAATAATTGATTCAAAACGTATGTAATAAAGATTTAATTTTTCTGATAATGAAACGTAATAAAGAGTGAAGAAGCAAATCAATGTTTGTATAACTATAAATAGATAAAAATAATAATTGTAATTAACTAACTAAATTTGACAAATTCCCAAGTGCCGAAAAACATCAAAAGAATGCTGATTTGAGAACTAGGCCACCTACAACAATCACTGGCATTTCAAAATGACCAGCAGCATCCAACAGCAACGATAGTGAAAACCGAATCAAGAAAACTTTATTAATAAAAAAGTTACGGCGAATCTAAAGAAATAGACAGTTTTGAGGCAGACGATAACAGAAACTTGCAGGTTTATTCGAATGCGTTGTTTAACCCACCAATACAGGAAAATGAGAACGCGAAGAACTAAGCGTGGGGGGAACGTTAGATCGGCGTAATAAAAACAGAAGGACAACGGCTTGTGAGGGAATCTGAAAAACATTTTTAATACGAGATGTCGTCGGCCGTAATGTCGGTTAGCGCCTAGAAGAGCCCTAAGTGCCAGTTGGATCCGTACAACAATGTTTCTGTCGTCTAACTCAAATCATTCACTCTAATTCTTCATTTCAAAATAATGACGGTTTTGCAAAATATACATAATCAGATACCATGGCAAGTAGTGTAGATGACGTAATGCTTATAGCAATCATCCCTGCCTCACCTGATTTTGTGTTTCTGAGTATTCTGAAGAATCCAAGAAACAAGCAAAATGATATCCCAAAACCCCTTATTTGAAGATTGTGTACTACTCACAAAATGTGTACACAACTAATTTTATTCACGTGCAGTGTGAAGCTTTAGACATTCTGTGGACATTTGGAGCTAATTTAAACTCTTAAGGAAAAATTATAAATGTTCAACGCCATTTTATGCCAAGTAAATGCTTAATGCTAGACACGTATTCAAGAAATGAGTGAACTGGAATTTAAAGAAAACTGAATAATTTTAAACATACAGTATATAGGGAAATGTTTATTTAGGGAATCAGAATAAAATCTTTCAAATATTGTATTCTTGGTACGAGTCCCAATTTTCATATTCACAAATTACAATTCTACAAAGAAATATTCAACCTAAGTGTAACTTACATTAATTTTGTACTCACTGAAATATTAAAAGAACTTTATAACTATCTTGTAAAGGTTAATTCCCAAAGCCCCTCTTACTACCTGTATGTCCCTGACATTCAATTTTTAGATAAGACTTTGTTCCAGAAGATCGAACGTAACTGATAAAGCCAGTAGAATGCAGAGCATCAGTATAGATGTTGATCTTCTAACTCTAATAACTGTTAGTGTGAAGCAGTAGGCCATTAAAACTGCTGTCCCATTTATTCTCACCATTTGTTGCATCTGTTTCACAAAACGATAACTTGTCACGTATGTCTTGTGACCATCCTATATAAAGTGTTATATAGAATTTCGATTTATGTCTGCTGAGTTCAGTTTTTCAACTCACTCAGCAGCTGTTGATCTTTCGCCTTGTAGTCCTATTTTAATTTGAATGATGTAACTTTCTACAAGAAAAATTACAATATTAAGTAGTAATTACATGGAATAATCAAAGATAAATAAATACATATATTTTTTGCATTCCCAAACATTTTAATATCTAGTAGATGGATTCTCCTATCTAGTAGCTTGTGGTGGCCAAGTCTTGCAGAATTAAAAACATACAGGTCACTTTCGAATCTTCTTATAAATATTAGCAGGAAAATGAGAAGTAAGAAGGCTGAACATTGATGGTAAATATAATTGAAATAAGCCAAATATCTAACAAATGATCCTAAATTGAATAAAATTCAACATTATTAAAAAAATCTCTTACATTTACTTTTATAAAATCTACTGTAAATATTAAAATAGTTCACTGAAAATCTCACTACACGGTAGTTTATTAATACATATAGACTAGTTTCGACATTGATGTCACTTCATCAGTGATTGGCCACTTAATGATGATCTAGTACTAGCCCCTACTACTAAACAGTAGCCAATCACTGAAAAAATAAGGTGACATCATTGTGGAGACTAGTCTGTATGTAGTAACAATTTTTGAGATGTGTGTAGGGAGATTTTGAGCGAACTATTAATATTTACTGTTGTGAATTTCTCTCACTAGCTACACTTAAAACCTACTTTGTTAATATAGTATTGACTTTATTCTAAACAATGTTTTTTCAATAAAAATAACGAAAATTGCATACTCCATTTTTATAAGTTAGCTAGAGTTTTATCAAGTTATCTTGATCCCTGGTTCTAGCAGATGTTCATTTAGGAACTTATTACATAAACAAAGCCAGGAAGAGGATTTTCTGCTTCATCTAATGACTCACATTTAGAAGCAACATCCATATTTCCAACAGAGCTTCTTGACTGATTATAAATATCATCAACATTTTCAGGAAGATGTCGGTTAGTATATGCTTCTTTTTGGCTACAAACATCTTTAGTTGGTGGGATTGAAATGGTAATTTTTTCACCATACCCAGAAAATTGTTGTTATCTTTGATCTAGTACCTCAAAAGGAATAAGAATAACATTAGGTTCTTAACCTTCAATCACACGCGCCAACTACTCGGACATAAACACACGCGCGGGGTATTTTCCACCCCATTTCTTATCTAAAAAAGTTAATTATCACTAAATTTTCATCTTTATAAAATTGTGTGTGTGAATGTTGTTGTTTATAAAACGTTTTATAGAATTTGTATGGGTGTATCACTTGTAGATTTTTTTTTGTAGTACTATATAGGCTAAATGCACGTAAATTTACTTTATAAATTGTATCTTTTTTCAAATTAAAATTAGACATTTATTCATACATTTTAGTAAATTGTAATGGCTAGATTCTTTAGAGAACTTTTCAAAAAGTTAGACAACATAAATACAATATGTTTATTTGAAAAAAAATTATGTAAATTCAGCTTGAAAATCGTCAAAATTTGCCACACTTAAAATTTAAAATTACTCGTCATAATGAAAAATAATACTTATTACTATGCAATTTACTTCATATTTAGTCAAGTAAACATTAGTAAATAACGTTTTACATTGGAATAAAATATTTCAAAAAATATACACATTTTATTAGGTGAACAAAAATTAGCTAAATTTATAACTGTGTACAGAAGTATTGGTTTAGAAGTAATCATTAGTTCAGTCCAAATAAATAAGTCAAAACAATTTTAAAAAAGTAAAGATATTTGTTTTAATTAATATTTTCAAAATGTATTTTTTATTCAGGTGCACATTCTTCACAGTATATAAAGGAATGTTTCCTACAAAGTAATTTGTTGCAGTTGCAGCATGTAGTGGTTGTCTTCCGGTCTTTTTGCAGCGGGCAAACTTCGCATCGTCCAGAACTTCTTTAATTTTTCTTTCTCGAGTTTTCTCAACACCACTTATGTGCTTCACACCTGCTTTTATATGCAAAGGTAGTCCTGGCAGTAAGGCTCTTGATGCAATATGGGGTTTTGAAAGTTCTTGACCCAGAATTTTAATTTTTTTTATGACAAAAAGACAAAATTACAACAAAAAAGATAAATAAATATGTTAAACACCAATAAAAGACTCACACTAAAAAATTATTCTAATTAAAAAACAATAACTTAAAAATGTACCAACAAAAAATTTTTGGACGAGAACACACGCGCGGGGTTGAATTCACCCTGCAGTTAAAACAACGATGTAAACACAATGACTGGTAGGCCACAACGGGTTGACTATGAGTGACAGTGTGGAGGGAGAAGTGAAAAACAACTACCTAGGAGGAGAGCGAGAACAAAAATTTTTTGTAGTCACCTCAGAGAGAAATGAATGGTGTGAGGTGCTTTACACCCCGGCGCGTGTGTTTGAAGGTTAAGCGTATATCTGAGCCACAAGAACAAGAAACAAATTCTTCAAACCTGTCTGAATCTTCATACTGATTAAATAGTAGGAAGAGGAAAACTTTTTGTCATTCCATCTGATTTGTTTACTTTTATTAGTATGCCTACTCTTCTGTTTAATGTATTGTTCAACTAAATATCACAAAAACATTGTTTCAATTATAAAAACTTAAATTATTTAGTAAATAAAATATACATTGACACATTATTTAATATAAACAAAAACAGCGTATTACATAAACCTGATTTTAGTAATGATTTCACTTGGTCATTTGTTCATGGATATAGCTTAAAATATAGGTATGCTTTTGTTATTATATAATATTAACAAAAATTGTTTTATAATGGTTATAAGTTTCAATGTTTGCATACCTGTAGATGATTTACTGATCCTAAAGATAAATATGATAGTGCTTTTTTGCGACACCAATACATTTCCTCTGGTTATTACAAGTGTTTTAGCAGTAGGTAAGTTTCAGATATTATTAAAAGTAGGAGTGGCATAGGGGTGACATTATGAGGTATCCCCATATCTGTTGGCTCTATTAACCTGCCTTTCACCTCTCACTTATGACTATTTCTACCCCGACAATACTACTTCATTGAATTAGGTATAGAGGGGAGTTTTTTCTTGGCATTAACGTGAATGCTGTTTTAGTAGTTCCCACTAGGGGTTCCTTTGTTCATTTTGACCTCAGTTTTCAGACAAGGAAGATCATTTTTAAGAATTCTTGGCAAAAGTTGACAAATAGCAATATAACTTCACCTCTCTTTATTGCAAAGTTTAAAACTTTAAGTCTAACTACATCCTAAAATTAAAGTATGTGTATACTACTGACTTTTGTATTAAAAATTAATACAATTAATTTTTCTAATGGGTTAAAACATGAATATTTTTTTTATTTTCCCCCTGTTATCTTTGACCCAAAAGTACTATTGTTGACTAAAAGTAACGAACGTGGGGAAACCGGATGACATTTTTAATAAAATCTGTTTTTCCCATGTTTTGTTATTTTATTCATGCACCCCTTCACCTGTAGTGACCTATCTACTTATGCCACTGAAAATTAATGTTTAATAAAATTGTTATTGTGTAAGAATACTCATATCTGCTTAGTTTAACTTGACCATGAAAAAGAATCTATCTATTATGGGTAAATTTGTTACATATTTACATTTGTAGAATGTACTTAAATATTTTTACATACAATTGTCGATTGCTCTTAAATTTAACTAGTTACTAAACAAGACTAACAAATAGTACACAAATGAAAAATTACATTTCAATGCTACATTTTACAAAAATATCTGATTTATAGTAATTTCAATATTTATTTTTTATTGCAAAGGAACCAAAAGAATCTATTTGCAATGTCGCTATTATGCTCAATTTAGTATTGCAATTGCTTTTCTTATCTTGATTACTTCTTCACATTGTTCTGTAACGTTAAAATAAAGTGTATTATACAAAAGTCAACTCCATATATTTGGTTGTAACCAAATATTATGGTCGTTTTAAATATTGTATAACCATAGGGATGTGACGACAATGTATTTTCTACTGAGAGAGCTTTAGCATTTCTCATGGCACCTAGACCAAATACATGAATACTGACAACACCTATGCTTTCCCCACATCCTATAGGCTACATAGTATTTCGTATACTTGAGTGGTGGTATTCTAAAACAACCAAGGAGAAAATAATAGATTCCATAGATCTGGGAGTTGGGAATGATTGAAAGTAACACAAAGTAATACCTATTTCCATATTCTCTTACATAACACTTGACATGTTAGTTGGCTTCCTTTATGGATATAGTATATAACAAATGTCACAACTTATTGGATGAAGGAACAAAATGACTGCTATTGAACATGTATTAAAACCAACAGAATTGTGACAAATATTCTGGAAGTATTCATCCGAGTATCTGATTACGTCTATTCTCTAAATATACTCAATTGATTTGAAGTCATATTGACAGATGCTAGTTTTACAGATAAATCAAACCAGCATCTTGAGAAATGTGTAAAAAAATTCAAGTAGACATATGATAGAATTTATTAGTTTAGTGTGCATGTATGTGCGAACATATATTGGAGTTATCGATTAACGTTTTTTGTAATTAACAAATTACCATTACCCGTCTTTGTAAATTTACATTTAGAATACTAATATTAAGATAATTAATAGCATGATTTTCATTGCTATCATTTCAGTCCTAGATGATGTAATTCCTAGTAGTTTTTGTATAATTTTATATATACATATATATATATATATATATATATATATATATATATATATATATATATATATATATATATATATATATATCACTTTTTATAAAACATTTATTAATAAACAAAATTATTTCTAAAATGAAATCAATGTAGTACAATATAAGGCCCCAACTTTTATATCAACAGTGTTTTAAGAATAAAATTGAGTTATTAGAGTTATACTAGTTATTATTTAATTGGTGCCTCCTTAGAAGTGGGACTGCAATTAATTGTGAATGTAACATTACAACACTACAAATGAAATGATTAACGACATACAAAATAAAAAAAAGACATGTTTCACTTTAGGTTGCAAATGCCAGACCAACTGAAATCTCACTATAACAGATCTACAGAGACTGTAGATCATCTCTATAAACATGTGACGAAGAGTGTAATTGATAATTTTGATGAAAAAGAGAAAATGTGACCTGAAAAGTCAGTCTGAATTTAAAGATTCATCTGGAAGGAACCAAAATTTCCTTAAAAGCTCCCTTTCTGATATCTGACAAATATTTAAAGTGCTACAACCAAAAATAGTATAAAACGTGATTTAACAACCTGTATAAATTTATTTAAGAGAAAGTTGTTCTCCATACATTTTCATGCTTAAAAAAGCCCAAGCGGTATATGTTTCAGTCAGAAAAGTGGATGAAAAGATATCCCAGAAAACTATTTAGTATATCTTATAATTTAAAAAACATTTAAGCCTTAAAGGTGACTAAACGCAAAATGAACTTTAAGTTCCTTGTGGAACTAGAGATGCATGGGAAGCCACAATGCTCATTAATTCATTATATGAGTTTATATGTTAAGAATTACAAACAACCCACACACATAATCTGTTCAATGCTATAGTTGCTTTACGTTTCTGACATGACCAAATATTAAATGTCCAAACCAGGTGAAAGGTCTTTAGGTGAAAGCCAGACTTTTCAGCAATGCAGTACCCCACTATATACATAAACTAGGAATGGCCAAAGTTATAATATTATTGTGTTAGTATGCAGACAGCCCTACAAACTTGTGTACCACTATGCAGACACCCATACAAACTTGTGTGTTAGTATGCAGACCCCCCCCCCTACAAACTTGTGTTAGTATGCAGACCCTTCTAAAAACTTGTGTTAGTATGCAGACAGCCCTACAAACTTGTGTACCAGTATGCAGACACCCATACAAACTTGTGTGTTAGTATGCAGACCCCCCCCCTACAAACTTGTGTTAGTATGCAGACCCTTCTAAAAACTTGTGTTAGTATGCAGACCCCTACAAACTTGTGTGTTAGTATGCAGACCCCCCTACAAACTTGTGTGTTAGTATGCAGACCCCCCCCTACAAACTTGTGTTAGTATGCAGACCCTTCTAAAAACTTGTGTTAGTATGCAGACAGCCCTACAAACTTGTGTACCAGTATGCAGACACCCATACAAACTTGTGTGTTAGTATGCAGACCCCCCCTACAAACTTGTGTTAGTATGCAGACCCTTCTAAAAACTTGTGTTAGAATGCAGACAGCCCTACAAAATTGTGTACCACTATGCAGACACCCATACAAACTTGTGTGTTAGTATGCAGACCCCCCCCCTACAAACTTGTGTTAGTATGCAGACCCTTCTAAAAACATGTGTTAGTATGCAGACAGCCCTACAAACTTGTGTACCAGTATGCAGACACCCATACAAACTTGTGTGTTAGTATGCAGACCCCCCCCTACAAACTTGTGTTAGTATGCAGACCCTTCTAAAAACTTGTGTTAGTATGCAGACCCCTACAAACTTGTGTGTTAGTATGCAGACCCCCCCCTACAAACTTGTGTTAGTATGCAGACCCTTCTAAAAACTTGTGTTAGTATGCAGACAGCCCTACAAACTTGTGTACCAGTATGCAGACACCCATACAAACGTGTGTGTTAGTATGCAGACCCCCCCCCCCCCTACAAACTTGTGTTAGTATGCAGATCCTTCTAAAAACTTGTGTTAGTATGCAGACAGCCCTACAAACTTGTATACCAGTATGCAGACACCCATACAAACTTGTGTGTTAGTATGCAGACCCCCCCCTACAAACTTGTGTTAGTATGCAGACCCTTCTAAAAACTTGTGTTAGTACGCAGACAGCCCTACAAACTTGTGTACCAGTATGCAAACACCCATACAAACTTGTGTGTTAGTATGCAGACCCCCCCCCCCTACAAACTTGTGTTAGTATGCAGACCCTTCTAAAAACTTGTGTTAGTATGCAGACAGCCCTACAAACTTGTGTACCAGTATGCAGACACCCATACAAACTTGTGTGTTAGTATGCAGACCCCCCCTACAAACTTGTGTTAGTATGCAGACCCTTCTAAAAACTTGTGTTAGTATGCAGACCCCTACAAACTTGTGTGTTAGTATGCAGACCCCCCCTACAAACTTGTGTTAGTATGCAGACTCTTCTAAAAACTTGTGTTAGTATGCAGACCCCTACAAACTTGTGTGTTATTATGCAGACCCCCTACAAATTTGTTTGTCAGTATGCAGACCCCCCTAAAAACCTGTGTTTTAGTATGCAGGCCCCTACAAACTTGTGTGTAAGTATGCAGGCCCCTACAAACTTGTGTGTTAGTATGCAGACCCCTACAAACTTGTGTGTTACTATGCAGACCCCCTACAAATTTGTTTGTCAGTATGCAGACCCCTCTAAAAATCTGTGTTTTAGTATGCAGGCCCCTACAAACTTGTGTGTAAGTATGCAGACCCCCCTACAAACTTGTGTGTTATTATGCAGTCCACCTTCAAACTTGTGTGTTAGTATGCAGACTCCCCTACAATCTTGTGTGTTGGTATGATCCCCCATACAATCTTGTGTGTAAGTATGCAGACCTCCTACAAAATTGTGTGTTAGTATGCAAACTCCCGTACAAACTTGTGTGTTAGGATGGAGACCCCCCTACAAACTTGTGTGTTAGTATGCAGACCCCCTACAAAATTGTGTGTTAGTATGCAAACTCTTGTACAAACTTGTGTGTTACGATGGAGACCCCCCTACAAACTTGTGTGTTAGTATGCAGACCCCCATACAAACTTGTGTGTCAGTATACACACCCCCAATAAACTTGTGTATTAGTATGCAGACCAACCTACAAACTTGTGTGTTAGTATGCAGACCAACCTACAAACTTGTGTGTTAGTATGCAGACCCTCCTACAAACTTGTGTGTTAGTATGCAGACCCTCCTACAAACTTGTGTGTTAGTATGCAGACCAACCTACAAACTTGTGTATTAGTATGCAGACCCTCCTACAAACTTGTGTGTTAGTATGCAGACCCTCCTACAAACTTGTGTGTTAGTATGCAGACCCTCCTACAAACTTGTGTGTTAGTATGCAGACCCTCCTACAAACTTGTGTGTTAGTATGCAGACCAACCTACAAACTTGTGTATTAGTATGCAGACCCTCCTACAAACTTGTGTGTTAGTATGCAGACCCTCCTACAAACTTGTGTGTTAGTATGCAGACCAACCTACAAACTTGTGTATTAGTATGCAGACCCTCCTACAAACTTGTGTGTTAGTATGCAGACCAACCTACAAACTTGTGTGTTAGTATGCAGACCCTCCTACAAACTAGAGTGTTACTTTGCAGAACCCCCACAAACGTGTGTCTTAGTATGCAGATCCCCCTACAAACTTGTGTGTTAGTATGTAAACCCCCCTACAAATTTATGTGTGAGTATGCAGACCCCCCTACAAACTTTTGTGTTAGTATGCAGACCATCCTACAAACCTGTGTGTTAGTATGCAAACCCCCCCTACAATCTTGTGTGTTGGTATGAACCCCTGTATATATATATACTAACATTCATATGTCTACAGGTCCAGACTAAGCCCAGGATGTTGTGAAGGACAGTGAATCTGGAAGTAGGAGTTGCGATTATTGATGTGAAAGCGATGAAGATGATGTAAACCTTTGTGATAATGTAAATTCCATTTCCGTGCTCAATAATAATAAAACCATTACATTTCAATATTTTGCCTTCCCTCAAAACATATAGGCTGTGTATATTTCTGAATTTCTTTCTTTCAGTTAGTATTAAAATTAAAGACTGTTATACTTAGTCTCTCTCTCTCTCTCTCTCTCTCTCTCTCTCTCTCTCTCTCTCTCTCTCTCATATATATTTATATATATATGTAAATGTGTATGTGTGTGTACATAAATATTTTCACAAAATATTATATACAGGAATCCCGGAGGCGCTTTGACAAACCCCCATTAGTAGCCCTTGCACTAACACACTTGTGCTTCAACAAATATTGGAAATGGCGGGTATATTCGCTGTAACTCTTTTTTGATACAATTTTGTTCATCCTTTTACTGGTTCCACGACTACACTCGGACAAGCGTGACTACCTGCACGTGGTTTGGAGGATGCTGGGTAGCTTGAAGAGAGTCCACAGACCCGTTGAGGTTTATTGCCAAATAGCTGAGAAAGAGAAAACATTTTCGACAGATAAATGGAGCGAAACTACCGTCATAAGGTGCTTCTATTAACAAATGGTTTCAGGTTAGGCGCCTTCACAAAGGTTGATTCAATACAATGACCCCTCTATATCCAGCTCGACCCCACGCGCCACGGATGCTGCAATATAGACTTGTATCTCCTGACAATGTCTTCAGGAACACTGGGAAATGGATAAAACTTTTCTGGTAAATCTATGTTCAGGATACACAAAGTAAATCCACACAGAGCGCTAACACCACTCGCCACTAATCCTGAGGCAAGAGCCTAGGGAAACACAACATGGACAACTTCTGCAGATTCACAAAGCAAAGTAAAACGCTTAAGTTTAGTCTCTGAGTGGAGGCGCTCGCACTTTTAAGGTAAGAACATAATATTTTGTTTCTATCTTTAAATATATTACAATTCTCTTTCTGTGTATATTATTAGCATTTTTATACAGCGTGTTATTTTAGCATTTTAATTTTTGGCTAAATTAAAATGTATCTTTTACGACAATTCACAATACGGTATGTTGTATTCTCATGACATTACCTAGAGAACTGGTTCCCATCCTGGGGGAGAAATAAAAAAATAATCTGGAATTTTGTACACCATTACGTTTGGTGAATCTTAATTAATCACTTTAACATTGTTTATGACTATCCAAACTCTAAATTTTGTAAATTTGTGAAAACTTACTGAGGCAGAAAGTTTTCGATCGCTATGTGGCGATCTTCATCAGTGTCTTCTGCTTGGAGTTGTTAGGTTAAGCGATGACGGTTTTAAAGGCAGGTTTTCGATAGTATCGAAGAGTATGTGTGATTTGTATTGGGTTTTTTCATTTAATATGTTTGTACTTTGCGTTTTTGTGTGTCTGTAAATCTCATATTGTTCTAGTGTATTGAGATGTGGTCCTTTTTTGTTGATGTGTAAGATTTCTAATTTATGGTAAATGTCTGTATATTTGTGTCCTGTTTTTTTTTATGGGATTGTAAAATGCTGAGTTGGTGTTCGCTTTGTGTTCCTCGACACTTTGTTTAAAGCTGCGCTAAAATGCGTGAGATTGCCTAAATTAAAGTAAAAGAGATTAATAACATTAATAGTGTCCAAACTCATGTAAAAAAAGAAATTACAGTATTGCTTTTACTGAACGATTTCCAGAAAAATATTTAAAAATGTTGGGAAGAGTCATAAAATTGACGTGGTTTTCAAATCCGTTGACAGAACGCAGTCTTTTAATCAGTTGGGTAAAGTCCCTATAGACAAAAGAGGAAATTACTAATGTTGTGTATAATTGTTCCATGTATTGACTGTGTTTGTAGCTATATAGGTCAATCTAATACAAGCGTAACCTAACCATGTGTAAGCATTTAGGTAAAAGGAAAAACCACAAGAATGTTAACTTAATATTCGTTTATTTACTACTGATAGTTTTTCGGAATTATTTATTTTAAGACTTTATGCCACACGAAATCAAATGTTTTGAAGCTAGTCATTTGTGTTACATGAATACCTAAATAGTTTTTGTCATTACTAAATACAAACCGTGTGGAGAATACGAGAGATTTACAATACGTTTTATAGTATCTATAGTTAAATGTAAGCAGAAATTAAAACCGATAATATCAATGGATCTGAATCATTGTACGTTACGTTGCTCCAAACATACTTTGCACACGTTAGGATATTTACAATTATTTGTAATTTTAAAAAGATAACCTCACACTACCTTAAAGCACATATAAAGTGATTCCTAGACATGCTTTGTAAAGAATAGAAATAATATCAAATAAAACTTATCACATAAAGTATGTTTCCTATAACATACATATAATTTTATCTAGACTTAGGCTACATACACGCGATATTTAACGAGATAAATTTATTTGAGTAATTTGAATATTCTTCTTTATAACTGATATAAAATCTTCGGCTTACTAAAAACAATTTTACAAAACAATAAAGGCAATTACAAAGGAAATTAGTACTAGAAACTAATAAGCTTTACTTTTAATCTAAAAACCTTCACACAAAATGCCAAAATACTAACACAATAACCAAAGTATCAAACTAATAAGAAAATATAACATAGAAACTAATAAACGCATTGGTCGAATAGACACGGCTGATTCTATTGTTGTCCAAAGTATAGATCGCAACGATAATAATTCGTCGCTCCAGTTGGCTGTGGCCGTCTCGACATTCTTCCTTTTGATTACTAACATAAGTTATTACGTTGGCAATGAGTGTGACAGCATTAATGGTTTGTTTTATATTTAGACCAGGGGTGCACAACCCGCGGCCCGAGGGCTGCATGCAGCCTTCGACATGGTTTATTGCGGCCCGCAGGTTACTCCAAAATGTTGCTTTTGAATGTAGTGAAATGTAATGCTGCTATTCCATAGGGATTGACCAGTATAGATGTGTGGTACTATGGTATTTATTGTGCCAATTCATCAGTTGTGCCAGTAATGAGTGATTCCTCGTGATAGCGAGATTCTAGAATGACAGTGTCAAAAGAACGTAAAGTTGACGAAGAAGGACGGTGTTTTCGAGATATGTGGAAGAAATTATAACTTTTCATTTAATATCAATATAAGGCAACTTGTTTTACTTGTCAAGAAACTGTTGATGAAAGATTTAAATTTTAAAAGACATTACAAATCTAGGCATTCAAAAACATAAAGTAATTTATAGGGCAACTGAGAAAAGACAAAGTAAACTGTTTGAAAAAGAAATTAACACGTGAACAAAATCTGTTCAAAAGTGCCAGTAAAAATGCGGAATCAGTAGTTGAAGCAACTTTCAAAATTTAGAAAATATTAATGAAACATTTGAAACCTTTTGCAGATGGAAAATTAGTTAAGGAATGTTTAATGCACGTATATGATATTTTGTTTCCGGATATAACCCAATTAGTTTCACAGATAAGCCTGAGCCGAATGACAGTTAGTCATAGAGTGGAAGATATGTCAACCTATATTGAAAAGTCTTTGAAACAAAGAATCTCCAAATTCAAGTGATTTTCAAATGCGTTGGTTGAAACTGTTGACATTTCAGATACAGCCTGGCTTGCTATTTTTGTACAGATTTTTAACATCATTGAAGACCTATTAAGTTTGGTTCCTATGAAGGACACAACGACAGATTTCGTTATTTACCAGTAGACGTTTTCAACATTTTGAATTGAAAGTGCGGTGTGGCAACTGATGGCTCTTTATTAAAGATTTGGAAAAACATATGTTTAGTGTTATACCTTGATAAAGACTGTAGTTTATATGGGAATGAGCTCATAACGAGCTCAGTGTCTTCTTCATAGACAAAATGTGTGTTCGAAATCATTACAGATGGATCATGTTGTCAAAGTTGTTACTAAAGTTGTAAATACTATCCGTAGGAAAGGACTTGTCCATCGTCAATTCAAAGATTCAAATTTTATATAAAAATTTGTGTTGGTTACTATTTTTTCCTTTTTTAGAAATTTAATGTACAAGGATTTGTTTTATTCTTATGTATAAATTTAGAAGGTACGGCTTCTTGCTGTTACCCAAGGGGGGCAAGGCCACGCTTTGTTAAGAGTAGAGGCTGCGGCGTTCTGAGTGGAGGCAAGTTGTTTGGTTGCAAGTAAGGAAACTGTTTATAGTTATCTAGTATGTATCGTCATGTCTCTGAGGATGGTTACTTTGTAACCGAAATGTACACAAGACTAGAATCAAAATATTTCTGGTTAGAGGTTGTGTGTATTATTTATTAATATTAAATCACAGTAAATTATTCCAAATAATTCGTGAGAAGAAAACTATGTTTCAGCGAGTGACATCTTAATGTTGAAATGACTGCAAGACAAAGTTTTAAAAGTGTCATTTGAAGTCAAAAAGAAGATAAAAATTGGAAACTTCTTTAAACCTGCTGAGTAATGTGAATAAGGTAAGTTGAAATGACTTTAAAAACTGTACTATAGGCTATGTTTTTTTTTCATTTTTCTTTTAACCATTAAAGATATGGTAACCTTTTATTGTAAATTATAAACCAGTACATTAATTCTAGTTTTATCATTTCAAATACAGTAGAGAATTATTTTCCTGATGTCTTTATTTTTGGGCGATATACATAAATATCTTACAATGTATATTATTTTAATGGACTCTCCAGTAATCCGGCAGTATCCCAGCCTCATACCTGCAGGATTAGTGAGAGTTTACTATATTTATATTCATGGAAAATACATTTTTGTAATAAATATTTTAGTCTCAAGTCTTGTCCTATAATTCAATAGTTTTAAAAATGAATTTCTCAAAAAAAATCACTCTTCTACATATGATGCTTGAATGTTTATTAAATCTGGCTTAAGCTACCCTGTCCCCAGTGTAAGAGCACCAGGAATTGGCAGCAATATGGGGCGGAAATACTGAAATGCAAAAGAGGGCAGATTAAATATTCAGAGCTAACAAAAAAGCCCTCTTTATTGGAAAAAGATGTTTGATTCACACTGTGTACAAAGTACACAACCCTGCCTACCCTAGACACTCCCCACCCTCCATAAATCAATAATTCATAAACCTGCAAGCTTAGTGAGGGTTGTCAGTAGCAGGTAGGTCTTGTTATTGAATTGATAGTTTCAAAAAGCATAAACACAGTAAGTTGCTACAGTTTTCTCTTGGTTTTATAAAATCAATTACTTTCGAATTAATCAGTGAAATGTAGATGATTACTGTCTAGGATTAGAATTATTTTAAATACAAACTTATTACATTATTTTAATAAAATGGAATTATTTGGTTAAGGTTTGTTCTTTACCTGAATTAAAGTTCAAGTATATATAATAATGAAATATGAAAGCTATGTTGAAGGTTTTGTTATTTATTGCATGACTCTTGTATTATAATAACATCATTATTTATTTTATAAGAGGTTATGGTCTGAGTTTATAATGAGATATATCTTTAAAATTGTTGTCCTCTTGTAGACAAAAAATAAGGGTTTAGTGTAGGTAAGTCTTAGTATATTAATATATGTTTTAAATGATATAAGTGTAAACTAGTAGCAAATAGTAAGTTGAAGATGGAATCAAATAATGTTATAATTTATTTCCTATTAAATAAATCAATGTAACAGCACAATAACTGTTACATTTTATTGCAGTTGTTATTAGAAATAATGAACACAGTACGTATTTCCTAATACAACAATTATTCCAAAAATTCTTCCCTGCTTATGCAGTATTTTGTTTATAAAATTCCTTGTTTAGCTATTCTCAATGTGATAGATTTACTCCTTAAAATTTAAGCTGAATTTCAAAATTTTTTCCACCAGTTTTTTTCTTAGTTACTTTTTATTGTAAACTATTAATTTTATATGACAGTATAAATAAGATTTAAATGTCATATAGATAATGATTTAATGTATCTATTGGTCCTAAGATAAGCCGCCTTGAAAACCCGTTATTAATTATACTGAATCTGTAAATAATGTTAATCCATTTTTTATCAAAAAATCATTTTGAAGCTACTAATAAAAATATGGAAGAGCTCTCTTATATCACAAATCATCCCTCTATCTCATTGATTAGGAATAGCTGTTTTTAATCATATTGTTGGCATATTGATTCGGAAATTTAATTTTTAGATTTGTTTAATATTTTGTAATAATTTTACTCTGTTTCAGAACTGTATGGTTTGCAGTTATTGTCTACCTTGAGTGTCATGATCTGCAGAGAAAGAAAAGAAAACCCTATTAATGAAAATATTACTAAAACAACAGAGAACACATTTGATCCAAATTGCATACTTCTTCCACAATTTGAAACAATATCTCCTCCGAATGAAGAAAAATTGGTAGACACAAATGAAGTAATTAGTTTGTTGAATTTGTCAATAATTCATTTCAGTATTAACATTTAATTTAAGACTTTTATCTTTAAACAGTTTTTGTTCACTCAGGGAAAAGAAATATGAATTCTTGTATAAACCATGGGGAAGCACAATAATATTTATTATATGTTTTTTTAAACAATTATCCCAGCATTAAGTGCAATTAATTTTACAATGAATTAATTAATTACCTATTAATAAGGTACCTTTCGGTCCCTTGACCATTGTCGAATAATTGAATTATTTCTACTGTTGTTTCTCAGTCCGTAATGTTGGTGCTTGTTGCTGACGTCATATGAATTTCCTCATGTTTTTTATATGATATTTTTGAACAGTGTAGTCTGTATATTTTGTCTGTTGGTTAATTAGGTTATTGTGTTTGTTTTTATATGTGTGGTATTTTTGTAGTGAGATTAGTTCTTTTGGTTATTATTTATTACAAGTATGGTTAGGTTTTTTCATAATTTATTAGTTTATGCTAATGTGAAATTAAGTGTTCTACCATATTTGATGCCTTTTTATTATTAGTTGTGTATGTTCTATCATGTTCTGGAAACCTCATTTAAAACGATCTAGTTGTTTTTTCTATGTAAAATGTGTTGCAGTCATTACATGTGATTTTATGAATTCGAGATAGGTAATGTTTTTGTGTATTTATTTTGTGGTTTGTGTTGCTGAGATATTTTATTATTTAGTTGTTTGGTTTGAATGTTGGTGTGTAGTGTTCTTTACTATATACTTTTGTTATTTTTCTATTTTGTTGTTGGTGTAATTATATTTTATGTAGGTTTTTTATTTTTCCCTACTGACCTTTTTCAACCCCAACAGAAAAGAATGAAGTGAACCACAGATGAATAATAAAGCTGCAGTTTTAAGTATCACCTCAAAGTAAGTATGTCAGTCTCCTATCTAGTCCACAAATTTATATGTATATATCCTCGTATATGTAATCGGATAGTAGGTTTATAGTAACAGAAAGTGTTCCAAGAATTCAAACACTTAGAACAATGTTTATTTTAACTATATAGGGACATTTAATTTTTCTATTATGATTACATTTTGTATATTCTTTATAAATATATTTCTGTTTATACATGTTTACAATTTTTATTTAATTTCACAGAGTGATTACAGTATAGAAGATGAAGAAATATCACATCCTTTTGAATCCCTTTTTCATGGAAACAGCAACAATAGCCATGCTCATTTACAAAATAATTCTTTCATTTTATATAAAACGGAAACAAATTTAAAATCTGATTTGCAAGGTAAAACAAACTCAAGCAGCAATGAAAGCATTCAGATTGAAAATGGATTAAAGGAATCACTTCCAAAAAGTTACATATTTTTAAAAGATAATAGAATAAATAAACATACTACAAGCTCAGAAATTGCACACAATGATATTTTAATGTCTTCAAAAACTGACCAAAATATAACTTCGTCAGTTGAATCTAAAATTTCCGTTGGTTCTAGTCTTGGGATGGAAGCCAGTTTCAAAATATCCAGTAAACCAGACAAAGGAAGTAGTTCAACTAAAATATCAAAGTTGAAGAATTACTCACATGATGGGGAATTTCAAATTGGCTATGATAGGACTACCATTGAATCAAGAAAAAAGTCATATAGAAGCAGTTCAAAAAGTTCATTAAAAGACCATCAGAAGCACCGGTCTCACCATAGGCATGATAGTAAGAAAAGTAGTTATTCTAGTTCTCATAATACTAAATCAAGCAACTGGCTCAAAGACTTAAAATATGACAAAAAATATAAAAATGTTATTGATGAGGATACTGATGTTAAACATAAAATAAGAGCTCAAAGCAAACATGAAAAAGTAAAACATAAGACAGATAAAACAGTACATCATACAAACCATAAAAAAGAAAGTGAACCAAGTGTGAGTTTTTCAACAAATGGTAAAGTAAACGAAAATCATTCAGATGTTCAAATTAGTTTTGAGAGGAAGATAAAAGATGATTATATTGAAAAGAAACATGATAAACATCAACATTCTAGTAAACATTACAGTTCAAGTAAAACGAAAAATCTTTCATTAAATGAAAATAAACAAACTTCAGTTTCAATAACAAATGCCAAAAATGGAAAACAAACTACAGATAGAGACGAAATTCCGAAATTATACAAGAGAAAATATGTTGGAAATCATTATACTATTAAGAAATTTAAGGAAGGAAGATCAAGCGATAGAGAGAACTCTGTACAAAGAAAAAAAATGGTTATTACAGAGGACTCATCAATTAATCAGTCTGATTCTAAGGCCACCAATGCATTGCCTGAAAATAATGTAACTAAACAGATATCTAAGGATATTATTTTGATTGAGACTATGAAAGGATCAGATCGTGATTATTCAAGTACAGTATCAACAGATAACCAGTATTGTAAAATAGAAAACCATGTAGAGGAGCACGAAATGATAACTTTAAACCCTAACATTAAAAAAAATTATTCAAGTGTTTATGAAGGTAGGAAAATATTACAAGCTCAAAAGAGTTTGGAAGGGGTTGGTAAAAAAAGGGAACAAAATGTTATGGAACAAAGAAACACTAAAAACACTCTTCCAGTAAGTTCAACTTCCAGTAAATTGGAATATGGTCATTCAAAAACTAAAAACCTTTGCAACGTTCCTAATGTTTGTATTAGAAATAATACTTCAAAAGATGGTGAAAACACTAAGTTGAAGTCGAAATTTGAAGTAAAACTTCAACCTGATCCAGATTTAGATCTTAAACAAAAAATAAATGAAGTCATAATCAATCAGAAAATGCAAGCCAAAAAATTTAATGATACCAACGATGATAATACAAAATTTGCAATACTCAAAATTAGTTTAAATAACGAAATATCTGTTATGCCTATGAAGCCAGATATAAATCCTGATATCCCTACAATTCGATGCATAAGTAGAAAGAAAAAACCAGTAATAAGCACATCCATATCAAACTCAGAACTAACCTCTGGAAAAACGAGTGATGAAGATAAAATAGAAATATCTAGAAAAAGAATGGACATTTTTTCAAATGATGAATCCGTATTAGATAGTGGTAATCCAGATGGTATTGTTCATTCTAGAGTTATGGATGGGAGTAATTTGGATACTGGCTTCGGTGATTCCAGGCAAAATAAAATCTTGAAATTGTTTATTGAGGATGGTAAAAAGGAAACAAGCTTTGAAGAGGAAGGATCATTGACTAGTAGTCAGGACATAGAGGTAAGAAAAAACAATTTCAGTATGTTGGTGTTAGCTTTTAATAATATCATTATGCATTCCTTTCTAGGATCTGATAATTTCAAAGTACTTTCTGTATTTATCATTCCTTGCTTTGTCATTTTTAATAACATTTTGGACAACCCTATTTTGGAAATATTGTCCTGTACAAGGGATATTAAGTTAATTTATTCTTTCACTGCATTACTTATGACTTCATCAAAGTGACTGTAAAGGGAATGACAGCAAATGGCACCTCCAGTCAAAGTAAAAGCTAAGCAGATGTTATAAACATGTAAGATTATGATTTAGGAGATACTTACAGAACTCTTAACCAATTGACTCCATACCTAGTAAAAGAATAACAATAAACTCTAATTTGTTCTGCAAGGCTTGAGGAAGCATATACGTGTTAAAAACGATAGATGATGTCTCCTGTCATCTAGGTATAGTTTGATGCTGCATGACAATACACATCATGGTGGTGAAATTCAAGATGTAATCATATTTTTGGTAACTGGATGATCTGACATACATTTCAGACCTAGCATTAAACCATTGTCACCCAGTTTAACAACCTGGAGAAGTTTCTTAGTGGTCACTGGCAAACATTGAAAAAAAACTCATAGAATCATGGTGGATCTCACAGGAAGTTTATTGATCACTGTAGCATAGAATATACAAAAGCTGTGTTAAGTGTTTAAACAACCAAGGAAAGTATGTGAATAAAATAGCTAAACATTTCAGGAATAAAATTAAAACATTTTGGACAATATCTCAACTTGTTTGGATTTTATTAGCAAACAGATCTTATTTAAAATTATTCTTGTAGTTTAGGGTATGACCCAAATTAAGGACATAATTTCCCATAATCTAGGAGGTCGGGTGTAGAGTTGAATCCCTAAAGTAGAGAATCATTGGATCACATTTTAATTTGTATTCAAATGTAGTTTATATATATATATATATATATATATATATATATATATATATATATATATATATATATATATATATATATATATATATATATATATATATATATAAGGTTAGTTCTAGTAGAGCTTAAAGCTTATATAGGAATTTTTTGCAAGAAATTGCCGTTTTGGACTATTGCTATTGCCACCAGATAAGTCTGTCAGTCTCCTATGGAGTCCAAAAATTCATATATATATATATATATATATATATATATATATATATATATATATATAGATAGATAGATAGATAGATTTTTTGGACTGGGAGACTGACAGACTTACCTTGGTAAGAGTCCACTCTGTAGTCTTGAAATAGGAAATATATATATATATATATATATATATATATATATATATATATATATATATATATATATATATTATTATTAAATATGGTGATATGTTTTCTTGTAATATAGTTAATAAATCAAAAATATTTCAAAAACAAGAATACTTTAAATGAATATATTTATTCAAGGCTTTTCGCCGATAAAATAGTACCACCATCTTCTTGAAAATAATTATCAAATAAAATATTTAAAAAAAATTAAATCATATGTGCTACGAACGACCATATGTTTATAAGTATTGCACTTTATGTAATTTTTTCTGTAACATCAATGACCTTATAAATAGTTCAAAGGCACCAAACTATTTATAAGGTCATTGATGTTATAGAAAAAATTAAATACTCGTAAAGTGCAATACTTATAAACATATGGTCCTTTGTAGCACATATGATTTAATTTTGTAAAAATATTTTATTAGATAATTATTTTCCTGAAGATGCTGGTACTATTTTATCGACGAAAAGCTTTGAATAAATATATTCATTAAAAGTATTCTTGTTTTTGAAATATTTTTAATTTATTAATTATATATATATATATATATATATATATATATATATATATATATATATATATATATATAAAGTTATTATTATTACTTGTAAATAATTTTTCCCCCACTAATTGCAATAATTTTATCTTATGTGATGAGGCACCTTTCGGTCACTTGACCATTGTCGAATCTCTTAATTAATTTTCTCTATTTTCCTGGTGTGGATTTTCGGTCCGTGATGTTGGTATTTGTTGATGTCATACATGTTTCTTCTTAAGCTGCGTGTATAATGTTTTTGAATAGTACGTCGTCTGCATATGTTGTCTGTAGGGTCAATAAATTGTGTATGTTTTTATAAATGTGGTATTTTTCTAGTGAGTTTAATTCTAATGGGTAATTATTTATTTTGAAGTATGGTTAGGTTATTTTCGTAATTTGTTATTTCATGTTTATGTGATATTAGGTGTGCTGCAACATTTGACGCTTTTGTATTTTTATTTTAAAATGCTCTGTAATGTCCTTCAAATCTTATTTCAAATGATCTGGAATTTTTTCCTCTGTAAAATGCATTGCAGCTGATATATGTAATTTTCTAAATTCCTTATAGGTCATGTTTTTCTGTATTTGTTTTGTGGTATGTGTTATTAAGATATTTTATTATTTTGTTGTTTCTTTTGTATATTGGAGTGCAGTGTTTTTTGTTGTATATATTTGTTATTTTTTCTATTTTGTTATTGGTGTATTTATATTTTAGGTAGATTTTATTTATTATTATTATTTTTGTGTTCAGGTTGTAGTGTTGTGTCGAGGTTAGGTTTTTTGTAAAAGTGAACCCAACAACAATTGAAGTGTGAATAAATATATATATATATATATATATATATATATATATATTCACATTCACAATAAATATACTTTGCTGCAGCCTGAATTTCTTTCAAAATATACAATATTTTGTGTGTAAGATTTCCTAATGTTATCTATTACGACTTACAGCCATAAATTATGTTACTTATATCAGATCAAGTCAGAAATCCTAAATTTTGCAAACCAATCTGCCAATTGCGGCTTGAGTGTATACTAGTTTTCAGGCATAATAACTAATTTTCAGCTGTAATGTCATGAGGAATAAGGAAAAGTTGTGTTTAGTCTACATTACCAATTTAAACAGAATATAAATTTTTATCTTAGAAAAGAATTTACTAAAAATTACCAGAAGTATAGGTGGTCACATGTAAGGTGGTGCGCAACCTCGATGGACAAGGACAGGTGCGGGGAAGGGTGAAGCAAAAGACCGTTACACAGATATTACAATATGAAGTATAGTAGTTATATTACAATAATGTAGATTTGACAAGGCGGTATAAATATTATTTCATTTCATTTGTCATATTAACCAGTTCAGAAGTTTTGAACAAATTTACTTATACCAATTTTCTAAATTACCGCAACACCTGCAATTTGTTAGCAATGGCCTTTTTCTACAAAAACCAATGTTTTTAATAGGGTTAGCCTTTAATTTTATATTGATCGATCGCATGCCAGCTTACAAGTGATCGGCTATAAATTTAAATCTCTCTGGTATTCAAGAGGATAAATGGAGAACTTACATGTGACACTAAACAGTTTTTTTTTTAAATTGTGTTTATCTAATTTGATTGGATATGTACCCTAGGATGATGTATACTCTCAAATCTACAGCAATGGTTCTCAGACTGATACGGATGATTATGGTTTGATAAATTCACCGAAATTATCCACAACAATGATTGATTTCGCTTTACAGGACCTATTAATGGAGAGTGGACTTTCTTTACCATGTAAGACATTTAATTAATTTTAACATTTAAAGTAATTCAAATGAAGCATTAAAAGTTGCATTGCTTAGTTTATACCTAACCTATGTTTGTTGCTCATAGTTTTAGAATTACATATCATACTACACATGCATATAGTATGCAACTGATGTGACTTTATACTAACTGAAATAATTATGATAATATGTACAAATGAATTTTTGTATTGGGTTTTGATGGTACTTGACAGCTTAGAGTAAAATAGAATATTTTATCTCTTTATTGCAAAATTTACATATTACTTTGATAAATGGTTCAAGTTACAACCTAGTTATAATAACAACTTGAAGCAACTGTGGCAGTTTTTAAATTTAAATAAATAACATTTCTTAACCACAAATAAATCTTTTCATGTAAAACCTTATCTACATTTCTATTAAAAAGCAATTATCTTCAGAGGAAATTATTACAAAAATGACGTATTTTTACCCATTCGCCTACATACGCCATCGCGTCCCAGTTAGCGACTGAGTGAAGCGACAGTGAATCGCCATCTTCGATTATAGCTTGTTTGTGTCGAGTTAGTTCTCTATAAATCCAATAGAACGCATTTGCTTCTTGTTCTGCGGGCTTTCCAATGGTTGTATTTTTATCTTTTTTGAACTCTCCGTCCCCTAAATAATTACATTTTAATCTGGCGACCGATCAGGTGATATCGTCTGTAATGTTGTATTTACGTCGTAGTCGTGTGTGATATATTTATAAGCTAACTTAATTGTATTTAATTTGTTATTTGTGTTCTTTTTAAGTTAAAAATGTGTGAAATTAATATTTTATTTGTTGATGAATGTGGGAAGGAGTTGAAGGATTGTGAAATTGAAAGAATTATTGGAGAATGTGACAGTGACAGTAAGAGTGATTTGTTTGATGAAACATTTGAGAGTGATAATGCAATAAGTGAAATAGGACAGTTGAACATTGAATCTCAAATAGATGAAGATGAAAGTGATGAATCATAATAGACTGTAATATAACAGGTTCACCACATCATGAAAAATGTAATCTGTCTCGTTCTGCAATAAGTGATAAATTGTAACTTGATCACCCCTCTTGTAGTTATATTACGCCTAGGACTCCACTAGATGTAAATAAAGTAATTTCTGATACAAATGCCCATGATACCATCTATTACCATCTAATTCAGATGAAAGCTCACAGATATCCAATCCAATTGAGCTACTCCATCAAATCTACCATGATGGAATAATTGCCCCTCTGTCTCCTACTGCTAGTGAGGAGGCTGATGACTCTATTTTTCTTGATCATTGTCCTAAGCCTATTAGAGTTAGTACTAGAGGTGGGGGTAAACCAAGGGGTAGGCTTAAAGAAAAAATTCCATGTTTCAAACCACTTAGGGCCACTAAAAGGCCAAAGAACCAGTCGGTAGGAGTGTGAACTGTGCCTCGTCGCGCTTCACTTACCAGAATGTTTCAAAATATACCACACAAAAGTTAACTTTGACTCTTGTGAATTTGAAACATATTCTTTGCACTATGAAGAATATTTTGGAGTATTTTTAAAGGTAATTTATGCTTTTATTTTAGGATAATTGAAATGAAAAAAATAAAATTTAATATTTTTCATTGAAACATTTTAGTTTTTTACATATTAAACTATAAAAGAAAAGTTATTATCAATATAAGTATTTATTTTGAAAATAAATGTAATTGTGAATAAAAAAATAACAATAGGTTCCATAAGAAACATAAAAATGAACTAAAAAGAAGTAATCAACAAAAGCATTTACAAAATTGTCTAAAAAATTAGTTTTTTATGGCTAAGTCGGTGTAAAAAAATTGTAAGTGAATGGGTTAGTAATAATATTTCTATTTTTACTTTACTTTTAGTAATAAATTCCTCTGAAGATGATTACTTTGCAATAAAAATGTAAATAAGGGTTTAAAAAATAGTTTTATTTGTGGTTAAGAAGTTTTATTTATTTAAATAAAAAACCCTAAATTTAAAATGTCAACCTATACATTTCATTTAAAGACCAATATCATAATTGTTTTTTTTTCAAATAAATTTCAATCGTTAAATCTAATAAATTTTCATTGTTCTCAATCTAGGGTACAGTGTTATTTCAATTATTCATGTAAACAAAAAATGAAGTAATATGATAAATAATTCATGACTGACATGAGTCATATGTCAGACAAAAATCCTTTGGTTTTCTGGTTGAATATCCAGACTTTCCGTAAGCTTGACCAAACTCTTGGATCACATTTTAAAATGCCACAAAAATTCACTTTTGATTCGTAAAACCTAATTTGGCAAGCTTTAAAATTAAATTAGAACTGTAATGCTATCAACCTTTGAAATTTCATGAAAACAAACTCAGTATTTGTGATGTATCAGTGAATTTCAACCTGCAGTAAATGTGTTAATATTAATAATTTAAATATATAGAAGCAGATTTAAGTTCAAAAGTGCCAAACTTAGTTTTTCAGTGCTAAAGTAGCTTAAAATGTTTTCCAGGTGTAATTTTTTTAAATTTTCTTAGTGAATCCCCAGAACCTGTGTCTGACCCCTCCCCCAAAATAATTTTTTATAGATTTTTAAAATTCTATTATCAGTGTGTATTTAAACTTACCAGAAATTAAATAATACAGTATTTAAATATTAAAGAGATTTATATCTGTAATAGGCTTCTGATGTAATATGAACACAAGACTTTTAGGCATTTTGTATTTTTCTTTCAAATAAATCTTGCCATAGTCGATTTGGAGCCAAGAATGCAGTTTCCAAGAAACACTCTGACCTCAGAGGAATATTTTTTTAGTTGCAAGTCCCAAGTTTTATTGCTTTCCAGGGACAAATAATACTTCTCAGGCTTAAAGGTATCATTCATTATTATAGATTCCTGCATTTTTATTGAATCTTGAGCTTTGCACAACAAACACAGGTCATGGAACGTTCACACTTCCTGACACATTTTTCAGAGGACTTTTCATCCTCACAAAGTTCACTACACACATTGGAGTTAACTGGTATTATTTAACAATTTCAGTAAAACCAAAATTTCAAACAAATCTGTAAGTTACATTAAAGGTTATGTCTAAACCAGTTGAACCCACTTGTATAAATAACCTTGGATAGTTAGCAGCAGCAATTCATCTACCCGGCTTGATTCACTGATAATCAGTGTAATAAACCCTTTGGTCTTGCATTTCACTGGCAAGGTTTTCAATATTTAGCTTCAAAGAAATTAAAAATTGAATAAAAGATGGAACATCCAAGTTGAAAAACTGCATTATTTATTCTTGACAACATTCAATGTTAAAATTTCTATCTTAAAAAGATATTAAAATAAAGAATTGTGAAAATTTTAATAATTTTCAAAACTTTATATTATTGACTTGAGGATACTCTTCAAGTAACTGGATCAAAACTCTTGCAATATTTGTGTGTATGTGTGTGCTTTTTAGTCCAATCTCACCACGAATCATTGATAGAGAACTACTGATATACACAATATTACAACTCATTCTCAACAAAAACCTCATAGTATTAATTTTGATTTATTCAATAATGAGAGTTTTGCACATGCAAAATTTGTATTTTTTCAGTTTTAAAGGGTTAAAAATGTGAAAAAACTATGAAATATGGAATGTAAAATGCTAGTTGGAATTCAGTAAGACCAAGGAAAAAACATAATGATTCTCTATTAATAGGATTAGGAAAGTTTTAGGAATTTTGTAGGCTGAGTATCTTACCTACTGTTAACTGGTGAGAAATAGACGGGTCAACCTGTTACTTGTTAAAAATTTAAATATTGTAGGTTGTACTGTAATTTAAATAAAACTAATTTCGGCAGTGTTTCAGTTTGAGACCCTTTATTTTCGTACTGCCTTCATACATATACCTCTCTACGTCATTCTCATAAATATGCTCGCTAAGGGCTTTTCTACATCAGCATATAAAGTGAGGCTTCTTATAGTATTTACCACCCAAGTAAGTTTTTAATACTTTTCTTGATAAACCAAATATGGTCAGCAAAAGACCACTATATACACATTAAAGTTAGCTACTTGATGTAGACAATAGGTCTGACATGGTCGAGGCACATGTATAACATATTTTATAATGAAATTCTTTATTTCTCTGCTAGATCATGTTGGCGTTTCTTTCACATATTTTAACTTGAATGGAATATGATATTTTGCATATTTGGACATTCTATTACTTGCTGATGTGTTTTCACAATATAAAACAATGATGCCTGCTTGTCATATGAATACATAATTTTCTTATTTGTGTACACAAATACTAATAATATTTTATTTCTGTGTAAGGTTTTAGTAGTACATTGTTAAAATATGGAGCAGGCATTGGCAGTATTAAACATGTATTAGAGACTTAATAAACATTTTGACATTTCGACAGTAACAAACATTTTGAAATTTTCTGTTTTTCCCCAGATAAAGTTACAGCTACATCATCACTGTTGTGCATTGATGATATTAAAATTACATCTCTGTTTTGAAAGACATCATTTTACAGACCTTCCTAAAAGCAAAACATAAGCTACTCGTAGGGCAATTTTTCATTTATCTGAAAGCACAAGGATTACTTGTTTGTTTTTTCTCAGAGTCCCAACAAGCATCAAACGGTGATCTTTCAAAAAATTCTTCACAAAGAGGTATTGAGGTGAAAAAATTATCGAGTCATTTCGATCAGACTTTGCAAAGATATTTAAAAAAAATTGAATTGGGGAAAATTTATTGACTGCCTTTCATCTCTTGTAGTGATGTCATCAAACCCCATACATCATAACAAAAATCTGAATCGTGTCAATGACATAAATCACCTAAATAATTCAATCCCAGAATTTCATTAGGTGACCAAAATTTTACATTTTGATAATTGCTACACATTACATCTGCCATATATAGGAGACCAATAACAGCTTTTTTTCAGGCGGATTGTTAATCTATCTCGTTTGGGGTAAAAATTCATCATTAAATAACTCATGTAAAATTGTACCAGTTTGCCAATTTATTTTTTTCTAAATCTTTTTCTCTTTTGACACTATGTAAAAGTTTCTTGATTTTTTTATCTTTCTTGTTCCATTTTCAAAAATATAATCTAATACATGGATAAAAATGTAAAATTAACAAAATAAAATGTATAACAACACTAATTACCCATGAAAACAATTTACATAAACAGGATCTGGTACAAATACAGTCGGACTATAAAAAGCAAATGATCGCTTGCAGAGAATTTAACCCTAAATCAAACTTTTGTGAAATTTACCTAGAGGATTCCTCTGCGATGCAAATTAAAAAAAAAAAACTTAAGCTGAAATTTTGCTTATACAATATTTTTTAACCTAATTATTTGTTAGACTGTTTAAAATTATAAAAAGATATACAAAACCTATATAAAACACATTACTATTTATGAAAAATAAAACATCAGGAATGCAGAACGCTCAAAAAGTAACTTTTACTGCAAACATGGTAATGATATTGTAATTGTGTTATCCACTGGTGAATACCAATAAGCAGCATAACCTATTTACGCAATAAAAATGAATTTTACCTTCTACATAAAGTAAATAGATTTTTCTCCTTAAAGAAACACTAAAAACAGTTTTTAGTAACAGTGAAAGAATAGGAAGTATTTATTTAAAACTCAAATAGTTGTCATCCTATTTAATGAAACTATTACTGGAAAAAACTACAAAATGGGCGGTATTCAATAAAAAATGCTGTGAACCAAAGAATTCATTGAAACAATAACATACTGTATAAAATAATTATTATGGTTTGCCTACTGAGGTGATGCTGACAATTTATTGCACGCTTTATTTTGTTAGCTATGTAGATACTATACATCCAAAAACTTTTGAACTTATGTACGTGACCAATGGTTGCTCTTGTTTTTGCATTAAGTGTGGATTATTAAGTGGTGTTTCAGGTGTTGTAACTTCCTGTCCTCTGCTATTTTTGTTTACTAAGTTACACAGTAAATAAGAGTTAAACGTGCTTAAAACTATTCATATAAAAACTAAACATCAACTAATTATGAATATTTAATTTTTTCAAACACAATTTTGACAAAATGTTCAACATTCTCAATGAATACAAACAAATTTTTATATAATATAAATTGAAACTAAATTAAATGTTAGGTTATGTTCTGAATTTATAGTAGTACAGTAATACACTGTACTTACGCGGTAGGTGGGACCGAGCGATAGCCATGTAAGTCGAATTCGCATAAGTCGAAGTATAATTTTACATACAATCAGATAGAAATTATGTTTAATTGGGACCAAAGACTAAATAAATTGATGATTTAAAAGAAAAATTTGTATGTATTAAAATCTTAAATACATAATACAATAAAAAGTTATATTGTATACATACATATTTCAAAGAAGTAAGTAAAAAGAAGTTATTTTGACATAGAAGGCTTCATAAAATCTAATAAATTCCTTTGACGAATTGAAGATTTTTTCTTCTCACGCAGAATTTCCTCCTAACTCGCTAATTTGTTTTTTGTTTTGTGGCAGAAATACACTTATTGTTGGAGTCCATGTTTTCCAAAATTTGTAAGCCTTACTCAATTAAACTAAGGCATTTTGTCAAGTTTCTAATCGACATTTCATCTTCTATGTCAACTGGATGAAAAAAATCTGCGTTTTTAAGGTCTTGCTCTTGTGCACGCATTTCTATGAGCCCATCAATTAATTGTCAGCTCCTGGTTGTGTAAATCCAGCAGTTCTTGAGCGTCATCTGGCAAAACCAGCAGTTCTAAATTGAGTTTTCTTGCAAAACCGACACCTTCTTCTATCACATCAGCAATTTCATCTGACTCTGGCACTGATTCCGCTTGAGTTTCAGTGGCGAAAAAAATAGACACACCTTTTTTCAAACGCCATTCAAAGGATTTTGTGAAATTTCATTCCAAGATTGTCCATTGATTCTCAAAGCATCTAAAACACTTAATTGTATCAAAAAATCTTCAACAGAGAGCTCGTTGTTCTGTCTCATAGCTTCATGCAGATGCGCAAATGATCTTATGTAATAAGCTCTAAATATTTTGATGACGCCCTGATCCATCGGTTGAAGCAAGCTAGTTGTGTTTGGTGGCAAAAATATCACTTTCATGCGTGTGTCAAAATTAGTTAAAGTATTAGGAGGATGACCAGGTGCATTGTTAATTAATAGGAATTACTTTTAAAAGGAATTTGTTTAGACCGACAATAACGTTTGACTTGAAGTGATGACCAAACCAGTCCTCAAAATGAGAAACTTTTGCCCAAGCCTTCCAATTTGACTTCCAAAATCACGGGCAAGATAGCATTAGAAATATTTTTTAATGCCTTTGGATTTTCCCACAGTCACAAGCACTATAAACAAGTCACTATAAAAATTCTTTCAGGCATTTTCTTCCAGAACAAGCCAGTTTCTGCATAACTCAGACAGCATGATTTAAAACCGCGTAAGACAGGGTAGAGAGTAAGTCGAGGTATTACTGTACTATGGACTTGGACAAACCCAGTGGTCAGATGACTTTCACATGTTATAAATACGTTAAAAAATAAAATAATTTATACAAAACTGATACCTTATGTGGCAGCATCTCGACTATGCTTCTTTCTTGTCTTCTCATATAAAATCTATTTGCAAAATTTCTTCATTTTGTTCATACTATGTTATTAAACTACTATGTAAATGGTAAACTAGGCTTTGAATTTGTAATGTTAGCATGAAATCATCATTAAGGACCTGTTCTGCATTGAAGGATGTAAATTGATACAATTACTGTTATAAACACATAAAAAGTAAAGGCTATTTATAAAAATTTTGACATCGCAGCTTTACATGAGTTTTCGTTTTCCATCCACTTAGTATACACTTATTTATTTATTTTTTGATGCTGATTTATTAGTTATTTACATTGAAGATAATAATTTAATACGTTGAGTGTGGCGAGCGTGTATGAACACCTGTGCTCTACTGTCACCTGTGGCGGTAGGCATTGATGTATGCTCCACACCCCCTCTTAATTCATTGGTTCAGTATGAGGTTAGCTGTTGACGGAAAATTTTGTGTCACTTGTCGGTTATTATGCCAGTCTTTGTGACCATTTCGGTGCATTGCTCTTTTTGTTCCATCATTGCTGACAGATTAAGGGCTGTGTTATCGTATCATTGGTACTTGAAGTGTGTTATAGTAGTGTTTTTTAGTTTTTGTACAATAAATATAGATAATGAAGATGAACTATTGGAGTATGTCTACTTAAATGTTGTTACAGTAGACATTCTCTTATAATTCATCCTCGTTATCCATATTCATTGTAAAGAAACTTAAACACTACTAAACACACTTTAAGTAACACTAATACGATGTCCCCTATCCCATAACAATGTCGGACAAAAACAAAATCTACTGAAATGTTCACCAAGACACAAAATAACCGACAAACAATTCAACGTTTTCTGGAAAAACTAACCACATCTTGAACCAATGAATTGAGAGGGAGAGCGGGGACCAGTAGAGTACGGGTGTTCATGCACGCCCGCTGCACTCACTGTGTCAAATAGAAGTATTTAATACAATTATAATTAAAGAACCCACAAACTTAGTGTACTAAAAAAAATTAAAAAAAATTAAAACAAACTTACACCCATTACATAAAACTAAATATTGTTTTACTGATTCAAATAAAAAAAATCATTACAAAAAGCAGCAGATGTATTGCAGTTTTGCCGACAGACATGAATACATTATTGTATTATGTACAATGTAAGACAGAGATCAAAAAGGAAAAAACAAGCAACATCACTCCTTTAAAGTTATAAGTTCACTATTAGTAATTTATTGAACAGAATATGAAACCACTGATTGCTTTAGTGATTCAAGACTACAGATATTCTTTTCAGTGGTTATTTAGTCATTTTGAAAGAGCTAACCATTTATATGAGTGAATAGCTACAGTTGTTCTATGACAACATTTAAAAAAAGATATTAAAATTTTGCAAAATAATTTTTAGTATTCATCTACATTACCAAACAAAGGTTGCCTCCAAGCCTGTACCTATTATAGCCAGTGTGTTGAATATGTTTTTATAATAAAGTTATACAAATATTGGATCAGTTTATCAGTCAGTTGAAGCAATATAAATGCCTCAAAATTCACCACTTTGCATCTAATTTTAAAATAAGTTCTTCCTGGGCAGTTATTTTAACTCTACCCCCTTAGTAAATAGATTTCTCGGACCCTGCCCCACACATAGGTGTGGCCCTCTTTTTGGTTCAAAGACTGAGTTTCTGCCCCCACCCTTAGTAAGTTGGACAACTCTGATATAGATTCTAGCTTCAATGCATATTTTTCATGCTCATCGATACGGAATTTTGGGTAGGAAAAATATAATTATTTTATTTTAAATTGAGAATTTATTACTTTTCTTTATTACCAAACCAAGAATAAATTTTTTTAAAATATTGATGAATTATTTTATTGTAATTTAAAATATTTTTAAAGTTTGTTTTATTACTTGGTAAAGAAAATTTCCGTATATATATATATATATATATATATATATATATATATATATATATATATATATTTAGGTTAGTTCTAGTAGAGCTTAAAGCTTATTAAGGAATTTTTGGACTTGATAGGAGACTGACAGACTTACCTAAAGGCAATAGTCCAAAACTGCAATCTCTTGGAAATAAGCACATATAAAACACTTAATACACTTTTATTTGAAATATTTCGATCAACATGATCTTCTTCAGTCAAGAAAGAGAAAAAAAGAGACTCTTTTTTTCTCTTTCTTGACTGAAGAAGATCATGTTGATCGAAATATTTCAAATAAAAGTGTATTAAGTGTTTTATATGTGCTTATTTCCAAGAGATTGCAGTTTTGGACTATTGCCTTTAGGTAAGTCTGTCAGTCTCCTATCAAGTCCAAAAATTCCTATATATATATATATATATATAGTAAACTCCCGATTATCAGTGGGCAGATTAACCGGTTTGCGGATTATCCGGGGTCTGCCATTGTTTTACAAATATCCAATTTTTATTCCAATCAGATTCATGTGTTTAAATTTCCAAACGGTGAATTACGATGTAAATACATATAATGCTTAATAGAAGTTAAGATGAAGGGAATAGATATGTAAATATGTTCGTACTAGTTTTTACATTGAAAGGGAAGCATCCCGACGTGGGCCAGCATAATAAAAGGGGCGAGCAGACTACTGTATATAAGAGACAATGACAAAATGCTTGGATGTCCGAAAACCTAATGTGTATCATAAGATTGTAAACAAATGTCAGCTAATCTCGGCTATAAGTAGTCTAGGACGTGACATATGCATTATCCATGTCTGCCATATACATTATCCATCTTTATAGCTTTGTGACACACGTGACACAAGTAGACACTGTGCGACAAAATGGTTCTCAAGAAACTTAAATCGCACATTAAAACTAAATCAATGCTCACAAAAAAACATACGAAAGTGACAGACTTTTTTGTTAAAAAGTGAAAGTATTTTCTGTAAAGGAAATTACATATGTACATGCATACTTACTTTTGACATATAACATACTTACGTACGTATTGTAAATAGTTAGACATATAAATCCGTCAAATATATCAACATTTTAAATTATTTTCTGTATTTATTTTGTCCTCTGAAGATTATTGTGAATTGCATTCACCGGGATCATTATTTGTGTAACTTTTGTTATATAAATCGATCGTTTTGCGTATTCTTTGTTCATAGCGGATTATCCGGGGAATTCGTTATCCTGCGTTGCCGGGCCACCCTATTCCACGAATAATCGGGAGTTTACTGTATATATTATTAACACTTTGAAGCCTAGCCCCTTAGTAGGCGCCCGACTCTATCTGCCTAGAGGTTTTTAAAATAAAATAGTAACACTCTACATCACTGCACTTTACTAAACATAATTTAGATTGTTATGAAAATAAATATTACATGCTGTATATCATTTTATAGCTAAAACAAAATGTAATTTAGAAATATTTCTATTAAAATTTAGGAAACTCTCTAAAATCGGGTCATTTACTATTCCATTCAGATCATCAGTGGAAGATATGTCAATTGTACCTCAGCCAAGATCGGTTTCACTGTCACTGTTACTGTCTAAAAGCAACATACCTCATACTGAATTTCTTCCCAAAGTGACTTTAAGTATTATATCTATAACGTAAAATCTCTAACAATAAATATTAAATAATTACTTTAACATTAGTTAATAACCATCCTAACTTTAAATTTTGTAAATTTGTAAAAACCTACTAAATAAATAAACCTACTTAATAAGAAATTAAACCAAATAACTGAAAGATAGGTGTAAGCAAAAAAAAAACAACAAACTTGGAAGCCTAAACAAAAATTACACAAACTACAAATTAAATAAACGAAATACTAATAGATAAAATGTAGAATAAACAAAAACAAATTTGCAAGTAAACAACACCCACTGATAAAACACTCATTATCTAATTATTTATCTCATTATTATTTAACTAATCTTATCCCTCTAAAAAATCTAAGACCCTTTAGATCTTATCGCCCTAAAATGAATGCTCTCATCAAAATACATAACTCAACAATTCCATAAGATCTCTAATAAATTTCTAAAATGAGCCCTCCTATAAAATATCTCATGTAATTGCCAAAACCCGAAACACGAACTCAAACAAGAAAATAAATTCACCATACAAAACTTAATTTATTTATCTGACATTCTAAAACGAATAAACAGAAACACTAAATTTATATCATTTGATAACACAATCATGTATTCTAATATACCAATAAATAAAACCATCCAAATAATAACAAATTAACTCACCTTAAAACTGGCCCCTAATATACAAACCAAATAACAAAATGCTTAAATAACATACTAAACCAAAACTATTTCCCATTTAATAATGAAATATATAAACAAATAGAAGGCTTAGCAATAACATAACCTATCTCAAATATAATACCAGAAATTTACCTCAAAATCCTTAAGGAAATAATCACACAACAACAATGGACATTGGATACGATTGTCGACAATGAATTGTACATCTCCCAAAACTAAGCAATAAATAAAATATAATCCAGAAAGAAATTAACAACATACACCCTACCATAAAACTCACCATGGAAGAAGAAATAAACAAACTATTTAAACCTAACAATAGCAAGAAATACAAATAACCTTCAATACTCAATTTTTAGGAAACTTGAACAAAACATAAACACCATACCTAACCACTCTAACCATCATAAAGCTGCTTACAATTTACTGTTATATAAAATGCTAAAAATCCCACTGAAAAATAAATAATTTGTCAAATAGCCCCCCAAAAAGTAGATACAATAAGAAAAAAAAACAATAGATAAATTAAAAATATTATCTAAATAAAAACAACCAAAACATAAACCAAAAACAACAACAAAATGGGACACATTGATATAGACAGGAAAAATACAGGAAGCATAACCAATAAAATAAATCAACCACGAAAAACATGTCCCTCTCTTAATATGATAATAGAAGTGTACCGTTATACCACGTGACAGTGGAATTTTCACACACCTTCCAACTACAAGAAGCCATCAGCCTTTAAATAAGCTTGCAAGTGAGAGCCTGTAATTAATAGTTCTCAAGAGCTGACTTGCAAATATACCAAGTAAGATTCTTGTTCAAGTACATTATAGTGTAAGTGATAAATGAATACAAGAAAACAGCGTATTATATATATATATATGCTATATATATATATTTAATAAATTAAAAATATTTCAAAAACAAGAATACTTTTACTGCATATATTATTCAATATATTGCAATAACAATAATTTATTGAATAATATATGCAAAAAAAGTATTCTTGTTTTTGAAATATTTTAATTTATTAACTATATTACAAGAAAACATATCACCATATTTAATATATATATATATATATATATATATATATATCACAGTTTTGATTATTAATTGGTAGTTATTGTCCCTTAATCATTACATTGCAAAGTAAGCAATAAGCTTATAGGGAAACAAGGACAGAATAATATTGTATATCAAAAGATTACAAAAATAAATTTTTCTTTCAATACTTAAAATCCATGCAGAATTTGTACTATTAAAGTTAGATTTTTTTGGAAGCTTTAACTCACTAATCTCCTGTAGATTCTGTGTTTATTACTTAAAAAATCCTGCTCATTAATATATTATTATTATTACAATTTCTTAATACAAAGGGTTTACACAGGCTCTTCCTTGTCTATTTTTAGAGCCTTTAATCTTAAAATGGATTTTGGGTCATGCTTATTCAATGAATAACCTATGTTTTGTCATGAATGAAACAGGAATAATGGTTCAAATCTGGTATTTAAAGACGACATTTCTTATAAGTAGAATTTTTTTTTAACTGTTTAACCTACAAGAAAAAAAGACAATTTTTAATAACATAATAAAAGTTTCACAATTATGTTTAAAAAATTTTAATCTGAATGTAAATTTAATTAAGTTTAATTAACTGAAAATTCTTTCCCCATTTATGGTGATGTCAATGATGATTCGTTCTTCATACTTGGAACAAGCAGGAACCCTTGCATGAAAAATTGTTACTTTGGCATTGCACAAGAAAGGTTTCTGCAATAACTAGTCAAGACTTTTCCTGTTCACGTTTTACAAAATTCTGCTCAATTCTCCCTAAGGGAGAGGGATATAAATTGAAGGTAAATTTACAGGAGATTACCAATGTTGCTGCAGATAAAATACTTCAGACTTATATTACCCATATACAAATATATTTTTATAACTTTTTGCAGACTACTAGAATTTTAACTATGTTTTATATTTCAATGTAAAAGATAGTTTTTTAAAAACACAATTACCATTTGATTAGAAAAATTTACATATTTAGTTTTTCTATTGAGAACAGATTGACACGAAGATTTCTTACTATCGCTATTATTTATTTTAATGTCAACATAATATTAAAAAAAAAGATTAGAGTACATCTGGCTTTATACAAAACCGTGCCCATTAGGGCTAAGCTTATGTTGAAGTTGTGGATCTATTTAGGATATCCTTATGAAAATGCGGAGGGATTCATGAGTTTTATTAAAAGTAATCGAAACTATTAATTTTAAATCTAACATATACAAAATTAAATAAGATGTCCATTCAATAATTGGACAAAAATAGATGTAGAAGGAAAACTGTCTACATTTACAAAATGATATTTTAGTTTTTTCTCAGCCTAATCTCCAAAAATATTAATACGCTTGCCCCAACAATGAATTGTTTTTTTTTATACCAGAATCAAAGATATAATTATCTTTTTTCAGCCACTTTCTTACAAATTCTCCAATATCCCCATTGTCACTGAACTTTTTCCCAGCGATCCATACATACAATAGTCAACTCGCTATTGTAACGACAATTTATATATAGATACATACATACATACACTAGTCAACTCACTATTGTAACGACAATGTATATATAGATACATACATACATACAGTAGTCAACTCGCTATTGTAACGACAATGTATATATAGATACATACATACATACAGTAGTCAACTCGCTATTGTAACGACAATGTATATATAGATACATACATACATACAGTAGTCAACTCGCTATTGTAACGACAATGTATATATACATACATACATACAAACAGTAGTCAACTCGAATGTAGAATGTTTTGCATATTTATTCAAATGAAGTTCTTTTGGTCTTTAGGAATGAATTTCATATTTATTTTGTTAGCAGAACTGATCCTTTCTATTTTCATATTTGTGTATAAATTATAATCACTTAACCTACAGAGAAAATACGCTGGATTGTAGCACTTTTGAATTAATTTTCTTATCTATGGTATGTTAGATTTCATAAATGAATCTTTAAGATTTATATAATATATATTTCTGCTAATAGTTTAATCAAAGGAGACAAATGTGATATTCTCAAGAAACATCACAGATTTGAATAAATCTTCGGCAAGTTGTTTGTAGAAGATATATTTCAGTTTAAATGAATAAATTTTCCCGATTTCATGTTTTAAAGTGTTATAAACAATAAAATATTTCAATCTGTGGAGTAGGAGGTAAAAGTGTGTTAGTATCAGAGACTTTTCATCTGGATGTAGTGGTAGCTCCTTATTTCCTACGCAAGTTTGTCAGTCGACCAGAAATCAGTCTACTGCCTTTATGACTACTTCACTTACTGTTACCACTAAATGGCATTATTCATGTTTTAACAGGAACAAATAAAAATGAAATTTAAATTATTCATAGGTTTTGTAATTTTTATAGTAGACATTATTTTAAGGCAAATAGTTTCACCTTGATTCTCTATGAATCTAGAACCCTATTCCTTTTTCAGGTAATATTTCTTCATGGTTTGAATTTTATACCTCATTCTGTGAATATGGGAAAAACTTTTAAAAATTAATTGTTTTGCCTATTCCATTTATAAATTTGTTATTCATCTCTACCATTGTTTTATTAACATGTTTTTGACAATAAACCAAGTTCACAATTTTTAAACTACTATTTTCATTGTTTTATATGAATTTGAATGTCATATAACTTTTTTTAAATTTTTAGATGATTCTTCTTTAGAAGCCGACCACATGACATGGTGATTAATAGACTGTTGTACGTAAAAAGTTCTTAATTTGTTTGTAATATACAATTTTTGTATTTTGCACAAGTTGTAGAATGATTATTGTCTATGTGAAGGAAATATTTTTTTTAGTAGAATGTGTTAGCAGAAAACAATTAAAATAATTTTTTTAAATGTATTTTACATAGAAATACATATTTAATGTATCTATAAAGATAAAGGTTACCATATAAACAAAACAAATAGTATTATATAAAAATTAAACACACTACTCGTATTTTGCAAAACAATATATTTTTTATTTAAATATTATTTTGTGAAAATAGAGTGTGTGTGTGTGTGTTTATATATATATTGGTTAGTTCTAGTAGAGGTTAAAGGTTATTTAGGAATTTTTTAACTAGATATGAGACTAACAGACTTACCTTGTGGTAATGGTCCAAAACTGCAATCTCTTGGAAATAAATAAATAGGCACACATAAGGGGCCATCCCTAAATTATGTAACTTTGAGAGGATACGTCTACTGTTACACATCGTTACGAAAGGAGGAAGGGGTATGCAGTAGCGTTACCCAACTTAAAATTTTAGTTTTGACTACGTTAAAATCTCTTTCTATTTAGTAAATAAACCGGCCCCATTTAAACTTTTGAGTGAGTAAAATCTACCTATTATTAATAATAAACTCAAATAATATCTATTTACAAAAAAAACTTGCATTTAAAGTACTCTATTAAACTTCCTATTTGTGAGCTTTATTGGAGGGAAACGACAATCAGACGGCCTGTACAGACATGTACCACGGTCTTCCTGTATCAGCTAAAGCGCCAGTTGTTACTTATCAGTAACAGTTTTTAACGAAATAATATCCTTTTAATTCGATGGCAACATCTTTCAAGCAGTGAACTCAGAAGTACACCAAAACGTGGTCATACTCGGTTATGACTCATCATGAGAAGTACAAAATTTGTATTGCACCGTAATGCACATTACCGAATCTGATGGACTTCTGAGTTCCCTGGCCGAACACGACATAAAGCTAAATTGTTTGTAAATTTTTGAAGTTTGTAGTATTTGTAAGCAATGTGTGGAGTTTAATCTATTTTAAAATTAGGCTTATTATGTATACATATCTATTTCTTAAGCTCACTGTATCAGTGTTATCTGTCGGCATTCATGACTACTCCATTGGAAGATGAGTAGTCTTTAGACTATGTTACAAATGGGTTAATCACTATGTGTTTAAGTTCATTCAAGTCACATTTTAATAAAACAATACAGTATTTTCAATTTATGTTGAAATTAATATTGTCTTGACTTTATACATAACCTAAAGTTTATTTTGATTTTATGATTTCTGTTTGTTTTCCAGTTCACATGAGGTCACATATTTAACACCATTGTTTCTTATTCCTGTTTTATTATTTTTTTTTAATTGTTATTTTTCATTATATTATTACTATAATATTTATTGGTCCATTTGATGTACTATATTAGCCTACAAATTAGTCATTCAAAACATTTACCTCAGTAAAGAAGGATGAAAAGACAACGTTACGTTATTATGGGGGGGGGGGGTACTACCGATACCGGTTTGTTACGGAGGGTAGGGGGGATTAAAAACTATCCATTTTTGTGTTATGCAATTTAGAGATGGCCCTTAAAAGCATATCACACTATTGAAATATTTCGATCATACAATGATCTTTTTCAATAAAAAAAAGCTTTTTTTTCAAAAGAACACAAAAAAGTGTATGATCAAAATATTTCAATAGTATGATATGTTTTTAAGTGTGTTTATTTATTTATTTCCAAGACACCCATATTTGTTTATTTATTTATTGCTGTTATGGAATATTACCATTAGGTAAGTCTGTTAGTTCCCTATCTAGTCAACAAATTCCCATTTATATATATATATATACATGATAAACTGATACAATTGGAAGAGTAGTGTCAGTTTATCAATTGATTTCATTATTCTTTCAAAAAAAAATAATAAAACGTTCTTAGCAGTACTTTTTTATATGTTATAATTTTTATTGGAGATGTTATAACTCTGTCATTTTGTTTAGGTTCAGTATTGTTGTTCATAGCATATTTAAATTAAGTTAGATGTTAATGACTGTTTGTTTATTAAATGGGTAATCTTTCTTTTCATGAACACTTATACATTCCCTCAATTTTTTAAATATCATGAAAGTAAGCAACAGCACTAGAGTAAAGAATATTTGCTTCTGTATAATAATACTCAATAAGATGTAAAACCTTTTAGATGTCCACTACTTGGGATTGTGAGTCATTGGAATTAATGAATGCCCAAGCAAAGGATTACTCAAAAAATCATTCTGTATAGAAAATAAAACTCATTTTCCATACACTTTTATCCTCAACCTTGTATATTTTAGTAAAACAGCTATTTTTTATCTTGGAGCAGAATATTGTGCAAATCTACAGTTACATCCAATAGTCATTTTTATGTTATATCATAGTATTTTCTATGTACAATAGTTATCTCATTCTTTTATAAGTGTATGGATAATTTTTATTTTTTATATCAAAATATTAGTAGTTCTTGAATTTTGTAGTCCATTACGTTTGGCGAATCTTAATTAATCATTTTAACATTAGTTTATGACTCCGAACTTTAAATTTTGTAAATTTGTGAAAATTTACTGAGACAGAACGTTTTCGATCGCTATGTGGCGATCTTTATCAGTGTTTTCTGCTTGAAGATGTCGGATCAAGCAGTGACGGTTTTAAAGGCAGGTTTTCGATAGTATCAAAGAGTGTGTGTGATTTGTATTGTGTTTGTTCGTTTAATATGTCTGTACTTTGTGTTTGTGTGTATCTGTAAATTTCATAATGTTCTAGTGTGTTGAGATGTGGTCCTTTTTTTTGATGTGTAGGATTTCTAGGTTATGGTAAATGTCTGTGTATTTGTGTCCTATTTCTTTTGTGTGATTGTAAAATGCTGAGTTGGTGTTCTGTTTGTGTTCCTCGATTCTTTATTTAAAGCTGCGACCTGTTTGTCCAATATAGAATTTGATGCATTTGTCGCAGTTTAGTTTGTATACGCCTGGTGTCTGTAGTTTATCTTTGTTGTTGGTGTCGTGTTGCATTTTGTATTGGTACTTGTTATTAGGTTTTTATCCTGTTTTTTTTTTAATTTGTGGACTCTTTTATTTGTTGTTTTTTTATGTATGGTAATGTGATCTATTTGTTTTCCCTGTCTGTAGTGTTAATTTTAGTGTTTTTTTGTATATTGTGCCATAGTTTGTCTATTATTGTGGGGTTGTATCCATTTGTGTATGCTAAATATTTAATTGTATCTAGTTCTTTGTTTATGTTTTCTGTGGTCATTGGAACTTCTTTAAGTCTATTGAGCATGGATATGAAGGCAGCATGTTTGTGTTGGATAGGGTGGTATGATGTGTTGTGGGTAAGTGTGTCTGTCGTTGTGGGTTTTCTGTAAATGTTGAAGCTGTATTTTTGTGTGCGGCTTTTTGTTATGGTTAGGTCGAGGAAGTTTAGGGATCAGTTGGTTTCAATCTCTGAGGTGAAGTAAATTAGTAAAACAAAAAGCTCAACTAAACATCATCACACTCACCACAGCAGACAAAGGCAACACCTCAGTAATTATTAATACAAAAAGCCTAAATGACAAAATCAATGATTACATAATAAATGATAATATAATACGACTACATATAGATCCAACTGAGAAATATCACAGAACCATCAAAAAACTAATTAATGCATCCAAATACATTATCAGCAAAAACAAGAAATACCACCTAAAACAAATCCACCCGAAAGCCTCTACCCTCTGTGCTCTCTCTAAAATTCACAAACCCAATGTCCCCATCCGAGCCATCATCAACTATCAAAATGTCCCTGCACATAAACTAATACATGGAAATAAGAATACTAATACAAAAAAATATATGGACAAAATAATCTGACAATCTATTAACTTGAACACAGAAACACATAAAAACTAGAACAAACCTCATAAATAAAATAAAAGACATAAACATACCACACAATTAAACACTACTAACACTTGGCATAACAAATATGTACACCAACATACTATTATCCGAAACTCTCACCATCCTAGAGACCCAATTAATACAGAACAACATACCAGAAACCCACGTTACCGAAATCCTAAACATGCTCCAAAACATCACCAAACAAAACTGTTCCACACACTACTCAAACTTCTACTCACAACCAGAAAGTCTACAACCTTAAAAAAAAGTCACACAAAAAAAACAGCTTCAACATTTACAGGAAACCCACAACAGACACACTTATCCACAACACCTCAAACCACCATATCTAATGCAAACACGCTGCCTTCAGATCCATGCTCAATAGACTTCAAGAAGTTCCAATGACCACAGAAAACATAAACAAAAAACTAGACACCATTAAATATTTAGCATAAACAAATGGATACAACCCCACAATAATAGACAAACTATGGCACAATATACAAAAGAACACTAAAATTAACACTACAGACAGGGAAAACAAATACATCACATTATCATACATAAAAAAACAACAAATAAAATAGCCCGCAAATTTTAAAAAAAACAGGATTCCAACCGTCACCGCTTGACCCGACATCTTAAAGCAAAAGTCACTGATGAAGATCGCCACATAGCGTTCGAAAATGCTCTGTCTCAGTAAGTTTTCACAAATTTACAAAATTTAAAGTTTGGATGGTCATAAATTAATGTTAAAGTGATTAATTAAGATTCACTGAATGTAATGGACTTCAAAATTCAAGAGTTTAACACAGCAAGACATTCTGCAGTCAATGAATAGAAGACGGTTTTAAAGGTTAGAAAAATACACGCCCACATACAATTCAACAAACAATGCCCAATTCAAAACATTACAACCACATAGGTGAAAAAAACATTAACAATAACACGTCTACAATCACTAAACAAAAAGCGGAAATAATTTACGTTAAACAAAGCATTAAGACTTTATACAAAAACAAAGTTATACTGAATTATAGGTTACACCAACTTCACCTAAATCTTGCTAACACTATCGGATATGAACTCACACTACAAAAGGTAACAGACACTAATAATTGGGCAACAAATAAAATAATAAACATTAAAAATTAACACAAGAAAAAGATTATTCAACTATTATGTTAAACAAAATACACAACATACTCTCAAGCAAAATTTTCCTACAACACATAGAAAGCACCAAAATACTCACAACAATACACACGCACACAAAATTATTTACTGGCGCAGATACGTCGATGATATCATAACACTATACACAGGCAACACCCGACAATGCAAAAAACTCCTCACCTACACTCATAAAATACACCCAAAACTCCACTTCACCTCATTTATTGAAACCAACTGATCCCTAAACTTCCTTTACCTAACTATAACAAAAAGCCGCACACAAAAACACAGCTTCAACATTTATAGGAAACCCACAACACACTTATGCACAACACCTCAAAAACCTGCCTTTAAAACCGTCACTGCTTGACCCGACATCTCCAAGCAGAAGACACGGATGAAGATCGCCACATAGGGCTCGAAAACGTTCTGTCTCAGTAAGTTTTCACAAATGTATAAAATTTAAAGTTCGGAGTCATAAACTATTGTTAAAGTGATATTAATAGTTATTAGCCATTTTTATGCTTATTTGTGTTCCTTATTTGTATAATTTTGAATAAAATTCTTACACATTTATTTTGTAACAAATCTGCCAGACAAGGAACAGGTAAAGATAAAACATAGAGGTAACTCATGAGCACAGAACGGTGTTATTCATTTATAGATTGAGAATTACAAGTCTGCCAAAATTATTTCAGTATTATTTTGGTCAAGAATGATTTTTTCTGATGCAATGGCTACTAAGTTCAAGAGTTGATGTTACAAATATGGTTTTATTCAAAGAATATAACATTTGATGACAATTTAATTTTAAATGAAACTTATACAGTAGAACCCACCAATTCATCACCTTTATTCTTTGAATTCGTGATATAGCTGGAGTGCAAATAAGGGTAGGGTTATCAGAAAATACAGAAGGATAGTACAATTAACAACGTTGAACTTAAAAACTATTTCATTATTCTCTGCAGTAAACTACACTAATTTTGAAAAGGACGAATAACTATTGTGTTATTTACTATATATACATACATACAGTACTATAAAATTATTTGAGAAACAAAACTTGTAGATTACCTTATAGCAGATGCAATTCTAGATGTAGATGTAATGTTGCTCTATTAACTCTTGATCCATGGTATGTCCATAGGTGTTAAGGTTGAGTTTTGCTCAACGTACTATGGCAATATTAAAAGGGTTTTTGCAGTCCGTGTGAGATATCTGGGCAGTAGGTTTATCATCATTACTGTCCTATATAACTGCATAGCCACAGTTCTTCAACATAAAGACTACTGTTGGCTATGCAGACGCTTATTTGCCTGAAAGATAAATGTTGGTCATAAAGACAAGTGTTGATCTTAATCACAGCTGTTGATTGTCTTGATGGCAGCTCTCAACTTTGTATGCAATGAAGTCTACTACTTCAAGAGAGCAGGTACTTGGCCTTGAACACAGTTGATGTTGAAAGTGACAGATGATTGTTAAAAATACTGTTGACATCGATGCAGCTGTTGGTTACCAATATATTGTAAATTACTAGTATTCCAAGCTACCCAGTGGGTTTGGATTAATTCTGAATTCAGTGGTCACAGCAACTGAATTTTTTTTAATTATAATTTATTTTTTAATTAAATATTTGTAATCGTTACAGTATTTCGAAACTGAAGGGACCAGTGAAAGCATTTGAATTCACTAAAGATTTGAATTATAAAAGTTGGAAAGTACCCTTTCATTGAAAATAGTCCAGCTTTTTTATCTATGACAACTGTTCCAGGCGTTTTCAGGTATTGTGTCACTGATCCAAGGTAAACATTATAATTTGAATAAGCAATAAACTTATGGATTTATAAAACTGATAATTATTAGTAGTTAACCCATTGCAGATCTAATTACATGAGCACCAAGGACACTAGCGAGTACAAATTAATTTCTCGTGTCAATTTAGTTGTATTTAACTACAAAAATATTCTCACTTATAAACCCCTAAACATTATATTTTGTATATAGGTACAATTTTTACTATGGGTGTTTCACTATAGTGGTGCATTTTGTATGTAAACAAGAATACATTAATAATAAAAATATTCACACTTCTGCCCGACACCAAGCTATATTGAGCTTCTCACTCAATTTGACAAAAAAACTGCTGAAGCCATCTACTATGTTTATAGACGTCTGACAGAAGGTCAATAGACAGTATCTGTCTTTATTTATGCTGTAAGTATCGAGACTTTATACATATCCCTTATAAAGCAACGTCTAGTCTTGTGGATGATAAATCAAAAAATAAACTCTCTTACCAATAACATCAAACTGATGACTGAGCAGAGCGATACAGCTCTCGCACCAAAACCCGTTATCTTCATCTGAACGGAGGGAATTCTTGGATCACTAGTGCCCCTAAAATTCGACCCTACGCCCAAACAAATAACTTCAAATTAAAGGCGTTGAACTTAAAATTATCCATAATTTGTTTACATTGATAGCATACAAAGTTTAAAAGAATGGCCCAAAACTTCGAATTATTGGCAATTACGAATTAAACACGTTAGAATTATCCAAGTTCTACTGTATTAGTAAAAAAATTATTATGAACTAGAATAAGTAAAATGATAAATATGTAAACTAAAATAAATAATAAAACACTACTTACGGTTTGAAGCTTAGCGGTTGTTTCCCATAACATTTACAAAACTAATTATTCACTTCACATCAGTTGAAAGCAACTGATGATGGCCATGAAGACTACTACTGGCTTTTAAGATTGCAGATAGATTTGAACATTGTTGTTTGCCTTCCAGAAGTCTGTTGACCTTGAAATCCGCTGTTGAGCTTCAAGTCAACAGTAAACCTTGAAGACTGCATGTAAACTATGCTCAACACTGAAGAAAACTACTAGTTCTGTTGAAACTTGTATGAATGAAAATATCAAATCTATGTGTTTGTTGTGAATATTGACTTTTGTGCTTACTACAAGATTTGAATTTTTTGCTCAAATACTAAATATATGCTAGTGTTTGTAAATAATATATTTATATATATTCCTACTTTTTCATCACAAAAGTGATGGCAGTGTAGAAGGCGAAGAAATATTTCTCCTATTTAAACTTCTTAATGATAGGGATTGCAATGATAGCTATGTTGAATTACAAAGTGATTCTTTCAGTTTATTTGAAACTGAAACAAATTTAAATCCTGATATTCAAGCTAAAACAAACACAAACTCTAACAAAAATTCTGAAAATGTCAATAATTGGGAATGCACAAAATGAGTTTATAGAACTTTATATGAACATTTCTTGAAAGCCTGACTTTTCCTTTACATACCGTATCGATATAAACATATCTTGGAAGCCTGTCTTATCATTTCCTTTCAAATAGATAAAATAGGCTCTAAAAATCAGGACTTTGATTTTCCAGACTCTACTGTATTTGTAAAATATAACAAAGAGATTAAAAGTACTACAGGACCACAATTGTTCCACAATGTCTAAACAATCATGTGATGTGTAAAAACCAATCTCTAAAATATGTTAACAAAACCTTTTCTGTTTAGAGTTAATTTCTGTTAGTAATATTTGTATACATTTGAGTACATTTTTCTGCCTTTCCTAAATTAATATTTTCTAATGTTCATGAGTTTCGGAATGACTCTATTTTCAAAAAATAAATAGTACTCATTCTAGAAGTACTGATTCATACTCAGAAAAAATTATACATCACTACAGCATTTTTTTAAATCATAAAACTTGCCCATCTTTCTAGTGACATGTATATTTATACAGTTCAAGCTAGAAAATTTATATTAGCAAACTAATTTACCAACACTGGTTTGAGCATGTACTAGATTAGATGCCTAGTTAACTGGAAACATGACAGATTTAAAGTTGGAAATGCAAAGTTATAGAATATTACAAAACTTTAAAACGTGTTACAAATAGTACCTTTCATTTTTCTTACATTGCATAGTATCATTAGAAAAAGCTTGTTTTTTGTTACAGGATGATCCGTGGGAGTTTTTTATTTGCAAAAGTAACAGGCACTTTGTAGCAAATGACTTAAAGAGGATAATAGAAATGAATCTTTTCATTCACTTGTATTGATAGAGTAAAGTTAATCTAAGTTTACTAAAGTTGCTTTATCTAGTAACTTCATGTTTGTTAGCCAGTTCTTTTATCATTCTTAGTATTGTAACTCCTGAGGATGTTGGTAATGTAAACCAACGAAAAGCTTTGAGTATATTATTCAATAAATTAAATATTCCTGTATTAGTGTATATTATTTAATCTTAAATATATATATATATATATATATATATATATATATATATATATATATATATATATATATATATATATATATATATATATATACATACATACATACATACATACACATACGCGTGCGCACACACACACACACACACACACTGCAATGGATCCCTTATCTCTCATTTTAACTACCTGCCTACAGCTTGAAATGCACTTAGGTACACGCATGTAACGCCAAGCCGATTTGACTTCCTTCTTCAACATACACCCTACTGTAACTAAAATTGTGAAGGTTATGTAGTCATATATGTCAGTAATTTTATCAGCTGAAAAGATACATATTAGTATAAACAATCATAATATACATGTAGTAGACGTTCGTTTGCTAGGATCTTTCATCTACGCGCATGCGCAACCTTCAGCTCGTTTCCTTGAGTGGGGGGAGATGTGGGGAGAGAAAGATTTGCAGCTATGTAATAAAAAAAACAGTATCAACGATATTAGTAGAACCTCGTGGCATAATGGGTAAGGTACAAGTTTACTAATCGGAAGTTTCTGGTTCAAATCCCAAACTTCGATATAAATTTTTTTCTATAGATAAATTATTAACAGTAGCAGTTCTACAATTTGAGCCTGTCACTGTTCCCTGCGATTTTACTACTAACTAATTCTTTTCCCAACTAATTCTATTTTGTTAGTTTATAATTTTAAAATAACTATAAGAAATATTATTTGTCTTTAATGATGCCTATCAGTCCTAAAAAGTTAACTAGTATGATTTTTTTCCCACAATTAAAATCTCGGGACTGAAGACGATATTTTTAATTGTTGACATGATTTCTTTTGTTGGCATAATTAAAACTGTTTCAAGTTAATTGTTTTAACCTTGGCAATAAATGGGTTTAGGTTAGGTTAGGTATTATAAAAAATTTATAAATGTCTTTTGAATAAAAATGGCAAAGTTAAATTTAATTTTTACATAGTGAGTTTTCTTCCTTTCTTCTCATATCACAGCGATGGGGATATTCTATTTACTGTAAACAATGAGTGGAAAGTAAAATGGAGTTAATATTTTTATTCATTCATACATATAAAATATAGCTGTGTTGTAATTAACCATATGTATTTTTATTTTTTAAATACATTATGTCAGGCATCTTGACTGTCATTACTACTTCCCCCACTGCTGCAGTAAACCCTACATCGCTTCTCAGCTGTGACGTCACGCGCATGAGCGTTGATGGAAGATCCTAGCAAAAGAAGGTCTAGTATATACATATATTCAGTGGCGGTTTGTCCAAAAGGGCTCTAGGGCGCAGCCCTCCCAATTACAAAAATGAATTTTTAATTAATATTCGTTTATCTTAAATTAGGTTAAGAAGAGCTTAGAATTATTTAAGTAATGTTAAAACCATAAAATATTTAGCAGTTGACGCACGAAATTAGCCGCATGCTCCGCGCGAGGCTCACAGCAGAGAGCCCCAGACTAGTGCATTGAGTGTGCATGGAATAAGCTGAAACAGCCAAAACCGTGCGGTGACGTCACTCAATGCCCGTGTTACAGTTGGCCTGGGATGGAGTCCCGTCGTCTTGCGCATGCGCTGAGAATTGACTAATCAGTGCTGCTGATTAGGAAGCAGCATTGTATTGTAGGCTTATTTGTAATGTTCTCACAAATAAATGTTGGTGCGTTTGACTCAAAGTAAACAAATCAAATTTTATATTTAATAATAATATGCGTTTATGAAACTACTATTTTAAACTCATTTTAAAGAATAATATTTATGTACTAGATAAGTATTGTTTCCATTTATAGATCCTTTGATGCGCATACACAGTGGCCTAATATACTCTTAAAAGTAAAACATGATTCACACTACTCGTTGAGTACTCGACGCTTTAGTAACCAATAGGTGATCACTTAACTACCCAACTTAGCAACATTTCGTAAATCACAACGTAATACGTCTATTAGTTATAGCAATGTTAATATATTAATCAGTAAGTATAACTTAATAAAAGTTGTAGGTGCTTAGAATATAAAAAGAGTTAAATGGGTATCAAATTTCAAAATTTTCTCCGCACCTCGTAAATCTGGGGAGACCCCTTGTCATCAGCCCAACCAATGTAATTGGGCAGGAGCCGCCACTGCATATAGTCTTACCGTGTGACATTCGTAGTAGGTGAACCAGGTTGGGCCGTGCAAAGGTTGGTATGATCCTGCTTAATTTTACATTTTCATAGGCGCCTGTGTTACATTTAATCAAAACCTGCCAGTGGAACTTGTCCCTGGACTTTAATTTAAAAATCAACTATCTTTTAATATAGCTCAAATATTTTGAATTATTTTACTCTCAGGAGAAAACTCTCTTGTTGTTACATTATGGTTTTATTTTATTACATTTATTGATTTATGAATTTAAATACTCTTGATATATAACTTTGCAACCATTAATTTAATAGTTGGAAAACTTATAAGTTTTTATTTAGTTATTAACAAATAAATGTTAAAAATTGATGAACTTTTCACAAAATTATATTTCAAAATTTTAATTTATAAAGAAATAACCAATGGCTTCGATAAATAAAATTGTAAATAATTTTAATTTAATTTAATTCACACGCACACAAAATCATTTACTGGCACAGATACGTCGATGATATCATAACACTATACAGAGGTACCTCCCGACAATGCGAAAAACTCCTCATCTATACTAATAAAATACACCCAAAACTCCACTTCACTTCAGAAATTGAAACCGACCCTAAACTTTGACCTAACCATAACAAAAAACCACGCACAAAAACACAGCTTCAACATTTACAGGAAACCCATAACGACAGACACACTTATCCACAACATCTCAAACCACCCTATCCAACACAAACACGCTGCTTTCAGATCCATGCTCCATAGACTTAAAGAAGTCCCATAGACTTAAAGAAGTCCCAATGACCACAGAAAACATAAACAAAGAACTACACACAATTAAATATTCAGCATACACAAATAAATACAACACTACAATAATAGACGAACTATGGTACAAAATACAAAAAACATTAAAATTAACACTACAGACATGGTAAACAAATACATCACATTACCATACATAAACAAAACAACAAACAATATAGCCCGCAAATTTCAAAAAATAGGATACAAAATAGCACACAAAACTAATAACCAGTTACAATACAAAATACAACACGACACCAACAACAAAGATAAACTACAAGCAGCAAGCGTATACAAACTAAACTGCGACGAATAACAAATTCTACATTGGACAAACAGGTCGCAGCTTTAAACAAAGAGTCTATGAACACAAACAGAACACCAACTCAACATTTTATAATCACATAAAAGAAACAGGACACAAATACACGGACATTACAATAACCTAGAAATCCTACAGATCAACAAAAAAAAGACCACATCTCAACACACTAGAACAATATGAAATTTACAGACACACAAAAACACAAAGTACAAACATATAAAACGAACAAACACAATCCAAATCACACATACTCTTTGATACCATCGAAAACCTACCTATAAAACAGGCACCGCTTGACCCGACATCTCCAGGCAGAAGACACTGATGAAGAGCGCCAACTAGCGATCGAAAAACGTTCTGTCTTAGTAAGTTTCAAAAATTTACTAAATTAAAAGTTCGGATAGTCATAAACTATTGTTTAAGAGATTAATAAGATTCACCGAACGTAATGGAGTACAAAATTCAAGAAAATTCAAGAATTATTCTTTAATTTAATTGTTAACTTCGGCTACTAATTTACATTTATGTACAATTGTATATACATAATTCTCATAATTTTGATTAGTAAATACATAGTATAGAAAATATTTTGTGATAATGCAAAATTTGAAGCACGTTTAACATTTTCTCTGGGCAAAACGTCTTGTGGTTCAATCTGTGTCCTATTGGTAAATGATTTGATTTGTTTTATATAAATTTACATCGTTAGTTTGTGTCTGTAAAATTTGTTATTTGAGTTTATTAGTAAATTTATTATACTTCCAAACATAATTTCAATAAAGTATCTTTCATTTATATTTTGATTTAAATTTGCTTACTGTGAAAAGATTAAAAAGGACAAGTGAAGCTTTAAAATTATTGAATTGTGATGAGGTAAAGAAAGTAATGTGACCAGAATCACTTTTAAAGGTAAAGATAAGAAACATATTAAAGACAACGTAAAACAGACGACTCAAAAACTTACATAACATAAAAAATATGAAAACTCTCGCAAACGCCTCAAAAATTATAAATTTTGGAAATAAAAATTTTCGGTAAAAATATAGATTTATTGACGTTGGAGGTAAACATTTGTTTTTGTTATTATATTACTCGTTTTAATATGTAGAATACGGATATATACTTTTTTCCCGCGGAAAGTATGGAAAGTTACTTTTTTCACATTTAAAATGTTAAGTTGTAAAGGTACCTAGGCTTATAGCGTGAACCGGGCGCGCAGTAGCTACAGCGCACTGCACTACCTCTAGATTTGTAATTTTATACATTACTTTATACCTATATTAAAATATACCTACGAAGTATCCAGTCAGGATGGATTTGGTTATAATTTTATTCAATATTGCTATCTACCTATATTAAAATATGCCTAGGAAGTATCCAGTCAGGATAGATTTGGTAATAATTTTATTTAACATTACTATCTAACTGTATTAAAGTATACCTATGAAGTATTCAGTCAGAATAGATTTGGTTGTAATTTAGTAAATATTTAGACTTATTGCAGATGGAGAATATTACAACCAAATCTATCCTGATTGGATACTTCATAGGTATATTTTAATATAGGTAGATAATAATGTTGAATAAAATTATAACTAAATCTATCCTGATTTGACACTTCATAGGTATATTTTAATTTAGGTATACAGTAATGTTGTATAAAACTATAACCGGTAAAAATGCAGAAGCTCGGCGCCATACGATATTTTGGGAAATGGTTTAACACCACCAAATAGGACGATATCCACAAGAATTTTTTTAAAATTGACCTCGGAAAGTTACTTTTTTTTCAATTTAAAGTAGCGTAAAATATTCAGCGCGGATGTAGAAATTGTGAATAGGCGCGGAGTGATACAAATGCTTCGTGATGTTACAACTGCATTTCAATGTATAAAATTAAAACCAAATCTAACCTGACTTGTCACTTTTTCGGCAAATTTTAATATAGGTATATAGTATTGTATAAATTTAAAACCAAATCTATCCTAACTGGAAACTTTATAAGTATATTTAAATATATGTATACAAATTAGGCGAAGTTGTGAATAGGCGCAGAGTTATACAAATGCTTCGTGATTTTACAACTGAATTTCAATGTATAAAATTAAACCAAACCTAACCTGACTTGACACTTTTTCGGTAAATTTGAATATAGGTATACAGTATTGTATAAATTTAAAACCAAATCTATCCTAACTTGAGAAGTTGTTTCTCAAATATCTATACACGTAAGGTTGCGTGACGTACCGCGGACAATGCATACAACCTTATGCGCAGCACTGTGACGTAAGTATCACTCCTCGCCTATTCACAACTTCTACATCCATGCTGAATTTATTACCCTACTTTAAATTGAAAAAAAGTAACTTTCCTACTTCAATTTAAAAAAATTCTTGTGGGTATCGTCCAATTTGGTGGTTTTGAACAATTTCCCAAAATATCGTATAGTGCCGGAGTACTGCATTTCAACCCTATAACCTTATCTATCCTGACTGAATACTTCATAGGTTTATTTCAATATAGGTGGATAGTAAAGTTGAATAACATAACCAAATCTATCCTGACTGGATACTTCGTAGGTATAATTTAATGTAGATATATAGTCATGTTGTATAAAATTATAACCAAAAGTTAAATTTTTAGATTTTAAGTTTAGTATTAAAATAAACTGACTTTGACGTAGTGCAGTGTGCTGTAGCTACTGCGCGTCCGGTTCACAATATACATGCTATTATAGACTAACATTAAAAATGTGCAGAAAAATTAAGTTTTTGTATTTTCTGCGGAAAAAAGTTTATATTAGTGTTCTACACATTGAAATAAGTAATTAAAACAAATTAAATTTTTAAACAATATCAATAAGACCCGTTTACGGTATACATGCCATTACAACCTGACATTTAAAATGTGAAAAAAAGTAACTTACCTTGTTTTCCGCGGTAAAAAAGTTTATATTCATGTTCTACACATTCAAACAAGTAATATAATAACACAAAAAATTTGTAACACCAACTTCATTAAGACTATATTTTTACCAAATTTTCCCCCCTCCCCAGCACAAGTGAAACATTACTAATATAAAGTGTTGGCTTAATTTTTTTGACGTAATAACTCTTAAAGTGGCTCGAAATGTAATTAAATCTGCTATTGACTCCCAAGAGTTACAAATTAAAAAAAAAGTCAACCTTACCACAACCCGATTAGAACCACAGTACCATGTTTCACCCGACACACACAAATATAAAACTGGCACACACATTTTATTTTTGGCGATAATAAGTCACAGAAGGACGAAACAAACACTTACAGACCCTATTCCACACACGAAACAGAAAACATTCTTTTTAACATTTACACATTTTTATTTCTATTGCCACAAACGATAGAACTTACACCGCACAAAGCATGTTAAATTGATTTGTGTAAAGTTGATATTTTTAAAATTTGTAATTTTTTGGGAGTCATCGGCAAGTTTAATTACATTTTGTCATTTTGAGAGTTACTGCATCAAAAAAAAAAATAATAATAGATAAAGCAAAAATGTTGTATTTGTAACATTTTAGGTGTGCCGTGAAAGGCAGGAAAAACTGCTACTTTCCAAAATATTTAATTTTTGGGGCATAAGCGAAAGTTTTTATAATGTGTTTCGTTTTCCTAATGTATTTCTACATCGCCTGGTATAATTTCTTTTACTAAAATCGAACATGTAGGTAAGGAAATAAACATGCAAAATTGATCAAGACAACTTTTGTACTTTGATAAAATAGGCCTGTAATGAGACAAAGCAAATTTTGGTATTAGGATCAGCGACTACCGCTCCGATCGGCGAAATTTTTTCCCTGATCAATTTGACCTTGCTGACCACAAATTTGAAGTTTTTTTTACTGCAAACACATTGAAAAAAAAATACCTAACTTAACCTGGCCTGGTTTTTTTATGTGTAATGTAATATGTGTTTGGCATTATAAATAACTTCAGATTATTGTTCAGCAAGGTCAAATCTATCAGGAAATAAAAATTTCGTTGATCTAAGCGTTAGTAAGCACCAAAGTCAGCTCAGATCAGGTTAGGTTAGGCTATTTTTAAATGTAAATATGTGTTTGCAGTAAAAAAAACTTCAGATCAGAGCTATAGTCGCTGATTTTAAAAATTACTCCAATTTTTACTATTGCAATAAAATTAAATATGAGTCTTATAATTCGATAAAGTTTGTGTGGTGGGTGAAACTTGGCGCTAATAGTATTTTGTTTAAGTTAATTATTTTTCAAAGTTTTTATTTTTTGGGAGTAAAAACAAAGTTTAATTACACTTTGAGGGATTTTGGGAGTTTATGCATAAAAAAAATAAGGCCAAAATGTAATGTTCTATATGTGCCATAATAGAAGGGGTGCTATTTTCCATAATATTAATTTTTTGTGGGGAATGAGTGGAAGTTTTTATAATTATTTTTGTATTTCTGATGACTTTCTTCTTTACTAAAATTACTAAAATCAATTATGTGGGAACGGTAAATAAATACTATCGGTTGTTGTAATGATTTTGATTTCCCAGTTTAAATCATAACTAAGTATTTCGATAATTATTTTTACTAGGGAACTATTTAAACTTCTGCTTCTGCAGAATAATACCTTCTGCCAGGTGACATCACCAGGGTGTCTAGTGACAGGGAAAACCTGGAAAAGTCAAGGAATTTTAAGATTCTGGAAAATTCAGGGAAAAGTCAGGGAAAATTTTAAAAAATCGGGAAAATATTTATTTTGATTATAAACAAAACTAGTGGCCATTGCTCTCGAATATTTGGTATTGTAAGCCAGTGGTTTAGGGGCAGGGCAGTCAGGAAATAACACCTCTTTATTTAGATGCCCATTATTTATTTGATAAGCCCGTTGCTATGATTTCAGGACTTATGTCAATAAATATTAAACGTGTCGAGTTGGTACAGCCGGGAAGTTTTAGCCTGGACCGTGGCCTTGGGGTGCGCAGTGGTTATGTTATCATATGGACAGGTGGGGATAACAGATAACTCAGTCTGTTTCTGACCACACAGAACGCTGTGTAAACATTCGTAGCCAGCTATTTGTCTAGACTCGTGATAGTATGTGTTTTATTTGACAGTGATTATTTTTACACTGTTTATTTCAACATGGAAGGTTCCTGTTTTCATTGCCGTAGCAGGCAATCGCGTCATGCAGATGTCGTTATTACCTCCCCTCCTTCCTTAGGTTAAATATAAACTGAAAGATGAAGTGACCGAAGCAGAGATTATATGGTGCGTGAATTTAGTAATGCAACACTTCTTTACGCAATGCAGAAGGTAGTGTGTGCCTCTTTCCAAGGATGTTCTCTGATAGCACCATTGCACAGAACATGAGATTGCGGAAAGATAAAATTTCCTATAGTGTTGTATTCGGTTTATCAAATTATTTTAAATTCAAATTCTAACTATGTAATTGGCTTTGATGAAAGTTTAAACAAAATATCACAAAGACCCCAAATGGATTTGAGTGTTAGGTATTGGGATGCAGAGACGGATGAAGTGAAAGCTCGATATTTTGGTTCTGTGTTCCTTACAGACACAAAAGCAAAATAGTTATTCAATTCGTTCTTAAAAGGTGTTCAAAGTCTGGATTTATCCAAGATCCTTCAGATATCAATGGATGGGCCCAATGTAAACTAGGGTTTCTATAGACATCTAAAAGAAGAAAAGTCAGGGAAAACTAAGGGAATTTCTTCAAGCTATTTTACTAGACACCCTGATCACATGATATCTGTTCTTACCTTAAATGTGTAGGTTTGTTTGTGTTCTTATTTCCCATTCCTACGTAATAGATTTTACCAAACAAAATTCTACCGGGCGAAACAGAAAGTCATCTGAAATACGAAAAATATTATGAAAACTTCGGCTGTTGCCCAAAGTATTAAACATTTTGGAAAATAGCAATCTCTTCTTAAGACGTCACACGTAGAATGGTAGTAATTCCATGTTATGTTTTTATTTTATACATAGTAACTCGTAAAATGCCTTGAAATGTAATTAAATCTGGTGTTAACTAACAATGAACAACTTTTAACACTTCAATTTCACACTGCTTTATGAGGTAAGTTCTATCGTTTTTAGGTCAAAATTGGAAATAAAATATGAATATAATTATGATAATAATAATATAAATAAAATATAATATTAATAAATATAAAGATAGTACAAAAATATATTTGTTGTTAGAGGTTGTGTGTATTATTTATTACTAGAAGTTCAATGTACGTAACATTTTCTGTATTGTGCTTGGAATAGTGTCCGTAAGTGTTTGTTTTATCCTGTTGAGTAATTTTACGACCTCTTATCACTAAAAAATAAAATGTGTGTGCGAGTTTTATAATCCTATAAAGTTTATGTGAAACTTGGTACTAATAGTATTGTGTTAAATTTGATTGTTTTCAAAATTATTAATTTTTTAGGAGTCAAAACGAAGTTTAATTTTATTTTCAGGCATTTGGCGAGTTACTATGAAGAAGAAGTTTATAGTTCATATTGCAACTTCTTTCTTGTTGTTATAAAGTTTGTTGTCTTTTACTTTGAAAACTAAAAAAAAATTTCACGTTTTGTTTATAAGTTAATTTTGAACTCCAGCAATATTAAACTATCAGTGCTAAGTTTTCCAAACAATTTTGGTTTACTGGAACAGTAGTTTTAATCAAGTCTAGTTCAACCTTAAAATTAATTCCTTTGATGATTTTATTAATCCTATTTCTTTCACAAGTTCATTTTGAACTCTGCCGAGGTCAACTTTAAGATTTGGATGCATTTGATTTCTTTATTCATTTAAAAATAGCTTGTGCTAGCCATCATCTGAAATTGGAATGTCCTGTTTGTTTACCAAACCAACTGTTGGTGTAAAACTATTTCTTCTGTCCATTATTGCTGTGTTTCACTGGTCTGGTCTAGTTTGGCAGATTTCGTCATTTTTCTAATCTTACCATTTCCTAAATCATGAAGGTTCTGTTTTAGAAATATATTTTTTGATCTTTTAAATATTGTGCATGGCCCATCATATGGAAAACTCTATAAGGTGAAGTTGGAACAGGAATTTCTAAAAACCAAGCTCAACAATCATAATGTTGTTACAAATACATAGACCACCTTTTCTCATTTGGATAAAGAGCTGTTCAACATTAGAAAGAGTTTTGAACTACAGATCATTATTTTACAAGATTTCAGTTCATCCAGGAAAACAACACTACAGCTGTCACTTTCTCATATGTAATCAAGAAGCAAGCTATATCTGAGGAATAGTCAAAAGAGAACTTGAAGCTTTTGATTTGTTTTTAAAAGAATTCACTGAGTGGATGGAAGTTAAACCATAGCATTGAAATAGCAGTGGAAATGACTGAAGACGACATTTGTAAGGTAGTTGCTTCAACATCAAGGGTTACTGAAGAAGATATTGATGACAATGAAAATAACAAAGGTGTACCACAAAGATCCAAGCAGGAAGTTCACTAAGCTCTTGAGATTCTATGACAGTTTGTTCAACTAAAAGCAGAAAATTTCAACAAACATGAATATAAGCAATTTATTAACAATTTTTTACTAGAAAGGGTAAATAAGATAGAAATGTTTTATGAAGTTTTATGTGTTTAAGTGTATATGAAGTTTTTTACATTCTTAAATATTAAAAACTATGCTAGATTCAATAATAATATCTACAATGGAATAAAATAATCTGATGTAAAGTATGCCTGCAAAATATAACAAGTAAAAGATCTGGTTACAAAATTTTACTACAGTTAATAAAACTGCCTGGAGTTGTAAAATTTGGTAAGTAATCACTCATGATTTTAATGTGCCCGAAGTAGTTGTAGCTTTATAGAATTCAAGTGGCCTACTATAATGCTAGCCCTACATATCGTTCAATCAGTAAACACTTACTATTTCTTAGGAATATACTGTGGTTGAATTTAATAATAAATACACAAAAACCTCTTAACCACAAACTTTCTTTATTTTACCCTTATGTACATTCCAGTTACCAAGTAACCATCCTCAGAGGGATAACATACAAAGACTCAGTCTTTGTGTATTTATTATTTCACTAAACACTTGTGATCATAATACAGTGAGTTTGTGTGATACTTCTGCACATCGTGATTACATATTCGGGTATTGTTATCGTTCGGTCATTGTTACAAATATGCTCCTGACAAATATGATTATCATAAGCAGTGGCTTCTGTATTACATATTACAATTTTTTATGATATACCAACTATCGCATGGCTACTTACCATGTTTTAAACCTCGATACAAGATTAGTAAATATATTTTAAGGTCTTTATATTTGCATATAACAAAATACGATATATCAGCTGCAATGCAAATTGTGATTTTGAAGCATAATACATAAATCTAATTACAGATGATCTAAATATCAAAATTATTACTACAAATATGATAATAGTGTCATGATTGCAAACATGAGAAGATAAAACAAAAGCGTAAGGCGCTACTAGTCGCAAGATCATGTTTGTTAAGAGTGTTATACTGCAAAAATAATTGAAGCACCCATTTCAGATTGCAACTCCATCAGTATTGAGAAGACTGGTATTGGCTTACCAATGGTTCACCAGATCAAGAGAACTCTCAGCATAAGATAAATATTCACAATCCTTTTGACAGGCATTTTTTGAGAAAAGTGTCTCAATAATATACTTATATGGTCTATACATCTGTGCACAGATAAACCACACCCTGTGAAATCTGTAAAAAATATCACTTCATTTCATTTTCATGCCTTTATTTGATTGACAAAGGAGGAATTGTCTCTAAAATATATAAAATGTTTTTCTGGCTTCACCTTCTTCTGTGTGGCTATATGTTAAAAATGTACTTGATTATAATTAAGGTATTTCTGTCAGCATTCTATCTAGTTTAAGAAACCTTAAATAAACTTTGCACTTTACCAAAACTAACACATACATACACACAAACACAACACACACATGCACATAATGTATACATGGGAAAATTTAAAATATGTGTATAAACGACTGTTTAATTATTTATATAAATTATTTTTCTCTAATAAATAAGAAAAGTTGTTGAAATTTTCAATTTGTATAAATTATCTGCATTGTACAATTTACAAGTGAATTTCATAAAACGAAAAACATTGTGGTTCAGTTTAGATATAAAATTTATAATATAATGAAAAATTAATATTGTATAAGTTCGTAACTACAGTAGAACCCCTCAAGTCCGATCCCAGGAATCCAAACCCCCGCAAAATCTGAACATGATTAGATGGGAACAAAATTTTTAAAAAACATCTAGAATTTAATCAAGTATGTACTGAAAGTTTGCTTCTTAAGTAAAACAGGACTGAGATGTGCAATATATTGGAATTGACACTATACAAACTTGATATAATACGAAGGTTTATACTGTACTACTTTATTATTTCATTAACATAGAATTTATTGGCAGTAAAATAAAAATTAAAAAGACAAACACTAAACTATATTTTTTCACAAAAAAAGATACAAACACTTAACTATATTTTTCACTTAAAATTAGTAATCTTCATCTAGTGAAGAGAAGTATCTGTAGACCTTCTTAAGGATGCGATATTGAGCCACCGTCGCATTAGCATAACATCATTGGGTGTTGCAGGTGCATTATGTTCTACGTAACGCAACACAATGTTGAGAGCATCGGCATGAGTAACAACATTCTTAGATTCATCTTTTTCTTCGCTATCACTATCTGTTACACTGTCATCGTGTTGATCCTGGATCATATACATCATGGCATGCTCGGTATATTCCTCATTATTATCTAGTGCTGTCCACTCTTCCAGGCAACTTCTTTCAGCATCTTCACATCCTGGTACTCTTTGAATGAGAGCTGAAAGAGCTCAGTTTCATCATACCGTGGTCTAAGTGGTGTTCCCACAAATTTGAGGCTAGACCAGAGCTTCTTCCAGATTTCTGCCGTAAAGTGTTCCTGATATTATTCAAGGACTCAGCTACCCAGAAAATTACATCCTTTATTGTAATCGGCTTAAGTTCTTCTGGAATAGACAGAGAACAATCTTCTTCATTTAATGTTTGCAGAAGCTTTTTTCTGTGGCTCAGTTTCTTGTTCTACAGCACACTTTGATCCATAGGAAGCAACAATATCATGTTAGGTGGGAGAAAAATTGCTTTCATGTATTTACATACTAACTACATGTCTGAAGGATGTGAAGGAGCATTGTCTATCAAAAGTAGAGCTTTTGGTGGCAGTCCATTTTGTCATTAAATTTTATTACTGAAGGAACGAATTCAGTTTTGAACCACTCCTTGAAAATATTACCAGTCATCCACGCCTTACACTGATTTCTGTAATAAACGGGGAGAGGATTCTAAATCATATTTTTAGGGCTAATGGCTTAGCAGATTTCCCAATCACCATTAATGGTATCTTATTTGTTCCCGTGATGTTTGTTTGTTTTAAAGCATGGCGCAGAAGATTCCTCTTTAAAAGCAAGACTTTTTGTGGGAAGGCCTTTAAATTCAATCCAATCTCGTCCCCATTATACACTTGCTGGGGGGTGAGTAATTTTCATATGAAATCAAATATGTGAATTCGTCTAAATATTCTTTAGCAACAAGATTATCAGCTGATAACTCCCCCACCCCCTTACCGTTAGTTGTCTAAACCCGTGCCTTCTCTTCCATCTATGTAATCATCTATTGTTAGCAGTATATTCCAAATCACCGTTTATTAATTTTTTTAACTGTAATGCCTTTTCTTCATTAATGGGCCACTAATAGGAACCCCTTTCTGCCTCTTTTGTGTAAACTACAAAAAATACAGCCTTGTCAATTTTTTCATTCACAGAAACTTTTGAGTGATGGCGTTGTTCCAGAGACTTTTCACTTGTAGCACTGGAAAACTTTAATTTTTGATACAGAAGTATCTAATGAATGCTCTAATATTGTTTGTTAATAAAAATCCCAATTCTGTCAAATGCAAAATACACAGGAAATTCGAACTTTTTCAGCAAATCTGATCTTTTCCAATTCCAAACAGGTTATATCCCCAATTAGTTCGGATTTGAGGGTTTCCACTGTTTGATACTTTTTGTAATATTATTCTTTTAAATTTTAGCAGTGGATTTCTAGACGCAGGAGTAGAACGTATAGTGGATCACGTTGTTATCCCAAACGTTTGCCCATTATTTCTTCCTAAGGTGGAAGAAATTGTTTATGACTGCTTTGGCTTAAACAAACCTGAATTGACAAAGAAAATGGAGGAACCCTCAACAAAGACAATTAGTAAACAAAAATATTTAAAATTTACATACACACACACACACAACACAGACATATGCACATATTGGTATACTTGGGAAAATTTAAAATACATGTATAAACGACTGTATAATCATTTATATAAATAATTTTTTTCTAATAAATAAGGAAAGTTGTTTAAATTTTTAATTTGTATAAATTATGTGCATTGTAAAATTTACAAGTGAATTTCAAAAAACGAAAAACATAGTGGTTCAGTTTAAGTATAGAAATTTTAATATAATGAAAATTAATATTTTACAAATTTGTAACTATGATACTTTTTGTAACATGATTCTTGTAAATTTTAGCAGTGGGTTTTTAGACGCAAGAGTATAACATATAGTAGTGGATCACGTTGTTATCCCAAACAATTTCCCATTATTTCTTCCTGAGCTGGAAGAAATTAGTAATGACTGCCTTGGCTTAAACAAACGTAAAGTGACAAAGAAAATGGGAGAGACACCCTCAACAAAGACAGATGGTAAACAAAAATATTTTAAATATTTTCTTTACATAGTTTTAATTGCAAAATAATAAATTTCATTAAAAAAATACATTTAAGTACATTTTTCTGCCTTTTCTAACATTAAAATATTTCTCTTTGTTGACACATGAGTTTTGGAATTCTCACTCTCAAAACATAATAGTAGTCTCTATTAAAAAAAAAAAAATAATTATTAGGAATTCAATTAATTAGGAAATTAGGAAGCTGAAATGTGCATGCAGTTCTAATTAGGATGTCCGTTGGGGCTAACTGCGTCCCTTTGGATGTGCCCTCGCTTCATCTGAAACAAAGCAGGTTTTTTAGTTCATGCACTGTGTGTTGTGTTTATGTAGCGTCCCAATCGCACAGAATGAACAGCGGCCGTCTGTGTCTATCGTGTGTGGGGTTGTATCTACCCAGTGAGGAGATTGATGTTGATGTAGTATGTGCGTGAGCCTGTTTGTAGAACCTAAGTGCTAAATGTCGGAGTTGTTGTTTTAAGAAAGGCACTTTCAAGTGTGTGTGTGTGTGTGTGTGTGTAGTATAGATAACCTTGTGCATCTAGGTGCCTTCATGATTATAGTAAGAACTTTGTTCTGGAATAACTGGAGTCTGCGTGTGCATGTATTACCTGCATGGCCCCAGACGGGTGAGGCGTAAGTAATGATGCTGCGCAACATGGTCGCATAAACTGTGATGGCCGCCCGTAGTGAAAGCGGGCTTGTTCGGTTAAGCATAAGGTACAATTGTTTCAGTCTGATTGTTGCTTTTTTTAATGTGTGGTCTATGTGAGGTCCCCAGGTTAGGGCTTGGTTACGACACCGAGATACTTAGCCTGGGTCCCCCAGTGAATGTATTCGCCTAGTTGAGTGTTAGTTGTGTTTCAAGTTTGTGTTTGGTCTGTTTGGAGAGCACTTGGTGACACTTGGCCACATTCACTTTCACCCTCCAGTGTCTCAGCCAGGATTCGAGTGTTGTAAGGTGTTCCTGGAGTCTTGAATGTATCATAAATGGTTTCCAGGACTGATCGGATAACGCGGTGTCATCAGCAAATATAGCCACCTGAGTGTTAGGTGTTGTAGGTATGTCGTTGATGTAGACGTTGAACAGTACGGGGCCAATGATTGAGCCCTAAGGGACTCCCGCCCATATAGTTCGCAGTGTTGATTGTGATTGATCTACATCAACCCTAAATTTGTGATTGGACAAGTATGACTTAATCAGATGTATCAACCCGTCTGGGAAGCCATAGTATTGTAGTTTGTGAACAAGGTCATTGTGCCATACCCTGTCAAAGGCTTGTTCTATGTCCAGGAAAACGATCCCGATTGAACGGCATTTGTTGAACCCCTTGTTCGCATGTTCCACTACACTTATCAGCTGGTGTGTGGCTGAGTAATTAGTCCTGAAGTCAAAATGCTCTGGCCTCAGTATGTTGTGTGTGTCTAAGTGCTTGTTGATCCATTGGAGCAGTATTTTTCAAATACTTTGCCCATCGTATTCAACAAGATGATAGCCCTGTATAAGTCTCCTCTGTCTGTGTCTTTTCCCGGTTTGGGGAAAACCAATATTTTGGCCTCCTTCCAAGCGTCCGGGAAATGTGTTCTGAGGATAGCATTGTAGATATTCGTTAGGTACGTGATTGATTTCTCTGTGAGATTTTTGAGGGTTGTGTTGTTTATGGTGTCAGGTCCACACACCTTTTTTGTGCTTGTTTGTGAGTTTGCCCACTCGGTTTCGATGGTCGTAGTGTCGGTGTTTGGTTGAAATGTTGGTGAGTAGGCAAACTCTGTTGTCTCTAAATCTATTTGATCAGTGACTGCCGCATCAGCTGGATGATCATTTGTTTGGAACGTAGTTTCCAGGGTGTCCGCAAACAGGTTTACCTTGTCCGCTGATTCGCTCACCTGTCCGTTAGATCCTTTGAGAGGGGTAGATCCTAGTGTGGTGTGTGGAACGGATCGGTTTACTCCAAGTTGTAATGGCCGCCTGAGCCTGTTTCTCCGGGTGATGAGCACGAGTATGTGGCTTGGAATGTGTATGTGGTGTCGGGGCTGACATTTAACTGGTACCGCAATATCAATTGCGGCCCTGATCGCCGCCGTAAGGCTACCGACGGCTGTGTCTATGTCGTGTGGGGTGTTGAAATCTAGGCAAACGGGCAGAGAAACATCCAGCTGCAACTGGAATAAATCCCAGTCCGCCAAAATGTAATCAAATATTCTAAACAGAAGTGAAGGTGAGTGTATCAAGAATTTCATTAAAGAATGTAACTAGATAACATATAGGTATACAACACCATGTATACAGGGGAAGCTGGACATAAAGGCATTGCATATTAAAAAATCCAAATTTCAACTTTGTTTAACCTATTACTACTACTATTCAATTGCAACGTCCATTACTTGGGCAGAAGAAAACTGTAAATAATACACACAACCTTTAACTACAAATATTTTTATTCTAGTCTTATGTACATTTCGGTTATAAACTGACCATCCTCAGAGAGATGACAATACATATTAGCTAACTCTACATAGTTTCCTGATTTACAAACAAACGTCTGACCCCCACCCAGAAAGCCGCAGCCTCTACTGTTAACAAAACGTGCCCCCCCCCAAAGGTAACAGCAAGAAGTTACATCTTCTTAACTTTAATTTACATAACACTAAATCAAATCCTTATATATTAAATAGTAGCCAAACCAAAATATCAAGAAACTGTAAACTTTCATCTTTTTCAATCTAAAAAGTTTATATGAGGGTATTGATCGTTTATGGTTTTTAAAAACAGATTTATTTGAAATTTCTTGATACTAAATATACCAAAAATATCATCCATGTACTTAATCCATATCCGAGGAAAATGATTTAGTATCTTCTTCAAACCTTGTTCAAACTTATTTATATAAATTTCAGGAATAAAAGGTGAGAGACGGTTTCCCACCATCATTGCTGCCATCATTTTATTCATAAAAATTATTATTAAATTTAAAATAATTATGAATCACAGAACAGTTAGTTAATTTAACATATTGGTAAACCTTTTCTTTTTCAACACCATTTTCAAAAAAAATTCTCTTCACAATTCTAAATTGTTTTTTTTTAATTAGAGATAAGGATAGAATGGAATTTCACAATTATAGAAAGCCAACATCTAACAATAGATTAATTTCGTAAGATTAAAATCACTAACCAAATACATTTGTAACTTTTAATATTGTAGTAAATAGATTAATTAACTTAACTTTGAATTTAAAACATTTTGAAATTGAATTAGGATGAATTAGGAGCATTAAAATAATTAAATGGTTATGATCTTAAAATCGACAATATTAATAGGAACCAATAGAATAAAAATTTTAGAAACAATTTAACTAATACCATTTGAAATTTAAGATTAAAGTCAATTTATTAGTGAACCTTTTGATAAAATTTCAACTAAAGCTCTGGAACGAATTTTTGAGATTGTAAATTTAAAAACTGTGTATAAAAATCACAACACCCTTAAAAATTTATTATATTTACTTTAAAAGTAATGTTATGATGTTTTGTGTTGGTTACTATTTTTTCCTTTGTTAGAAATTTAATGTACAAGGATTTGTTTTATTGTTATGTATAAATTAAGAAGATACGACTTATTGCTGTTACCCAAGGTGGGCAAGGCCACGCTTTGTTAAGAGTAGAGGCTGCGGCGTTCTGAGTGGAGGCAAGTTGTTTGGTTGTAAGTAAGGAAACTGTTTATAGTTATCTAGTATGTATCATCATGTCTCTGAGGATGGTTACTTTGTAACCGAAATGTACACAAGACTAGAATCAAAATATTTCTGGTTAGAGGTTGTGTGTATTATTTATTAATATTAAATCACAGTAAATTATTCCAAATAATTCGTGAGAAGAAAACTATGTTTCAGCGAGTGACATCTTAGTGTTGAAATAACTGCTAGACAAAGTTTTAAAAGTGTCATTTCAAGTCAAAAAGAAGAAGGAAATTGAAAACTTCTTTAAACCTGCTGAGTAATGTGAATAACGTAAGTTGAAATAACTTTAAAAACTGTACTATAGGTTATGTTTTTTTTCATTTTGGTTTTAACCATTAAAGATATGGTAACCTTTTATTGTAAATTATAAACCAGTATATTCATTCTAGTTTTATCATTTCAAATACAGTAGAGGATTATTTTCCTCATTTCTTTGTTTTTGGACGATACAAATAAATATTGTACAATGTATATTATTTTAATGGACTCTCCAGTAATCCGGCAGTATCACGGCCTCATACTTGCAGGATTAGTGAGAGTTTACTGTATTTATATTCTTGGAAAATACATTTTTGTATATAAATATTTTAGTCTCAAGTCTTGTCCTATAATTCAATAGTTTTAAAAATAACTTTCTCAAAAAAATCATTCTTCTACATATGATGCTTGAATGTTTATTAAATCTGGCTTGAGCTGCCCTGTCCCCAGTGTAAGGGCACTAGGAATTGGCAGGAATAAGGGCTGGAAATACTAAAATGCAAAAGAGGGCAGATTGAATATTCAGAGCTAACAAAAAAGCCCTCTTTATTGGAAAAAGATGTTTGATTCAAACTGTGCACAAAGTACACAACCCTGCCTATCCTAGAGCCTCCCTCCCTCCCCAATTAGATAATTCACAATCCTGCAAGCTTAGTGAAGGTCGTCAGTAGCAGGTAGGTCTTGTTATTGAATTGATAGTTTCAAAAGACATCAACACAGTAATTTGCGATAGTTTTAACTTGGTTTTTATAAAAGATTTACTTTTGAATTAATCAGTAAAATGAAGATGATTACTGTCTAGGATTAGAATTATTTTAAATACAAACTTATTTCATTATTTTAATAAAATGGAATTATTTGGTTAAGGTTTGTTCTTTACCTGAATTAAAGTTCAAGTATATATAATAATGAAATATGAAAGCTATGTTGAAGGTTTTGTTATTTATTGCATGACTCTTGTATTATAATAACATCATTATTTATTTTATAAGAGGTTATGGTCTGAGTTTATAATGAGACATATCTTTCAAAATTGTTGTCCTCTTGTAGATACAAAGTAAGTGTTTAGTGTAGGTAAGCCTTAATATATTAATATATGTTTTAAATGATATAAGTGTAAACTGGTATCAAATAGTAGTCGACACGACTATCTCCAGGCCCACCTCTACCGTTTTGGCCTAGCGGAATCCGATACGTGTCCGCTCTGTCTCAATGGTGTCATGAATGGGGACCACATTTCAACCTGTCCTGAACTGGACGACCAGCTGTCCAGAACCGGTCGTTACTGGGAGGCTCGATGCCGAATGGTTCAACAGCCAAGGGCGGGCATTGGATAAAGTAAAGTAAAGTAAGTATCAAATAGTAAGTTGAAGATGGAATCAAATAATGTTAAAATTTATTTCCTATTGAAAATATCAATGTAACAGCACAATAACCGTTACATTTTATTGCAATTGTTATTAGAAATAATGAACACAGTACGTATTTTCTAATACAACAATTATGCCAAAAATTCTTCCCTGCTTATGCTGTATTTTGATTGTAAAATTCCTTGTTTAGCTATTCTCAATGTGATAGATTTACTCCTTAAAATTTAAGCTGAATTTCAAAATTCTTTCCACCAATTTTTTTCTTAAAACTATTAATTTTATATGACAGTATAAATAAGATTTAAATGTCATATAGATAATGATTTAATGTATCTATTGGTCCTAAGATAAGCGGCCTTGAAAACCCGTTATTAATTATACTGAATCTGTATGTAATGTTAATCCATTTTTTAATAAAAGATCATTTTGAAGCTACTAATAAAAATATGGAAGAGCTCTCTTATATCACAAATCATCCCTCTATCTCATTGATTAGGAATAGCTGTTTCTAATTATATTGTTGGCATATTGATTCGGAAATTTAATTTTTAGATTTGTTTAATATTTTGTAATAATTTTACTCTGTTTCAGAACTGTATGGTTTGCAGTTATTGTCTACTTTGAGTGTGATGATATGCAGAGAAAGAAAAGAAAACCCTATTAATGAAAATATTACTAAAACAACAGAGAACACATTTGATCCAAATGGCATAATTCTTCAACAATTTGAAACAATATCTGCTCCGAATGAAGAAAAATTGGTAGACACAAATGAAGTAATTAGTTTGTTGAATTTATCAATAATTCATTTCAGTATTAACATTTAATTTAAGACTTTTATCTTTAAACAGTTTTTGTTCACTCAGGGAAAAGAAATATGAATTCTTGTATAAACTATGGGGAAGCACAATAATATTTATTATATTATTTTTTAAACAATTATTCCACCATTATGTGCAATTAATTTTACAATGAATTAATTAATTACCTATTAATAAGGTACCTTTCGGTCCCTTAACCATTGTCGAATAATTGAATTATTTCTACTGTTGTTTCTCAGTCCGTAATGTTGGTGCTTGTTGCTGACGTCATATGAATTTCCTCATGTTTTTTATATGATATTTTTGAACAGTGTCGTCTGTATATTTTGTCTGTTGGTTAATTAGGTTATTGTGTTTGTTTTTATATGTGTGGTATTTTTGTAGTAAGATTAGTTCTTTTGGTTATTATTTATTACAAGTATGGTTAGGTTTTTTTCATAATTTATTAGTTTATGCTAATGTGAAATTAAGTGTTCTACCATATTTGATGCCTTTTTATTATTAGTTGTGTATGTTCTATCATGTTCTGGAAACCTCATTTAAAACGATCTAGTTGTTTTTTCTATGTAAAATGCGTTGCAGTCATTACATGTGATTTTATGAATTCGAGATAGGTAATGTTTTTGTGTATTTATTTTGTGGTTTATGTTGCTGAGATATTTTATTATTTAGTTGTTTGGTTTGAATGTTGGTGTGTAGTGTTCTTTACTATATACTTTTGTTATTTTTCTATTTTGTTGTTGGTGTAATTATATTTTATGTAGGTTTTTTTATTTTTGTTATTGTGTTCTGGTTGTAGAGTGCACACTACACACACGCGCGCAGACACATACACACACACTCACACACACACACACACACACACACACACACACACACACACACACACACACACACACACACACACAGAGGATATTTTGGACAAGTGTCACAGATTTATAGTTTATGATGTAGTTTTATACAGGCATGTTCGGAAAGTAAGTACCGGTTTAAAAAAAAAAACAAGTAAAACAATTTTTTTTCAACAAAATTTTATTTTCACATGAAAGTACATACCTAAACTATTTTTCGACATAGTTGCCACCGATGTTCAAACACTTGTCGTAGCGGGTGATCAATTTGTCTATACCCTTTTCATAGAAGGTTCCCGCCAATGAATGTAGCCACGACTCTACGACAGTTTTCACTTCATCGTCGTTTTCAAAGCGTTGACCGCCTAGCCCACGCTTCATGTCCAGGAACAAGTGGTAATCAGACGGAGCCAAGTCCGGGCTGTAGGGCGGGTGATCGAACTGCTCCCAACGAAACTGTCGAACCAATGTTTGAGTGTCACTAGCGGTGTGTGGTCGAGCATTGTCATGGAGCAGCACAATTCCGTTACTGAGCATTCCTCTCCGTTTGTTTTGAATTGCCCGCCTTAGTTTTCTTAAGGTTTCGCAATACCTTGAGCAATTAATGGTTTCACCTCTTGGGAGAAAATCAATCAGCACAGTACCTTTCAGATCCCAAAAGACAGTGCACATGATTTTTCGTGCAGACATTGTCGTCTTGAATTTTTGTTTCTTCGGGGATTGTGTGTGACGCCACTCCATTGACTACTGTTTGGATTTCGGTGTGACATAACTGACCCAAGTTTCATCACCTGTCACAATTTGTTTAAAAAATCCTCACCATCATCATTGTACCGTGTGAGAAAAGTCAAAGCACTTCCGAGTCTCTTGGTTTTGTGCACGTCATTCAGCATTTTTGGAACCCATCGGGAACACAGCTTGCGATAACCTAAGGGGCCCGTAACAATTTCGTACAAAACAGTACGTGAAATTTGTTGGAATTCGTAAGATAGCGTCATAGTGAAACGTCTGTTCTCTCGGATTTTTTCGTTAACTGCCCTTACCAGAAGGTGACGAGAGACGGTTCTCCGATTCTCGTCATGCACATTAGTTCGACCGCTATTGAACATTCTAACCCATTTTCTCACCATTCCTTCACACTCAACCATTCCCCGTAAACATCTCGAAGTTCACGATAAATTTCAGCCGGTTTCACAATCCTTGCGTTCAAAAATCTTATTACAGAACGAATCTCACAATCGGCAGGAACACTTATTGTCTTAAACATTTTAAACGTCCAGAGAAAACTGAAAACACAACGTACAACAACTAAAATGGCGTGACTTGATAGCCAGTGAACAAGGGCGACTAGTGCACATGCACGGAACACCGATTGCAGCGCTACGGCGGCAGTAGAATGAAACGGTACTTAGTTTCAGTATACGCCTTGTATGTTATTTGTATAAATATTTATTAATTAAAACCAGATATTAATAATCTGTCAAAAAAAAACGTAAAATTGGAGTTGTTAAAAATGGTAGGAGTTAGGGAAAAGGTAAAAAGAGTTATCTGATATTGAGGTTAGGAGGCTCTCTAGATATAGTGAACCACCGGTATGACAACTCCCAGCTTCTTAATTCTGAAGGGCTGCAATCAGGGGGGAGTGTTTTAATTATTTTGGTGGTATAACAACCATTGAAAGATATAATGTTGTGAATAGCAGTTGGCCTGTCTTTGTACATAGTCCTTACGTCATGTCTGTGGCCATTCATTCTGATGCTCAGACTATCCATGGTTAGGCTTATGTACTGTGCTGGGCAAAATTTACATTGTAACTGGTATATTACATTTTTGGATGTAATAGTATGATAGGTCGGTTTTATGTAGGTACAATATTTAATGTAGGTTTTTTTATTTTTGTTCTTGTATTCTGGTTGTAGAGTGCACCACACACACACACACACACACACAGCACACTTCAGTACTTTATAAATACATGTTGAAAAAAAAATCTTATGTCGTCAACAAGAAGTTTTGCTAAAATCTAACACCATTTTATAGGTTAATATTTTCTGCTATACTTAATTGGTTTGGGGGGGAGTCACGTTCAACTATGTCCCTTTCCCCGCTGCACCCCTGACACTTGCTATACCAAAAACCTTTCCAGAAATGTACTCAACATTTTACGAAAGTTTCATGGCGATCGGATTAGTGGTTTAGTAATGCATTAGGCTCATGCATACATACACACATACATACTAATATATAAACATAGAGATTACTTTACGTAACGGTAGTATGGATACACAATTAACTATTTGACTTATGAAAGGCTGTATAATGACCCATCCTAAGCCTCTGGGGCGAGGCACTGAGGCTGGATCTCCACCAAACTTTACGCGAAAAAACCTGAGAATATGTTAAACAATTCTTCCAAATTTCATTAGCTTCTGTTCAGCTGTATTGGCGTCCATAAGATACATACACACATGCATCCCTATGTCGGTGTTTAAACCATCCTAAGCCGTTGGGGCGGAGTACTGTGGATGGATCTGCACCAAACTTCATACAAACCATTCTGGGAATATGTGAAACAATCTCTCCATTTTTTATTAACCTTTGTTCTGCGGTTTAGGCGTCCATAAGATACTTACATATACACATACCAACATACATTGGTTTTTAAACCATCCTACGCCTCCTGGATGGACACCTAAATCTACATCAAACTTCATGCAAACGATTTCGGGAATATGTTAAACAATCCTTCCAAATTTCATTAACTTCTGTTCAGCGGTTTAAGCGTTTATAAGACATTAAATACACACTTATATACTTACATCGGTTTTTGAAGAATCCCAATCCTGTGAGGCAGAGCCCTGTAGATGGATCCACAGCAAACCTCACACACACCATCCTGGGAGTATGTTAAACAAACCCTTTAAATTTCATCAACTTCTGTATAGAGGTTCAGGCGTTCATAACATACATAGAACACACATACATATATATATAACTCTTGACTTTTATAGTCCATTACGTTCGGTAAATCTTATTAATCACTTAAACAATAGTTTATGACTATCCTAACTTTGGATTTAGTAAATTTGTTAAAACGTACTGAGACAGAATGTTTTCGATCGATATGTGCCGATCTTCATCAGTGTCTTCTGCTTGGAGATGTTGGGTCAAGCGGTGATGGTTTTAAAGGTAGTTTTCGATAGTATCGAAGAGTATGTGTGATTTGTATTGTGTTTGTTCATTTAATATGTTTGTACTTGTGTTTTTGCGTGTCTGTAAATTTCATATTGTTCTAGTGTATTGAGATGTGGTCCCTTTTTGTTGATGTGTAGGATTTCTAGGTTATGGTAAATGTCTGTGAATTTGTGTCTTGTATCTTTTATGTGGTTGTAAAATGTTGAGTTGGTGTTCTTCGACTCTTTGTTTAAAACTGCGACCTGTTTCTCCAATGTAGAATTTGTTACATTCGTCGCAGTTTTGTTTGTATAGGCCTGGTGCTTGTTATAGTTTATCCTTGTTGTTGGTGTTGTGTTATATTTTGTATTGTAACTTGTTATTAGTTTTGTATGCTATTTTGTATCCTATTTTTTGAAATTTGCGGGCTATTTTGTTTGTTGTTTTTTTTATAAATGGTAATATGATGTATCTGTTTTCCCTGTCTGTAGTGTTAATTTTAGTGTTTTTTTGTATTTTGTACCATAGTTTGTCTATTATTGTGGTGTCGTATCCATTTAGGTATGCTAAATATTTAATTGTGTCTAGTTCTTTGTTTATGTTTTCTGTGGTCATTGGGACTTCTTTAAGTCTATGGAGCATGGATCTGAAGGCAGCGTGTTTGTGTTGGATAGGGTGGTTTGAAGTGTTGTGGATAAGTGTGTCTGTCATTATGGGTTTCCTGTAAATGTTGAAACTGTGTTTTTGTGTGTGGCTTTTTGTTATGGTTAGGTCAAGGAAGTTTAGGGATCGGTTGGTTTCAATTTCTGAAGTGATGTGGAGTTTTGGGTGTATTTTATTAGTGTAGGTGAGGAGTTTTTCGCATTGTCGGGAGTTGCATCCGTATAGTGTTATGATATCATCAATGTATCTGTGCCAGTAAATAATTTTGTGTGCGTGTGTATTGTTTGTGAGTATTTTGGTGTTTTCTATGTGCTGTAGAAAAATGTTCTCTTTAGACACTACTGATAGTACTTCCCATTTGTAGGTTATCTGGTTGTGAATAGAAGTTTGAGTTGTGGGTGAAATAGTTTTGTTCGGTGATGATTTGGAGGATGTTTATGATTTCGGTAATGTGGGTTTTAGGTATATTGTTCTGTATTAATTGAGTTTCTAGGATGTTGAGTGTTTCGGGTATGGGTAAGTTGGTGTACATATTTGTTATGTCGAGTGATAGTAGTGTTGAATTGTGTCATATGTTTATGTCTTTTATTTTATTTATGAGGTTTGTTCTGTTTTTTATGTGTGTTTCTGTGTTTAAGTTTATGGATTGTCTGATTATTTTGTCCATGTGTTTTGCTAATTTATGTGCAGGGGCATTCTGGTAGTTGATAATGGCTCGGATTGTTGAATTTTGGGATTAGCGCAGATTGTAGGTGCTTTAGGGTGGATTTATTTTAGGTGGGATTTTTTGTTTTTGTTGATAATGTATTTAGATGTATTAATTAGTTGTTTGATAGGTCTGTAATATTTCTGTGTTGGGTCTGTATTTAGTTTTACTATATTATTATTTATTATATAATCATTGATTTGGTCATTTAGGCTGTTTGAATCTCGCAAACACAATCGGACACGATATCACATTACAATTGGTAACAGACACAAATAATTGGGCAACTAATAAAATAATAAACATCAAAAATTACTACAAGAAAAAATTAATCAACTATTATGTAAAACAAAAAACACAACATAATCTCAACCTACACAAAAATTCTACCCCCGTACATTTAACCTCACTAATATCAAATTCACACCACACGTAGTGAATTTAATAAACAAAGGCCTAAGATACAACCTACATTATAGACCAAATAACATAACAAACAAAAACATTATATTACAAACTGAAACAGCCATACAAAAAACCGACACCAAAGACCAAGACTTACTTCGACATGACATAAAAAACCTAACCAAACAGAAAAACAAAACCATCAAAAACATGAGCAATGAAATAAAAATCGCTACAAACATAAAACAAAAAGCCCAACTAAACAACATTACACTCACTACAGGAGACAAAGGCAACACCACAGTATTTAATAATACAAACAGCCTAAATGACAAAATCAATGATTATATAATAAATAATAATATAGTACAACTAAATACAGACCCAGCAGGGAAATATCACAGAACCATCAAACAACTAATTAATACATTATCAACAAAAACAAAAAATCCTACCTAAAACAAATCCACCCTAAAGCACCTACCCTCTGTGCTCTTCCTAAAATTCACAAACCCAATGTCCCCATCCGAGCCATCATCAACTACCAGAATGCCCCTGCACATAAATTAGCAAAACACATGGACAAAATAATCAGACAATCCATAAACTAAAACACAGAAACACACATAAAAAACAGAACAAATCTCATAAATAAAATAATAAAAGACATAAACATACCATACAATTCAACACTACTATCACTCGACATAACAAATATGTACACCAACATACCCATACCCGAAACGCTCAACATCCTAGAAACCCAATTAATACAGAACAACATAATACAGAAACACCAAAATACTCACAAACAATACACATGCACACAAAATTATTTACTGGCACAGATACGTCGATGATATCATAAAACTATACAGAGGCAACTCCCACAGAGTGGACTCTTACCAAGGTAAGTCTGTCAGTCTCCTAGTCCAAAAAATCTAAATAATCTTTACCAACCAAAACTAACCTAAATATATATATATATATATATATATAATACGTTTTCTAGTTTAATAATTTCAAACAACATAGGTTATTCAAATACAAGAATATTTATTACATATTTATAGTAATACAGTAAACTCCCGATTATCCGTGGGCAGATTAACCGGTTTGCGGATTCAAATACAAGAATATTTATTACATATTTATAGTAATACAGTAAACTCCCGATTATCCGTAGGCGGATTAAACGGTTTGCGGATTATCTGGGGTCTGCCATTGTTTTACAAATATCCAATTTTTATTCCAATCAGATTCATGTGTTTAAATTTCCAAACGGTGAATTACGACGTAAATACATATAAGGCTTAATAGAAGTTAAGATGAAGGGAATAGATATGTAAATATGTACGTACTAATTTTTACATTGAAAGGGAAGCATCCCGACGCGGGCCAGCAAAATAAAAGGGGCGAGCAGACTACTGTATATAAGAGACAATGATAAAATGCTTGGACGGCCGAAAACCTAATATGTATCATAAGATTGTAAACAAATGTCAGCTAATCTCGGCTATAAATAGTCAAGGACGTGACATATGCATTATCCATGTCTGTCATATACATTATCGATCTTTTTGGCTTTGTGACACATGTGACACAAGTAGACACTGTGCGACAAAATCGTTCTCAAGAAACTTAGATCGCACATTAAGGCTAAATCAATGCTCACAAAAAAAGCAGGCGAAAGTGGCAGATTTTTTTTGTTAAAAAGTGAAAGTATTATGTGTAAAGAAAATTGCATATGTACATACATACTTACTTTTGACATATACTTATGTACGTATTGTAAATAGTTAGATATATAAATGTACATGTTATAATCCGTCAAATACATCGACATTTTAAATTATTTTCTGTATTTATTTTGTCCTCTGAAGATTATTTGTGAATTGCATTAACCGGGGTCATTATATGTGTAACTTATGGTATAATAATCGATTATCGATCGTTTTGCGTATTCTTTGTTAATAGCGGATTATCCGGGGAATTCGTTATCCGGCGTTGCCGGGCCACCCTATTCCACGAATAATCGGGAGTTTACTGTATATATATATATATATATATATATATATATATATATACTTTTTATATATATCACTTTTTGAACCATCCTAAGCCTCTGGGGCGGAGCCCTGTAGATGCATCTACACCAAACTCTACAAAAATCATCCTGCTGAAAATATGTTAAACAATCTCTCCAAATGCAATTAAAATGTTCAGTAGTTTTGGCGTTCATAAGATACATACTAATACATACTTACATCGGTTTTTGAACCATCCTAAGCCTTTGAGGCAGAGGCTTGTGGATGGATCTACACCGGACTTACATGAACCGTCCTGGAAATATGTTTAAAAAATCTTTCCAAATTTCATTAACTTCTGTTCAGCGGTTTTAGCGTCTATAAGATACATAAATACTCACATACATACATCAGTTTTTGGACCATCCTAAGCCTCTGGAGTGGAGTTCTGAGGATGGATCTGAACCAAGCTTCATACAAAATATCCTGGGAATATGTTATTAAATCTTTTCAATTTCAATAACTTCTGGTCAGCTGTTTAGACGTCCTTAAGATATATACATACACACGTACATATATACATCTGTTTTTGAGCCATCCTAAGCCTCTGGGGCGAACCCCTGTTAATAGATCTATACCAAACTTCAAACGAACCATCCTGGGAATGTGTCAAACAATCCCTCTAAATTTCATAAACTTCTGTTCAGCGGTTTAGGCATCTATAACATACATACACACACACACATATATACATACCCACAAACATTCATTTATATATATATAAATATATCTCTTACCAAGGTAAGAGTGTCAGTCTCCTAGTCCAAAAAATCTATATATATATATATATATATATATATATATATATATATATATATATATATATATATATATATTGACAAATAAAACAAACATAAAATTTAATTTTATCTATCTATAGAAACTTTAATTCTAACTGCATAAAAATTCCAGGGTCTACAGAATATTTAAATTTCATTAATAACTCCCAAAATGTATAGATTGAATGTATTTGTAACTAAAATAAAACACAAACTCTTCTACAAACACTGCAAAATAGCAATGAGTACTCCAAAACAAGCTAGACAAGTGTGACTGAATAGCCTGGGCTACACAATTAAAAAAAAATAATAGCTATAGCTACATACTACTTTTAACAGATATAAAATAAATAATTAGTTACAACACCAGTTGCCTACAACTAAAGGAAATACCAGGGCGATTTTTTCAAAATCTTCCGTTTTGTGTTTGAAACACGAACAACTTAAGTTAATGTATAAGATTTAAATCATAATATGATGTGTTTAATATCTTCATGTGTCTTAAAACTTGTATACCGTGATTATATCGGTGGTTAACAACAATTTCTAGCCGGTATCACTTACAAAAATACCTCTGAGACAAGTGATCACCGTTCGTAGATAGTTTTGCAGATATACATTTATATGTAAGCGATAAGTCATGATATGCAGAAATTGCTGTGTCACCTCCGCCCTTTATCTTGGAACTACTAGCCAACATTTGCTTCCACAAGTCTATCTGATATGACAACATAAACTGTCGACACTCGGACATTCCTTCTTAGGTCAGGGGTGCAAGCTACATGTTAGGGGAAAATGATATTTTAAATGTGAATTTTGAAGTTATTTGCCCGACAGGTTTCCGGCTACTGTTAGATTTAGACTTAGCAGTCGAAAAGTAGTCTACATTTTGTACAATTTATATGTTTACAATTATGTTGATATCGTTATAAGATATTTACCAATCAAGATATTTTAATAAAAGTTTCTAGCATATACTTGATGTTTACTTTTAACTAAAATTAAACAATTATATCTGGGAATTTTTGACATTTTTTTCTTTATTTATTATTTTACTATAGATATTTACTTCCTATTACTCTTAAATGCTATTTCCAACCGGGAATTAGAAAATCTTTATTATTTATAATTATATCCAAAATTTCCAGTTTTATCATTTTTTACAAACCGTAAATTTCTTCTTACAATTCTCTGTAGAATATTTATTTACGCATTATTATTTCTTTTGAAATGTTATTCTTCCTATGAATTACGATTTGGTTAAAAACCAAAACTCTTTAAATATCAAAAGGAACAAAATTGTAATTTGTACAATGAATAATTATCTTGCAATTCTAAAGTTTAGTTTACTTTAAACATTAACAAATAAAAGACATATACAAGAGTCTCAAATTAGTCATTTATTTACTCAAATGCATTTCAATGACAAAGTCATCATCATCAGTGAGTGTTGCTACTACAAACTCTAACTTACAACTTGTAATATCTTACTCTTATTAAAAAATCAAACAAATTCTTCAATTTATATCTTTGTTCGGGTCAGCGCTGTTAACGTTTATTTACAACGTTTTTAGATCAGAATAATGACTACTTCTTCAATAGATACACAAAGCCCGGCTACATTTATTTGTCACTATAATTTTGTTAAGTGCCCAAAGTGTGTGTCACGTTTCAGAATTTGTGGCCATTAATATTAAGACCTTTGTTTGTATGTTTCAAGTAGCCCGGCTGGAATAATAGATAAAGGATTATGTATATGAATACTGTTAATCACGGTTTAGGTTAAAAAAAAAACACACATTTGGCATTACATTGTGAATAAAGCCACAAATATTATTTATAAATAGATGAATCATGTTTCATTCAGTAAAATATTTTTTCTGTTTATAAGTTTATGAAGTTTTGTTTCTAAACAGATGTTTATTATTTCCAATAATGGAAAGAGAAGAACCAAGTTATATCATCTTTCAAAACATTTCAGTTAGCCTTAATCCAAAAATATATATGCAAAGTAATATAAAAACAAAATTTTATCTGAAAAAATACAAGCATAACCTTCATGCAATGATTACAAATCAACACTAAAATTGTAAACTATAATTCAAACATATTTTAATAATGATATACTATGTGGTAAAAATGTTTGTAGCTGGCTAAGACAGTTTTCTTTAACCTCAAAAATGTAATAAATAGAAAATATTAAACCCAAATAATTAAATATATTCAGAAAAATTGAAGTTTCTTGATGTAATCATCTTGAATTCACTGATTAAACTAAAGTGTAGAAGGTTAGCTTTGAAAAAGAAACGATCGTTTTGAAACGCGTCAGCAAGTAAGCAATTACGTATTCACTTAGTTAAGTAGTGTAAAATTAGTCAGAAAAATTGTTCAGAGATATATAATAAATATATATTAAAATAATTAGTCTGGTTTTTGTAATTTTATAAAGAATAAATTGAATTGACTCTTTGGCACTACGCGATTTGTGGTTTTAAAAATAATGACGTGGGGTCGTCTTCGAAAATGAAATTAAACATGTTTTCTAATGATAAGACCCCCACAATGCACTCGCTTTGCAGACGAAACTCCCGACAAATGCCCTCTCACAAACATGCATGCATGCACACACACACACACACACTCATGCACCCACAAACGCACACACACACACACACACACACACACACACGCTGGTGCATCTGCACGTAGCTGTGAGACAGAATAACGAGCTCTCTGTTAAATGAATTTTTGGAAATAATTCAATATTTTAGATGCTGTGAGAATCATTGGACAATCTTGGAATGAAATTTCACAAAAACTTAAATGGAGTTTGGAAAAAGCTGTATATTTTTTTAGCCAACAAACTTATCAGTGCTAGAGTCTAATGAAATTGCTGATCTGATTGAAGAAGTTGTTGGTTTTGTCAAACAACTAAATTTAGAAGTGGTGAAGACGTTCAAGAACAGCTGGATTTACACAACCAGGAGATGACAATTTGAGCACATAGAAATGCATGAGCAAGACCTTAAAAACCCAGATTCTTTAGGTACCCAGTTGACATAGAAGATGAAATAGCAGTTAGAAACTTCCGACAAAAGACCTTAGTATAATTCAGTTTTAGTATAGTTTTGGCCTTATATATATATATATATATATATATATATATATTTATTTATTTATTTAAACAAGAATCTTACTTCGTATACCAAGTAAGATTCTTGTTTAAGTACATAAGTGAAAGTGATAAGTGTATACAAGAAAACAGTGTTGCATAACTACAAATATATATATACATATATAATAGATCTAGATGCAAGACATGTCCAATACACATCCCAACAAATAGTTTCCATAGCCTAGCAACCAATGTGGACTTCAAGATTCAGGGTCATCATACTTGTACATCCAAAAATGTAATATACCAGTTGCAATGTAAATTTTGCCAGGCACAGTACACAGGGCTTACCACGGATAGTCTGAGCATGAGAATGAATGGCCACAGACATGACGTTGGAACCATGAACATAGACAGGCCAACCGCTCAACATGCTGCTAGTCACAACAACATATCTTTCAATAATTTTTTTAACACCAAAATAATTAAGGCCCTTCTCCCTGATTGCAACCCTTCAGAATTGAGAAGATGGGAGTTGTCATACCAGTGGTACACCAAATCTAGAGAACCTCCTAACCTCAACATCAGATAAAACTCCTTTTACCTTTCCCCTAACTCCTACAATTTCAACAACTCCATTTACCTTTTTTTTGACAGACTATTAATACCTGGTTTCAAATAATCAATATTTATACAAATCACATATAGTACTATATATATAAATATATATATATATATATATATATATGAAGTTAATATATTACTATTATAAGTAATTTTATCCACCATTAAGTGTAATGATTTTACCTTGAGTGATGAGGCGCCTTTCGGTCACTTGTGAGTGATTCGACAATGGTCAAGTGACCGAAAGGCGCCTCATCACTCAAGGTAAAATCATTGCACTTAATGGTGGATAAAATTACTTACAATAGTAATATATTAACTTCATAAAGACAGTGCAACGGAAAAACAATGGATAAGGTAAAATATCAAGAATATATATATATATATATATATATATATATATATATATATATGAATATATATATATATATATATATATATATATATATATATATATATATATATATATTAGGTGAGTCATGGTAGAGCTTAGAGGTTATTTAGGAATTTTGTGGCTAGATAGGAGACTGACAGACTTCCCTTGTGGTAACAGTCCAAAACTACAATCTTTTGGAAATAAATGAACATACATAAAACAATACTATTAAAGTATTTCGATCATACATTGACCTTTTTCAACCAAAACAGAAAAGACTGAAAGAACCACAGATGAATAATAAAGCTGCAGTTTTTAAGTATCACCTCAAGGTAAATACGTCAGTCTCCTATCTAGTCAAAAAATGTATATGTATATATACTCGTATATGTAAATGGATAGTAGGTTTATAATAAGAGAAAGTGTTTCAAGAATTCAAACACTTAAAACAATGTTTATTTTAACTATATAGTAACATTTAATTTTTCTATTATTATTACATTTTTTATAAATATATTTCTGTGTACATGTTTTTAATTTTTATTTAATTTCACAGGGTCATGACAATGTAGAAGATTCCAATGGGAACAGCAACAATAGCCATGCTCATTTACAAAATAATTCTTTCATTTTATTTAAAACTGAAACGAATTTAAATTCTGATTTGCAAGGTAAAACAAACTCAAGCAGCAATGAAAGCGTTCAGACTGAAAATGGATTAAAGGAATCAATTCCAGAAAGTGACATATTTGTAAAAGATAATAGAGGAAATAATAATACTACAAGCTCAGAAATTGTAAGCAATAGTATTTTAACATCTTCAAAAACTGATAATAACAATATAACTTCGTCTGTGGAACCTAAAATTTCCGTTGGTTCTAGTCTTGGGATGGAAGCCAGTTTCAAAATATCCAGTAGACCAGACAAAGGAAGTAGTTCAACTAAAATATCAAAGTTGAAGAACTTCTCACATGATATTGAATCTCAAATTGGCTATGATAGGACTACCATTGAATCAAGAAAAAAGTCATATAGAAGCAGTTCAAAAAGTTCATTAAAAGACCATCAGAAGCACCGGTTTCACCATAGGCATGATAGTAAGGAGAGTGGTCATTCTAGTTCACATAATACTAAATCAAGCAATATGCTCAAAGATTCAGAATATGAGAAAAAAGATAAAAGTATTATTGATCAGGATACTGATGTTAAACATAAAATAAGTGCTCAAAGCAAACACGAAAAAGTAAAACTTAAGAAAGATAAAACAGTACATCATACAAACCATAAAAAAGAAAGTGAAACAAGTGTGAGTTCTTCAACAAATGGTGAAGTAAACGGAAATCATTCAGATTTTCAAGTTAGTTTTGAGAGGAAGATAAAAGATGATTATATTGAAAAGAAACATGATAAACATCAACATTCTAGTAAACATTACAGTTCAAGTAAAACGAAAAATCTTTCATTAAATGAAAATAAACAAACTTCAGTTTCAATAACAAATGCCAAAAATGGAAAACAAACTACAGATAGAGACGAAATTCCGAAATTATACAAGAGAAAATATGTTGGAAATCATTATACTATTAAGAAATTTAAGGAAGGAAGATCAAGCGATAGAGAGAACTCTGTACAAAGAAAAAAAATGGTTGTTACAGAGGATTCGTCAATTAATCAGTCTGATTCTAAGGCCACCAATGCATTGCCTGAAAATAATGTAACTAAACAGATATCTAAGGATATTATTTTGATTGAGACTAAGAAAGAATCAGATTGTGATTATTCAAGTACAGTATCAACAGATAACCAGTATTGTAAAATAGAAACCCATGTAGAGGAGCACGAAATGATAACTTTAAAACCTAACATTAAAAAAAGTTATTCAAATGTTTATGAAGGTAGGACAAAATTACAAGCTCAAAAGAGTTTGGAAAGGGTTCGTAAAAAAAGGGAACAAAATGTAATGGAACAAAGAAACACTAAAAACACTCTTCCAGTAAGTTCAACTTCCAGTAAATTGGAATATGATCATTCAAAAACTAAAAACTTTTGCAACGTTCCTAATGTTTGTATTAGAAATAATACTTCAAAAGATGGTGAAAACACTAAGTTGAAGTCGAAATTTGAAGTAAAACATCAACCTAATCCAGATTTAGATCTTAAACAAAAAATAAATGAAGTCATAATCAATCAGAAAATGCAAGCCAAAAAATTTAATGATACCAACGATGAAAATACAAAATTTGCAATAGTCAAAATTAGTTTAAATAACGAAATATCTGTTATGCCTATGAAGCCAGATATAAATCCTGATATCCCTACAATTCGATGCATAAGTAGAAAGAAAAAACCAGTAATAAGCACATCCATATCAAACTCAGAACCAAACTTTGGAAAAAGTGATGAAAATAAAATAGAAATATCTAGAAAAAGAATGGACATTTTTTCAAGTGATGAATCCGAATTAGATAGTGGTCATCCAGATGGTATTGTTCATTCTAGAGTGGATGGGAGTAATTTGGATACTGGCCTCGGTGATTCCAGGCAAAATAAAATCTTGAAATTAATTATTGAGGATGGTAAAAAGGAAACAAGCTTTGAAGAGGAAAAATCATTGATTCTCAGTCAGGACACAGAGGTAAGAAAAAACAATTTCAGTATGTTGGTGATAGCTTTTAACAATATCATTATGCATTCCTTTCTAGGATCTGATAATTTCAAAGTACTTTCTGTATTTATCATTCCTTGCTTTGTCATTTTTAATAACATTTTGGACAACCCTATTTTTGAAATATTGTCCTGTACAAGGGATATTAAGTTAATTTATTCTTTCACTTCATTATTTATGACTTCATCAAAGTGACTGTAAAGGGAATGACAGCAAATGGCACCTCCAGTCAAAATAAAATCCAAGCAGATGTTATCAACATGTAAGATTATGTTTTAGGAGATACTTACAGAACTCTTAACCAATTGACTCCATACCTAGTAAAAGGATACCAATAAACTCTAATTTGTTCTGCAAGGCTTGAGGAAGCATATATGTGTTATAAACAATATATGATGTCTCCTGTCATCTAGGGATAATTTGATGCTGCATGACAATACAGTCAGGCAATCAAGGGCAAGAGAATTTGTTCCAACGATATAGCATTGGAGGACTTTAATAGAAAGACCTTATTAGCTTTCAAAGAAAGAGGATATGATAAACAACTTGTTGCGATATGTATTTGTCAAATCTGCTTAGCTCAATCATCTGAGGAACCTAGACTACCTATGGAATACAACAAACTGTCTTTATGTACAGATTACTATCCAGGCCTACAGATGCTGAACAAAATAATAAAGGATGGCTTCAAGATTCTTCAAGCTCCACCCACACCAAACATCTTTTCTCAAATCCACCACATATTTGGTTCAGACAACCTTTTCATTTGAAACATATTTTAGTACATCCAAAATTACCAGATCCAAGTACTAAAAAACCGCCTAAACTTCCTCATGGCTCCTTTCCGTGCAATAGATCTAGATGCAAGACATTTCCAATACACATCCCAACAAATAGTTTCTATAGCCTAGCAACCAATATGGACTTCAAGATTTAGGGTCATCATACTTGTACATCCAAAAATGTAGTATACCAGTTGCAATCTAAATTTTGCCCAGCACAGTACCAGCATGCCTTACCACGGATGGTCTGAGCATCAGAATGAATGGCCACAGACATGACGTTGGAACCATGAACATAGGCAGGCCAACCGCTCAACACGCTGCTAGTCACAACATCATACTTTTCAATGATTGTTATACCACCAAAATAATTAAGGCCCTCCTCCCTGATTGCAACCCGTCAGAATTGAGAAGATAGGTGTTATCATACCAATGGTACACCAAATCTAGAGAGCCTCCTAACCTCAACATCAGATAAAACTCCTTTTACCTTCCCCCTAACTTCCACCTTTTAAAAATTAAAAAAAATTATTGTATATGTTTTTTATAAGGTGTTTGTTGTATCCATATTCTATTGCTATTTTTTGTAATGTTATTTAATTCTTAATTTAATTTTTGTTTGTTATCTTGTGTGTATTTTACACAAAATAGCAATAGAAAATGGATACAACTAACACCTTATAAAAAACATATACAATAAATTTACAAAAAACCTAACCTTAACACAACTCTACATCCTGAACACAAACAAAAATAATAAAAAAATCTACCTAAAATATAAATACACCAATAACAAAATAGAAAAAATAACAAATATATATAACAAAGAACACTACACTCCAACATACAAGCTAAATAATAAAATATTTTAATAACACAAACCACAAAACAAATACAGAAAAACATAACCTATCTAGAATCTACAAAATTACATGTAGCGACTGCAACATATTTTACATAGGAAAATAACTAGGTCATTTAAAATACTATTTTCAGAACATTACAGAGTATTCAGAACTAAAAATAAATAAGCATCAAATGTAGCATAACACCTAATATGACATAAACATGAAATTACAAGTTACGAAAATAACCTAACCATACTTGAAATAAATGATAACCCAAAAGAACTAAACTCACTAGAAAAATACCGCTATAAAAACATACACAACTTAATGAACCAACAGACAACATATGCAGACGACTACTCTTCAAAAAAATTATGCACTGGACACACAACAAAACATATGTGTCGTATAAGAGTACCAACATTTTGGACCAAACAACGACATCAGATAAATAGAGAAAAATAATTCAGTGATTGGACAATGGTCAAGTGACCAAAAGGTGCCTTATCACATAAGATAAATAGTTATTATCCGGAGTACACTTTTTCATTTTGCAGTGTTTAAAATCGCAGTGACGTTTCACAAGAATCTCATTTAGCATTGACGAGGTGAACCCAACAACAGTTGAAGTGCGAATAAATATATATATTCACACTCACAATAAATATACTTTGCTACATCCTGAATTTCTTTCAAAATATATAATATTTTGTGAGTAAGATTTTCTAATGTTATCCATTACGACTTACAGCCATAAATTATTTTACTTATATCAGATCAAGTCAGAGATCTTAAATTTTGCAAACCAATCTGCCAATTGCGGCTTGAGTGTATACTAGTTTTCAGGCATAATAACTAATTTTCAGCTGTAACGTCATGAGGAATAAGGAAAAGAGGTGTTTAGTCTACATTACCAATTTAAACAGAATATAAATTTTTGTCTTAGAAAAGAATTTACTAATTTCTTAAAAATTACCAGAAGTATAGGTGGTCACACGTAAGCTGGTGCGCCCTCGATGGACGAGGACAGGTGCGGGGAAGGGTGAAGCAAAAGACTGTTACACAGACATTACAATATGAGGTATAGGTGGTCACACGTAAGCTGGTGCGCAACCTCGATGGACGAGGACAGGTGCGGGGAAGGGTGAAGCAAAAGACTGTTACATAGACATTACAATATGAGGTATAGTGTTTATATTACAAGATTTGACAAGGCCGGAAAGCCGGTATAAATATTATTTCATTTCATTTGTTATATTAACCAGTTCAGAAGTTTTGAACAAATTTACTTATACCAGTTTTCTAAATTACCGCAACACCTGCAATATCTTAGCGATGGCCTTTCTCTATTAAAACTAATGTTTTTTAATAGGGTTAGGCTATTATTTTATATTGATCGATCGCATGCCAGCTTACATGTGACCGGCGATAAATTTAAATCTCTTTGGTATTCAAGAGTATAAATGGAGAACTTAAATGTGACACTAAAAAGTGTTTTTTAAAATTTTGTTTATCTAATTTGATTTGTTATGTACCCTAGGATGATGTATACACTCCAACCTACAGCAATGGTTCTCAGACTGATACGGATGATTGTGGTTTGATAAATTCACCGAAATTATCCACAACAATGATGGATTTGGCTTTACAGGACCTATTAACGGAGAGTGGACTTTCTGTACCATGTAAGAAATTTAATCAATTTTAACCTTTAAAGTAATTCAAATGCGGCATTAATAGTTTCATTGCTTAGTTTATACCTAACCTATGTTTGTTGCTCATAGTTTTAGAATTACATATTATACTACACATGCATATAGTATGCAACTGATGTGACTTTATACTAACTGAAATAATTATGATAATATGTACAGATGAATTTTTGTATTGGGTTTTAGTGCTATTTTACAGCTTAATGAAAAATACAATATTTTACTTCTTTATTGCGAAATTTACGTATTACTTTGATAAATGGATCAAGTAACAACCTAATTATACTAATTTGAAGCAGCCATGGCATTTTTTAAATTTAAATAAATAAAACTTCTTAACCACAAATAAAGCTTTTTATGTAAAACCTTATGTACACTTCTGTTGAAAAGCAATTATCTTCAGAGGAAATTATTACAAAAATGACTTACTTTTAATAATAATAATATTTCTATTTTTACTTCACTTTTAGTAATAAATTCCTCTCAAGATGATTACTTTGCAATAAAAAGTACATAAGGGTTTAAAAAATAGTTTTATTTGTGGTTAAGAAGTTTTATTTATTTAAATAAAAAAAAACCTAAATTTAAAATGTCTACCTATCCATTTCATTTAAAAACCCATGTCATAATTGACTTTTTTCAAATAAGTTTCAATTGTTAAATCTAATAAATTTTCATTGTTCTCAATCTAGGGTACAGTGTTATGTCAATTATTCATGTAAATGATGGTTAGAAATAATGTATAACATATAAGCAGAGTTAATTTAAATGTTTGTACTAAGTGCAACAACTAAGGTGAAGGCTGTGTTGTAGGCAAGGGGAGGGTCCGTACGACTGGAACCGCAAAAAAGGTTATTTTTGTATTTATGTGATACGAATTCAAATCTTAAATATAATAGTTTTGCTTAGGACTAATTGGGTTGAAATGTTTCTGACCAGCAAGGCATGATATAAGAATTACATTTCTCCCATTCTTTGAGAGAGTAACATTAAGAAGTTGAATTATTAATCCCTTTGAAGTATTGGGGAGACTATTTCTGATTGCGTTTTGTAAAAACATTTTTCTATATCAAGGAATGATTCAAAGATACATTCCTATAATAAGATATTGGCTCTGTAATGTTCTGCAATCTTTTGTTTAAACACTGGTCAAAGTAGGCGGCTTGTCGGTATTGATTACTTATTTTTACAAAATAATCTTTTGCATAGTTATACTTGGAAATTTTAAATTTCTGTGCTTAAGCCTACTGCTCTATTTTGAAGCAGAAATTTTGAGAAGTCTTACATATTGTGTTGCTATTGTATTTTTCAGTATTAGTTGAAAGGCAAAATAGTGTATATATATATATATATATATATATATATATATATATATATATATATATATATATATATATATATATATATATACACTATTTTTTTAGATTTTTTTGGCCTAGGAGACTGACAGACTTACCTTGGTAAGAGTCCACTCTGTAGTCTTGAAATAGAAACACATAAAAGCACTTAAACAATGATATATTTCAACCACACAGTGGTCTTTGTCAATCGAAGAGAAAACACAAAAAGAAATATGAGAGAATGAAATAAAATAATTGTAATCACAGATTGTGTAGAGTAGAAATCAGATGTCACAGATGCACAGATTAAAGATATATATATTGTTTCCATGAACATATGAGTGATTATAGTTTATATAAGTCTGTCAGGGGAAAAGAGATAAGGCTATTGGGGGAAAAAAAAAAAAAAAATGGATTTATCTGATGTTGAGGTTAGGGGATTCTCTGGACTTGGTATACCACTGGTATGATAGTTCCCACCTTCTCAGTTCTGAGGGATTGCAATCAGGGGGGAGTGATTTAATTATTTTTGTGGTATAGCAGTCATCAAAAGTTGTGATGTTGTGACTCGCAGCATGTTGAGCTGTTGGTCTATCCATATTCATAATTTTAACATCATGTCTGTGGCCATTCATTCTGATATTCAGACCATCCGTGGTCAGGCCTATGTACTGTGCTGAGCAAAGTTTACATTGTAGCTGGTATATGACATTTTTCGATGTACAATTATGATGACCCTGTATTTTGAAGACCATTTTTGTTGTTTGTCTGTTGAAACTATTTGCTGAGGGGTGTATTGGACACGTCTTGCATCTAGGTCTATTACATGGGAAGGAGCCATGAGGAAGTTTGTGTGGTTTCTCTGCATCAGGGTCTGGTAGTTTAGGATGTACTAGGATGTTTTTCAAGTTGGGAGGTTGCTTGTACCAAATTTGCGGTGGATCGGTGAAAAGATTTTTGGTGTGGACGGAAGCTTGAAGAATTTTGAAGCCATCTCTCAATATCTTGTTGAGTTTATGTAGACCAGGATGGTAGTCTGTTATTAAAGACAGTTTATTTTGTTCTGTTTGTGGTTTATGGTGAACCGAGGATTGTGCTGAATGAATTTGGTTTTCAATGAGTTTTTTTGGGTATCCTCTTCTCTGGAAGGCTGTTGATATCTTTCTATTAAAATCTTCCAATTCCCTATTATTCGAACAGATTCTCTTACCCCTGATTGCTTGACTGTATGGAATGGATCGTTTTATGTTTATTGGGTGGTTTCTGTCGAAATGGAGATATTGTAGGTGGTTTGTAGGTTTGATGTGAATTCCTGTGTTGATATTTCCATTCTGGAGTGTTACCTCTACATCCAAAAAGGTGATGGCTGATGTAGATTTCTCCCAGGTAAATTGAAGTGTGGAGAATTGTGTCAGGCTGTCTAAAAATGTCTCAAGTGTTGAAGCACCCTGTGTCCAAATTAGGAAGATGTCATCTATATATCTATACCAACATAATGGCTGGTGTGTTTGTGTCTTTAGAAAACTTTCTTCCAACAATCCCATGTACAGATTTGCGTACGATGGTGCCATTCTGGTACCCATTGCTGTTCCCTTTATTTGAAGGTAGTTCCTTCCCTCAAACTAAAAGTTGTTCTTCTCGTGGATGAACCTGGTCAGGTTCACAAGAAAAGGTGTAGTGGGAGAAGGCTCGCCTGGGCGTTTGTTTAGAAAATTCTCTATTGCAGATAGGCCATGTGCATGAGGGATGTTGGTATAGAGAGAGGTGACATCTATGGTGACCAAAATAGTTACCGGGGGTAGAGGTACAGATATTTGTGAGAGTCGATCTATGAAGTGATTGGTGTCCTGGGTATGTGATGGAAGGTTCTTTACTAAGGGTTGAAGGTGTGAGTCGAGGAAAGCTGAAATTCTTTCCGTTACTGAATTGCAGCCAGCAATTATTGGTCTACCAGGTGGAGGGATTATGTTTTTGTGGATCTTTGGTAATATATAGAATTGAGGAGTAGAGGGGTTTTCATTATATAATAATTTTAAAGATGTTTCCAAAATATTTTGTTCAGGAGCTGTATATTTGAGTAGGTCCGAGAGTAAATTGTTGAATTCTGTAGTAGGGTTATCTGTAAGTATTTTGTATGTTGTGATGTCTGACAGTTGCTTATTTGCTTCTTTGATGTAGTCTTCTTTGTTCATGATGACAGTGGATGAACCTTTATCTGCTGGAAGAATCATAATATCTTTATTGTTTTTCAACGAAAATATTGCCGCTTTTTCTAATTTGGTAAGGTTAGGTTTAGTCTTCAGATTTTTAGTGAAATTTATATCGGTGATGCTTTGCATGATAAAGTTGATGTAAAGTTCAATGGGGTGATCAAGTGGTAGTGGTGGTGGATCCCAGTTGGAGGGTGGTTTGAATTTTGCAAGACATACGTCTATGTTTGTATCCGTTTTGAAAGTTGGTGTCTGAGCTATATAATTTTTTATCCTAAGTTTTCTGGCAAAGCTGAAAACATGTCATATACCAGCTACAATGTAAACTTTGCTCAGCACAGTACATAGGCCTGACCACGGATGGTCTGAATATCAGAATGAATGGCCACAGACATGATGTTAAAATTATGAATATGGATAGACCAACAGCTCAACATGCTGCGAGTCACAACATCACAACTTTTGATGACTGCTATACCACAAAAATAATTAAATCACTCCCCCCTGATTGCAATCCCTCAGAACTGAGAAGGTGGGAACTATCATACCAGTGGTATACCAAGTCAGGAGAATCCCCTAACCTCAACATCAGATAAATCCATTTTTTTTTTTTTTTCCCCCAATAGCCTTATCTCTTTTCCCCTGACAGACTTATATAAACTATAATCACTCATATGTTCATGGAAACAATATATATATCTTTAATCTGTGCATCTGTGACATCTGATTTCTACTCTACACAATCTGTGATTACAATTATTTTATTTCATTCTCTCATATTTCTTTTTGTGTTTTCTTTTCGATTGACAAAGACCACTGTGTGGTTGAAATATATCATTGTTTAAGTGCTTTTATGTGTTTCTATTTCAAGACTACAGAGTGGACTCTTACCAAGGTAAGTCTGTCAGTCTCCTAGTCCAAAAAATCTCTCTCTCTCTCTCTCTCTCTCTCTCTCTCTCTCTCTATATATATATATATATATATATATATATATATATATATATATATATATATATATATATATATACATATACAGACACACAAAAGGATAAGGCTTTGTATTACATTTGTTAATAATTTTTGTTTTAAATTAAACCTGAGTTGGATAACCTTTTCTCAAATTTGTTTTTTGTGTGTGTTATATTTTAACAATATCACTACTCTAATAAAACTATAATAATGAATAATTTAATTTCAGATGATAAAGTAAGTGAAGGAAAAATCAAAACAAATGCGAAAACACGAAGTGCACGAACAAAGCCGTAAGTTTTGGTTAATAATTGGTAGTTATTGTCCCTTAATTGTTACATTGCAAAGTAAGCAATAAGCTTATAGGAAAACAAGGACAGAATAATATTGTGTATCAAAAGATTACAAAATACTTTTTTTTTCAATACTTGAAATTCATGCAGAATTTGTACTGTTAAAATTAGATTTTTTAGAAGTTTGTTCTCACTAATCTGCTATAGATTCTTCGTTTGTTAATTAGAAAATCCTGCTTATAAATATGTTATTATTACAATTTCCTAATACAAAGGGTCTAAATAGGCTCTTCCTCCTCTGTGTTTAGAGCCTTTAATCTTAAAATGGATTTTGGGTCAGGCTTTATTCAATAAATAACCTATGTTTTGTTATAAATTAAACAGGAATAAGGCTCCAAATCTAGTATTTAAATAAAGATAACATTTCTTATAAGTAGACAATTTTTTAAGACTATTTAACCTACAAGAAAAAAGGAAGAAATTAAATATATAAGCAATGCAGTTCCATAATTATGTTGAAATATTTTAAGAAAGTTAAATCTTAATGTACTGAAGTTTAATTAACTGAAATTCCTTTCCCCATTTATGCTGATATAAATGAACATTCGTTCATCATACTTGGAACAAGCAGAATCCCCTAGATAAAAAAATGGTTAATATGGCATTGCACAAGAAAGGTTTCTGCAATAACTAGTCAAGACTTTTCCTATCCACGTTTTACAAAATTCTGCTCAGTTCTCCCTAAGTGAGAGGGATATAAAATGAAGGTAAATTTACAGGAGATTACCAATGTTGCTGCAGATAAAATATTTCAGACTTATATTACCCATATACAAATATATTTTTATAACTTTTTGCAGACATCTAGACTTCAATGTTTTATATTTTAATGTAAAAGATAGGCTTTTAAAACACAATTAACATTTGATTAGAAAAAATTACATATTTAGTTTTTCTATTAGGAACAGATTGATACAAAGATTTCTTACTATCGCTATTATTTATTTTATATCAACATATTATTTTAAAAAGATTAGAAAGTACATCTTGCTTTATACAAAACTGTGCCCATTAGGGTTACGTTTATATTGAAGTTGTGAATCTATTTAGGATCATAGTATGAAAATGCGGAGGGATTAATTAGTTTCATTAAAAGTAATTGAAACTATTAATTTGAAATTTAACATGTGCAATATTAAATAAGAGGTCCATTTAATAATTAGACTAAAATTAATGTAGAAGGAAAACTGTCTACTTTTACAAAATAATACTGTAGTTATTTTTCAGCCTAATCTCCAGAAATATCAATACGCTTGCTCCAACAATGAATTTGTTTTTTTTTACCAGAGTCAAAGAAATCTTTATCTTGTTTGAGCCACTTTCTTACAGATTCTTCAATTTTCTCATTGTCGCTGAACTTTTTCCCAAGAAATACTTTGAGTAGACCAAGCAAATGAAAATCAGAGAGTTGAATCTGGACTCTGCAAAGGATGACGATCTCCAAAAACTTTTTTCAGTGAAATACTTCTATGTAGGAAGATCATACCATTCTGTGATATCTGTAATGTTTTTATGCCATTGCTAGCTTTATTTTATTAATGAGCATGTATGAGTTGTAGATAATGTTTATTGTACACTGATGTTCAAAATAATCGAAAAATATGACTATTTATTTAAAGCCATTGATGCCAACATATAGCCCTAAAGTTACCAAACAACTCCTACAATATGTTTCGTTATTAGATTAATTTTATCTTTTTTAATTATTAAATGACCATTGTAAAAATGTTCTACTCTAGTTGAATGTTTGTAATTTTCAATCTGGCAATGATAACTAGATTCAATTCTACCAAATGAGTGTGTATTATAACATATATATGATAAAATGTTTTCTTGTGTAACAATAAAAAATACAATACAAGAATACTTTTTTGTTTCATACAATTCAAAGCTTTTTGTAAGTGATTAGTTCCAACATCGTCAGGAATAATCCTATTACATATATATATTTTTTTATTCATTTATTTATTTATATTTTTATAAATTCAATTAGCAACACTGTATTCTTGTACTCACTTATCATTCACACTTTACTGTAGTTAAACAAGAGTCTTACGTAGCAAATTTGCGAGTTGACTATCGAGAACTATTAATTATGCACTCCCATTAAATTTATATATATCAACTGAATCCAGTTGTCATTGCCAGGTTGAAAATTATAAACATTCAACTCCCGGACAGCATTATTCAGTGGTCACTCACTGAATAATTAAAAAGATAAATTAATCAAATAATAAAACAGATTGTAGAAGGTGTTTGGAAATTTTAAGCTTATATGTTGGCATCAATGACTATAAATATCATATTTCGCGATTATTATATTGTATCACATATATATATATATATAATCTCTTTATTTTAGTGTTTTTGTTTTGTCAGTCTGTTTCAAGATTATACACCAATCTAAAACAAAGATAAGTTTGTCAGTCTTCTATCTAGTTCTAAAAACCATACACACACACACACACACACAACACCACACACACACACACACACGCATATATATATATATATATATATATATATATATATATATGAAAAAAACAAGAGAAATACAAATACAAGAATAATTTATTGAATTTACAATTCAAAGCTTTTTGTTGGCAAACAGTACCAACATCATCAGGAATAATATTGCCAAATCTATTACAATATTGTCAAATTTTAATTTTATTTGGATATGTTCATTTATCAATTTGTTATTAATATTATATTTATAAGTATCATATTATCTCTATTAGGAAATATATGATTATTATTGATAAAATTATTAGCAAAATACGATTTATATACGTCTGGTTTTTCATAAGCATTAAAATGTTCTTCATATCTATCTTTAAGTTTTTTCTCAGTTTGCCAAATATCAACTTTATCACAGTAATCATATTCTAATTTATATACACCGTTTTTTTCATGCATTTTAATAATTTAATTAATTATTAGTTTTATATGCAAATTCTACATTTTTACCCCTAAACAATTTTGTTATATTTTTTATTTCATTACCAGTGAATGTAAATGACACCCATATTGTTTTATTATCATTATTTTTGAAAATTAAATTATGTTGTTTTTTTAATATTATGATGAGGTTTATCTATAGTTTTTATTTTATAACCATTCATTATTGCTAAAATAATGTTTTTCTTTTAATTTTATTTTCACTATTCGTTGGTATTTTATCCAATTGGTATAATAAATTGTATAATGCTGTAATTTTTTTGATTATATGAATGATTAGAATGAATAGGTATTATTTGGTTTGTTAATATCAGTTTAAGATATATACTATATTTAAATTCATCATTATGTCTTGTGGTTGCTATCTCTAGAAAATTGATGTTATTATTTTTTTCCATTCCATAAGTAAAATTAATATTTTTATTTATTCCATTTATTTTATCCAAAATAGTTTTATTATTAGATATATATAAATCGTCATCCACATATCTAAACCAATAACCATTTTTATCATATGTATTTATAATATTATTAATTTTTATCATCTAAATATTGCAAAATATTTCAGATATTATATTTGTTAAAAAGGGGAACCCATAGCTAGACCATCTCCCTGTTTGTAAATTTTATCATTTATGAAAAATAATTTTGATTTAATAATTTTTTTATAGTATTTATGATTTCTAATCTTAATTTTCTTATCTTTATTTCGCTCTAATTTAGAGTTTATAATTTTGAGGCATTTTCTTTTATAGGCATATTTATGTACATATTTTTAATATCTAATGATATTAATTTGGTCTTGTTATAAATATTAATTTTATTTAATTTTTCAATAAGAATTATAGAATTAACTATGGTAAGATTATTATTTAGTTCCATTTAGATACTGTGAATTTAGATATTTTATAAAATGTATTAACGCTAATTGATTTCTCATTTTTATCATTTATTACAAGTATTATTTTTATTAAATAAGTTATAAGAATGTTTTATTAAATTTTTTATTTCATTTTGAAATTTTACTGTAGGATCTTTACATACTTTACTAAAATGATTTTCATTTATATATTTTTCTGTTTTAATTATGTTTTGGTTTTTATCAATAATCACAATAGCATTACTTTTATCAGTTTTTACTGTAATAAGATTGTTTTTTTTTTTGTAATTTATCCCTTAAATCTCTGATTTCTAAATATTTTTGTCTATGGGTTTTATTAATTTCATTATTTTTAATTAATTATTTTAATTCATGAGCTGCTTCCATTACAGTACTATCTTGTATATTTTTATTTAATCTACTTTTAGCTATTTCTTTGTCTTATTATATTAATATCTTTGTTTATGTTTTTTTTATATTGATTAAATAATAATCTTACCATAGTTAATTCTGTTAATCCTATTGAAAAATTAAATAAAATTAATATTGATAATAAGACCAAATTAATATCATTAGATATTAAAAATATGTACACAAATATTCCTATAAGAGAAAATGCCTCAAAATTATAAAATCTAAATTAGAACAAAATGAGAACGATAGATAATTAAAATTAGAAATCATAAATACTTTGAAAATAATATTAAATCAAAATTATTTTTCATAAATGATAAAATTAACAAACAGGAAGATGGTCTAGCTATGGGTTTCCCTTTTTAACAAATATAATATCTGAAATATTTTGCAATATTTAGATGATAAAAATTAATAATATTAATAATATTAATAATAATAATAATATATATATATATATATATATATATATATATATATATATATTTAAGATTAAATAATATACACTAATTACAGGAATTAATTTATTGAATAATACACTCAAAGCTTTTCGTTGGTTGACATTACCAACATCCTCAGGAATACAATTCTTAGTATTGTATTCCTGAGGATGTTAGTAATGTCAACCAAAGAAAAGCTTTGAGTGTATTATTCAATAAATTAATTCCTGTAATTAGTGTATATTATTTAATCTTAAAAATAATTCTAACAGGAAAACATATTTGATATTCTATATATATATAGATTTTTTGGACTAGGAGACTGACAGACTTACCTTGGTAAGAGTCCACACTGTAGTCTTGAAATAGAAACACATAAAACAATGATATATTTCAACCACACAGTGGTCTTTGTCAAACGAAGAGAAAACACAAAAAGAAATATGAGAGAATGGAATAAAATCCTCATTTTATTTCATTCTCTCATATTTCTTTTTGTGTTTTCTCTTCGATTGACAAAGACCACTGTGTGGTTGAAATATATCATTGTTTAAGTGCTTTTATGTGTTTCTATTTCAAGACTATAGTGTGGACTCTTACCAAGGTAAGTCTGTCAGTCTCCTAGTCCAAAAATCTAAATAATCTTTACCAACCAAAACTAACCTAAATATATATATATATATATATATATATATATATATATATATATATATATATATATATATATATAATAATAATAAAGTATAAACCTAGTAACTATTTTGGATAAAATAAATTGTATAAATAAAGATATTAATTTTACTTATGAAATGGGAAAAAGTAACATCAATTCTCTAGATATAACAATAACAAGACATAATGATGGATTTGAATATAGTATATATCGTAAACCCACATTAACTAACCAAATAATACCTAATAATTCTAATCATCCATATAATCAAAAAAATGACTGCATTATACGATTTATTATACCAATTGGAGAAAATACTAATGACTAATGAAAATAAAATTCGAAAGAAAAACATTATTTATCAAATAGCAATGGAGAATGGTTATAAAATAAAAAATGTTGATAAACCTAATTATAATCTATATCTATAAAAATGAATGTTTGTATGTATGTATTTTATATACGTCTAAACTGCTGAACAGTAGTTGATGAAATTTAAAACTAATAATTAATTAATAAATACAGTAAACTCCCGATTATCTGTGGAATAGGGTAGCCCGGCAATGCCGGATAAAGAATTCCCCGGATAATCCGCTATGAACAAAGAATACGCAAAACGATCGTTAATCGATTGTTATACCATAAGTTACACAAATAATGACCCCGGTTAATGCAATTCACAAATAATCTTCATAGGACAAAATAAATACAGAAAATAATTTAAAATGTCGATGTATTTGACGGATTATAACATGTACATTTATATGTCCACATACTATTTACAATACGTACATACGTATATGTCAAAAGTAAGTATGTATGTACATATGTAATTTCCTTTACACACAATACTTTCACTTTTTAACAAAAAACTCTGTCACTTTTGTCTGTTTTCTTTTTGTGAGCATTGATTTAGCTTTAATGTGCGATCTAAGTTTCTTGAGAACCATTTTGTCGCACAGTGTCTACTTGTGTCACGTGTATCACAAAGCCATAAAGATCGATAATGTATATGACAGACATGGATAATGCATATGTCACGTCCTAGACTATTTATAGCCGAGATTAGCTGACATTTGTTTACAATCTTGTGATACACATTAGGTTTGTTTTTGGGCGTCCAAGCATTTTGTCATTGTCTCTTATATACAGTAGTCTGCTCGCCCCTTTTATTTCGCTGGCCCGTGTCGGGATGCTTCCCTTTCAATGTAAAAATTAGTATGTACATATTTACATATCTATTCCCTTCATCTTAACTTATATTAAGCCTTATATGTATTTACGTTGTAATTCACCGTTCGGAAATTTAAACACCTGAATCTGATTGGTATAAAAATTGGATATTTGTAAAACAATGGCAGACCCAGGATAATCCGCAAACCGGTTAATCCGCCCACAGATAATCAGGAGTTTAATGTATAATGAATAATAATAGTAAAATTATTAATATGCATGAAAAAAACGGTGTCTATAAATTAGAATGTGATTACTGTGAAAAATTTTATGTTTGGCAAACTAAGAAAATACTTCAAGATAGATATAAAGAACACTTTAATGCGTATCAAAAACCAGACATATATAAATCGTATTTTGCTAATCATTTTATCAATAATAATCATATATTTCTAAATATAGATAATATGATACTTATAAATATAATATTAATAACGAATCGATAAATGAATGGATACAAATAAAATCAAATTTTGACACTATATTCAATATATGTAATGTTAAGGCAACAAATTAATAAATTTGACAATATTGTAATAGATTTGGCAATGGTGTTTGTGGGATCTAGCTAACACTTGTATGCTTGATATTCTTTATTATGCCTGATGATCTTGGTACTGTTTGCCAACGAACAGTTTCGAATTGTATAACTCAATAAATTATACTTGTGTTTGTATTTTTCTTGTTTTTTTTTCATTGATACACAAGAATTCATATATAATTATATATATATATATATATATATATATATATATATATATATATATATATATATATATATATATATATATATATATATATATATGAAGTTAATATATTACTATTGTAAGTAATTTTATCCACCATTAAGTGCAATAATTTTACCTTGAGTGATGAGGCACCTTTCGGTCAATTGACCATTGTCGAATCACTGATGTTTTGAGAAAAACATAATGTAATACTTTTTCTCAAAACATCAGTGATTCGACAATGGTCAATTGACCGAAAGGTGCCTCATCACTCAAGGTAAAATTATTGCACTTAGTGGTGGATAAAATTACTTACAATAGTAATATATTAACTTCATAAAGTCAGTGCAACGGAAAAACAATGGATAACGTTAAATATCAAGAATATATATATATATATTAAAATATTAAAATTTAATATTTATTTTTTAAATTTTATTACAACATTCTATTATAAAATTTTGAAGAGAATGTAATTACTAATTCTTATTAATTAAAAAATTGGTTTTATTATTTACAAAATACTATCCGTCTGATAACTTGGAGCAACGGTTATGTAATATTTTATTCCTCTAAATTATACGTTTTGTTATTCCTCTAGTTGATATGTTCATTTTAGGTATAAAATATAAATTAAATACTTATATTATTTTTCAGAACTACAGAAAAAACATATCAAAAACAACAGCACTATGATAAGTCTGATCTATATAAACCTAGACCGTGTTTTACAAAATCTTCAAAGAGATACAAGAAAGGAGATACTCATGGTAGTAAAATGATTTAAATATATTCTTTGCCATTATTAATATACAGTTAGTTAAAACTAAAGCTTATAAATAGCTTATTAAAAAACAATTTGTATTGTATAGTTTGTTTCAATTACTTTTGCTGCAAATATGATTTAACATATAACCTTTTAAAATAAAAAATAAGTCTAATTCAAATCAAACATCGTTAGAAAGTCTTCACTTAACAGTTTTTTTTACTGAGAGATAAAAGTGTTTCCACTAATAGCCTTATCTTTTATTATAAATAAATTATCGATTTATTTCTTATAACTCTAATAATGTAATACTTATCATCTACTTAACCCTCGTAACTCCAGAGGAATCCTCTGGGTCTATTTATTTTATTCCATCAAAAAATCAGGACTGGCAAAACACTGGTTTTCTGTATAGCTGACACCCTACTCTTCTAACACTGTCAACGAAGGTCAGTGTCATATTCTTTATTTTGTTAATTTCATATTGATATTTTCTATATTTTAGAAATTGGAAAGGAAGATGAATGAACTATTTACTGACAAAAATGTACCCCAAACCCCTGTACAAAGAGTACAACCCTTTGTACTCTTATGACAAGATTGAAGATGTACAAGGATCGACATATGAGCAAGAGTCATCAAGCTCTGAAAATGAAAAAGCACAGGAATTACTAAGTGACTAGCAAGAAGTTGTCTGTATTAATAATGCAAATCAAGGTCTTAACGTAATTGAAGATTTTGAGGAGATGGAATGCACTTCACGATATGAACAGCAATTTACAAACATTGTTACTAGCATTGTGACTAGGTAAGACTAGACTGAATGGTAAAGCAGCTTATATGCGCAAAAGCAGAACAAGGCTCTGGGATTTGCAACCAGTAGAATATGCGCAGTGTAGAACACCAAGCAGAAATGTTTTGTGAATGTGGATGGGATGTGTAGCCCAAAGTGCAAAAGAAGCTAAGACTCGTGTTGAGGTATTAAATCTTTTTTTCAAGGAAGATATGATTAAAGATATAACAAGCTGCACAAATATTTATGTAAACCGAAATAAGGACAAATTTTCTCAGGAACGAGATAGCTTAATTATCCAATTGAAATAAGAGCTGTTATCGGTCTGCTATATATGGCAGGTGTAATGCGTAGCCTTCATCAAAATATAGAAGATCTTTGGTCACTTGATGGAACTAGGGTTGAGTTTTTAGGTGCGTTATGTCATTGACCTACTTCAGATTTTTGTTGCCATGGATGAGGTTTGATAACATTACGACAAGAGATAAGAGAAAGCCAGTTGATAAATTATCCCCAATTCGTAAATTTTTAAATATATTTATAGAGCTGTGCCAGAATCATTATGTTGTGAGTGAATTTGTCACTGTGGATAAATTGCAGGAATCCTTCCGCGGTCGGTGCCAATTCCGACAGTTTATGAAAAGCAAACCCGCCAAATAGGGGATTAAGGTCTTTGCATTGATATATGCAAAGACTTTTTATACTGCAAACTTAGAGCTGTATATATGGTTTTGCAACCTCAAGGACCATATGCGCTGAACAACTGCCAAAGATGTTGTGGTGAGAATGATAAAACCCGTCTCTAAGTCTGGTCGAAATGCGATTGTCAATATTTTTTCACCTCGATACATCTTTGTGAAGAATTTTTGAAAGACCCCAGTCTGACCCTTGTTGGGACTCTGAGGAAAAACAAACGAGAAATCCCAAGTGATTTCCTAGATACGAAAGAAGGTCCTCTGGGTAGTTCATGCTTTGCTTTTAGGAAGAACTGTACAGTGGTAACTTTCAAAACAAAAATATAATTTTATTATCATCAATGCACAACAGTGATGATGTAGATGTGACTGAAGATTCTTGCACGTATAAAAAGCCAGATATCGTTTTATTTTATAATTCGAGTAAAGGAGGCATAGACACGGTGGACAAATATAAGGAGAGCTACTCGATTGCCAGAATTATTAACCGTTGGTTGATGAGGTGGTTTTACACTATTCTTGATATTGGAGGTCTGATCTACTTTGTTTTCAGGTTATATTTCTTCATAGTTGTATTTTATACCTCATACTTATGAACCATTCAAACTGTGATAATGGGAAACACATTTAAAAATTAATTTTTCTGCCTATTCCATTTATAAATTTGTTATTCATCTGTACCATTGTTTTATTGATATGCTTTTGATAATAAACCAAGGTTTACGCTTTCTAGACTATTGTTTTCATTATTTTATATGTATATGAATGTGATATGACTTTTTTTATTTTTAGATGATTTCTCATGAAGAAGAACACATGACATGGTGATTAATAGACTGTTATATGTAAAAAGTTGTTAATGTACAATTTATGTATTTTTTAAAAAAATTTCAAATATTGTTTCTGTCTATGTGAAGGAACCATTTTTTTTTAGTAGAATGTTTTAGCAGAAAACATTTACAATAATTTTGAAAAATGTAATTCACAAAGAATACATATATATTTGGTGTTTCTATGAATATAAAGGTTACCATTATATATTAAAAACAAATAGTATTATATACAAATTAAACACACTACTTGTATTTTGCAAAAAAAAATATTTGAATAAAATGCATTTTGTTTTAATATTATTTTGTGAAAACAGAGTAAACACACACACACACACACACACACACACACACACACACACACACACACACACACACACACACACACACACATATATATATATATATATATATATATATATATATATATTTATATATAAAGTTTTTATTTTTAATTGTAAACAATTGTTAACCACTAAGTGCAATTAATTTTTACCTTATGTTAGGGGCACCTTTCGGTCACTTGACCATTGTCGAATGACTGAATTATTTTTCTCTATTTTTCTGATATCGTTATTCGGTCTGTGATGTCGGTACTTGTTGACGCCATATATGTTTCGTCATGTGTTCCGTGTATAATGTTTTTCAAAAGTGCATCGCCTGCATATGCTGTCTGTTGATTAATTAGGTTATTGTGTTTGTTTCGTGGTATTTTTCTAGTGAGTTTAATTCTATTGGATTATTATTAATAAATAAATGATAATCCAGTAGAACTAAACTCACTAGAAACATACCACATCTATAGGAACAAACACAATAACCTAATTAACCATCAGACAACATATGCAGACAACGCACTCTTCAAAAGCATCATACGCAAAACACACGATGAAATGTAAATGACGTCAACATCACGTACCGAATAACATCAGAAAAATAGAGAAAAACAATTCAGCGATTCGACAATGGTCAAGTGACTAAAAAGTGCCTTATCACAAGGTAAAAATTAATAGCATTTAGTGGTGGAACAATTATTTACCATAAACAATAATAATGTTAATAAAGTCAGTGCAACGGAAAAATAATGGATAATGGTAAATATCATAAATATATAATAATATTCCGAAGTTCCCCAAACACTTAGTCTTTTTGCTCGATGATTTTAAGAACCAACATAATATCATCCCCTACATATTTCAATTATTTTGGTGGTTCTCACGCAGCTTTTACAAATTGTTTTCACATGGTACATTGTTACATTCCCAGGCTATTCTTGACCCTTTGAATAATTGAATCTTGAAATACTTGGAAACTTCTTTTGTCAATAGGTTTCTCACACTGGTTTATGATTACCTTAGAAATAGAACAATGGTTAAACTCTATTTGTCACTACTTCAGTAAACTATTCTTGGTCACTCCTTTCTTAATATTTCTACAGATTATTCTTATTTTGAATACTAACTAAATTTGTACTATATGCGCCTCCTATGTTTATGTTATAGAGTCCCCAGAATTGTAAAATTAATTTTCTTTGATTCCTTAAATTCAAATTTTACAATATTTGCATACTATGACATTAAAAAACAATTTGTTTTAAAATTCTTACACCCAATCTTAAGTTTACTAATACATTTTATTTCTACTATAATTATTACCTAACAGTGCTCATGTCCTTGCGTCGACTTAACTTCTGATATCCTAAAACTTATTACAACTTATCAAATATTACATAAGTACAAAGTTACATCATACAAATTAATAACCTTTCTTTAAAATTAAGTTTGAAAGTTTACAATGCATATTACCCTTGTTCAGTCAAATTTACAACCTTTTACTTCAAATTTTTCCTTTAATTTATTTTTACGTGAATACATATAATTTTCCTTTATACAATTATTTAGGTAATTAATATTGGTTTGTGATACTTTTTTAACATTCTACAAATAAATTTACCCTTAACCCTACCATATTTTATGGATGTGAGTTGATAACTGTTTTCACCAAGACAATTTTTAATTTCATATGACCGTTCATAAATTCCAAAGAATTTATTCTATTTTTCACTTCCCAAATTTGATACATTTAGTTTACTGATGTGTCCTAAATCTCATACTTGATAATTTGTAGGCTGATGGTGTTGGGTAAATCTGTCCGCACATCGCTCTTCTCTTTTGCTGTCAATCCATAAATGTATTTCTGCTTCTCTGGTTAATTTAACTGGTTTACACTATCCTTAGATTAGTTTAAAATTGTTTTTGGTATTTACTTATTATATTATAGTTTATCCTCATTATTATTAATTCCTACATTGTTAATTCCTTTTCATTAAATTACTATAAACATCTTACATAAATAATTCCTTCTCAAACTTAGAATAGTAATTTTGAATTTCCTAATTTAATTTCAACTTCCATACAGTTTATTAAACTTAATTCCTGTTATGCATATTGGTTTAGTTTCTTCGTAGCACAAATCTTATTTCCGGAAATATAAAGTATTAATGGGTCTAGTGAATATTGTTTACAAACAAATGGTCAACCGAGGATTGGATTGTTTCTTCATAGCCCTTAAGTTCCTTCATTGTCCTTAAGTTATTTTGGCTGTTTTCCTCTCTCGAATGGTGTATTTTCGTTTCTATGCCAAAATTGACCTGGCCAATTGTGTTCTCCTCGAAATTGTGACTCGCAAGTCTTCTCCTTGTTGAAATTGAAATTTTGTAGTTAGGTTCACCAACCCACTTTTATTTTGTATACCTTTAGTGATTAAAGCTACTGCAAGATTTGGGTCAAAATGTTGTGTGAAATTTCTTAGTTATTAATTTATCTGGTATCTTTGGTGATATCTCTTGAGCATACAATAAATTTTGTTTGACGTGATCTATCATGTTTATACATCCCCTTCGAATTTCTACTGAGATTTTTGTTTTGTTTAAGGTGGTCATCTAACTGTTATACCTTAGGGCTGTTAGTAATACATTGTTCAGTGTTATTTTTTAGTGTTTCCAACTCTCCTGCTTTTTTTGTGTTGGTTTGCTAATTTAGTTTGTGTTGTTTGCTCAGACTCTGTCATCCTTTTCTCGATCGGCTCTTTTAAATTTTGTTCGGTTGTGTGAATTTTATTGTTTAACCCTAAGCTTTCATGCTTCCATTCTTCCTTATCCTTAACTAATCTATCATTAATTTCTTTTTAAAATTCTTCATTATTTTTATTTATTTTATCTATTTTGTCACTAGTTATATCTAATTTTCTAATTAAATCCTGTGTATTTTTGTCTATTTTCTTAATTAAATCTTGTGCATTTTTATCTATTTTATAATTTAAATCTTCGTTATTTTTGTCTAATTTGGTATTTTGCTCTTTCAACTGTGCACTTATGAATTGCATTAGCTGTAACATCTCTAACCCGATGTTTACGCTAGTCCCTACATTCGTCTCTGTCCCCACACCCAAATTTTGTTTATTTACTGGTGATTTTGTCCATACATCCTCTATTTTTTGCACTAAGTCTTCTGTGTCCATTGTCTGCCCTAATTGTTCAATTTGGCTACTATCATCCCCCATTGTATTAAACCTTTCTAAATTTCTCCTACTTCATCTTGGAATAAAGGTACCAACTCGCTTCTTTAAAATTTGATTCATACACCTACTTATTTTTTATGATTTAAAGTCATTTCCTTAATAATGTTCACCACAGTCGTATTAATGTCCATAGTTTTTTATTAAATAACCTTAATTAACACTCTTACTTAGGCCAATAGCTTAATAAATTTATTTAATAATTTATGATCAACTTTTTTATTTATATATTTATATTCACCACTTCTATTTAACACTGCCTACTAGTTGGGTGCAAAATTATATAACCTAACTTTATTTAAAATGTTTTTACCTTTAGGTTATATTGTAATTACCTTACCTTTCTTAAGTCACACCTCAGTCATATAAATTTAGCATCACTTACATTTGTTCATCTGATATCCAATTATTTTAAACTTTACCAAATTACGTCATTACTATGCAGTGACAAAGATTGATTGCTTAATTAATACTAGAATTACTAAAAAGGTAGGCTCTTGAGGCTTTTAAGTTTTTAATACAATAAGGTTTAATAATTACCGTGTTAAATTGCTCTTTCTCTTGGGTCGTTATTACGGGATCTTCTATAAATTAGAAAGTGGTGAAAATAACTAGATTAATTTTTATAAATACAATACATTTACATTGGTTCTGAATTTACTAATTTATAAATCTCTGTTGGCTAAATCTAATGTAGAAAGACTGTACTTATTGTTGAGTTCCTAGAATCCTGACCGTTCACTGGACTTTTACACATAAATTATTTACTCCCCTAATTTGTTTACTATATGCCTAATTCATTCATGTCACACTTTTAAATTTGTACACATAAATACTAAAAATTCCCTTAACTTTTCTCAACAAATTTGACCTTTTTAAAACATTGCTTACAACATCAAGAGAGCAGTTAGTTAGCCTAGAACACAGTTGACATTTAGAATAACAGATACTCATTGAATATTCTGTTGACATCGAGGCAGCTGTTGGTTACCAATATATTGTGAATTGAATTATTAGTATTCTAAGTTGGTTTGAATTAATTCTGAATTCAGTGGTCACAGCAACTGAATTATTTTTAATTATAATTTATTTTTTAATTAAAAATTTGTAATCATTGATAGTAAAAATAATTATAATGATCTAAAATAAGTGAAATGATAAATATGTAAAAAAAAAATAAATAAAAAAACACTTATTACAGTTTAAAGCTTAGTGGTTGTTTCCCAGAACATTTACAAAACTAATTATTTACTTCACATCAGTTGAAAGCAACTGATGGCCATGAAGACTACTACTGACTTTTAAGAATGCAGTTGGATTTGAACACTGTTGTTTGAAGAAGTCTGTTGACCTTGAAATCAGCTGTTGAGCTTCAAGACAGCAGTAAACCTTGAATACTGCATGTAAACTATGCACAACACTAAAGAAAACAACATGTTCTGTTGAAACTTGTATGAATGAAAATATCAAATCTATGTGTTTGTTGTGAATAGTGAGTTTTGTGCTTACTACAAGATTTAAATTTTTGGCTCAAATACTAAATATATGCTAGTGTTTGTAAATAATAAATTTATATATATTCCTACTTTTTCATCACAAAAGTGATGGCAGTGTAGAAGGCGAAGAAATATTTCCCCTCTTTAAACTTCTTAATCAAGGTATTGCAATGATAGCTATGTTGAATTACAAAATGATTCTTTCAGTTTATTTTAAACTGAAACTAATTTAAAACCTGATATTTAAGCTAAAACAAACACAAGCTCTAATGAAAATTCTGAAAATGTCAATTTTAAACATAGATTAAAGGAATCAATTCCAGAATGTAACATACAGTAGAGTCTCAATAATGTGAGATAGATGGGACCGAGACCCCCTCAGATTACCGAAAACTTGGATTACACTGAAATTTGTTCCTGTACATTAAAAAAAAAACAGGAGTTTTAATGTACCTCAGTACCATAATTAAGAATGCACAAAATAAGTTTGTAGAACTTTATATGAACATTTCTTGGAAGCCCAATTCATTTCCTTTGCATACCCTATCGATATAACCATTTGAAAGCCCGAATCATTTCTGTTTGATAACTTATTGATATAAACATATCTTGGAAGTCAGGCTTATAATTTCCTTTCAATTAGAAAAAGGGCTCAAAAAATCGGGACTTTGAATTTCGAGACTCTACTGTATTTATAAAAGATAAAAAAAAGATTAAAAATACTACAGGTCCTTAATTATTACACAATGTCTAAACAATCATGAAATGTATAAAAAACAATCTCCAGAATATTTTAACTAAGTGAATAAGTAATTGCTTACTTGCTGACGTGTTTTAAAACATTCGTTCCTTTTACGCAGCTAACCCTCTACTGGCGGCATCGGTTAGGTGTAAAGGCTCTAACGGGAATGGATTTATGACTGTGGAATGGGGTGGGTTGTTTTGGTTGTGTGTCATATAATAGAAAAGGCTGTTGTGTGTATGATCATTTAATACGTTTTCTTTACCTGTTGCATAGTGTTTGTAGACTTCATATTTTTTAAGGTTGTTAGTTTTTTACTCTGTTTTAATGTGAGTAGAACATTTAAATTAGTGTGTATGTCGGGATGTGTGTGTGTGTGTGTTGGGTCGTTTTAGGTGTTTTGCTTAGCTGGATGTAGGGTTTGTTTGTTTTTTTTGGGTGATGTGTTCTTCGAAGCGTATATAGAATAACCTGCCGGTTTGGCTGATGTAATAGCTGGGACAATCGTTACAAGTTCATTTGTAAATACCTGAGAGTTTGTATTTGTCAGTTTCTTTTTGAAAAGGTTGTATGTACTGTCTTAAAGTGTTAGTTGTTTTGTAAGAAATTTGGTAATGGAGCTTTTTGAATGTAGAGGCTATTTTGTGTGTGTTTTTGTTGTGGTAAGTGAGGGATATGTATTTGTTGTTTTTCGAGTGGTTTGTCTGCGTGTCCGTTTGATGGTGTTTATGTTTTCCTGAGTATGTTGTCTGCCTTGAGTAAGGCAGACACACAAAATAGCCTCCACATTCAAAAACTCCATTACCAAATATCCTAGAAAACAACTAACACTTTAAGACAGCACATACAACCTTTTCAAAAAGAAACTGACAAATATAAACTCTCAGGTATTTACAAATTAACTTGTAACGATTGTCCCAGCTTTTACATCGGCCAAACTGGCAGGTCATTCAATACACGCTTCAAAGAACACATTAAAAAAAAACCCCAAAAAAAAAAACAAACCCTAAATCCAGCTAAGCAAAACACCCAACACACACACACACACACCGACATACACACTAATTTAAATGTTCTACACACATTGAAACAAAGTAAAAAACTAAAAACCTTAGAAAATATGAAGTCTACAAACACTACGCAACAGATAAAGAAAACGTATTAAATGATCGCACACACTTTGAAGCCAACAGCCTTTTCTATTACATGACTCATAACCAAAACAACCCACCCCATTCCACAGTCATAAATCCATTCCCGTTAGAGCCTTTACACCTAACCGATGCCGCCAGTAGAGGGTTAGCTTCGTAAAAGGAACTAATGTTTTGAAACGCGTCAGCAAGTAAGCAATTACGTATTCACTTGGGTATTTTTAAAATTAGTTTAATCAGTGAATTCAAGATGATTACATCAAGCAACTTCATCTCCAAAATATTTCGACAAAAATTCTTCTGTTCAGAGTTAATTTTAGTAGGTTCTAGTCTCAAATGGAAAACACATGTTGAAGTATCCTGTAGTAAAAAAGTAAAATGTAGTTTAACTAAGATTTTAAATTAAAAGAATTACTCATAAGGTAGTGGTTATTAAATTTCTATATCACTACCATTGAATCAAAAATATAGCTAACCATAAAAAATCATGTGTATGGTCATCATAGAGCTGATGTAGCGAAAGTAGTCATTGTAGCACTCACAGTAGTAAATTAAGCAGCAAGCTTATGTTTTTAAGGATGCACATAGATAAATTTCTCATATTTCTTTCTTTACGTAGATCTCACACTACTTAATTAAATGTGAATGTTCCTATAAAAATTTGTTTATTCATCCTCTTATAGTCTAAAACCACTCTTTATATTTGTATATAAAAATGTAGAAATCTCATTCTTATTTCAAAATACCTCTCAAAGCACTTTCCTGCTTACATTGTTGACCAGCAGTAACTTTCCATGCCCTAAATCAATATCTTCCAAAAGTTGTTTGAGTTTTCTGTGCAAAAGAGAGTTTTCTCACTCCTATAATATCATAATTACAACAAAAAAAATGATGCATAGTTTAAAAACGATATCTTGTTTTATAGAATATCTACACAAAAATCCCTGGTGACTGAGAAAATGAATCATTGGACAATTTACCTCATTTTAATTCTAGGTTCCTTCCTGATTTTGCAGATCCACCATCTGTTACAGTAACTGAACATTGAGACCTCCAGATCCATAGTCAGAAGTGTTCACAGCATCATATATATCTTACCTGTAAGTAGTGCTATGGAGAGCTCTACGAGAGCACCATCTAAAAGCTCCATGAGATCCATTCCAATCCGATCTGAAGTGGTCTGTGGGTACAGATACCGGCACTTCCAAAACCAGTCAGTAGTGCTATGACTGCCAATCACACTCCAAAACTGTATAAGCATATTGTTGGTGGGCTGCACTGAACAATTTGGGGCCTTGAGGCTTGTAAGCCATCAGCTGGACAGCCTAATCTAAACCCTGGGTACTGAATTTGGACAATTCTTATTACAGAAATTCATCCTAAGTTACTCTTCCTAAATAAAACAACTAAAAATTTCAACATGTTGATACATCTTCCAGACTCTACCTGAAATTTTTGTAGTTACAGCAAATTTCAGAAATGTATGTTTTGGAAAAACGAATTTTGAAAGGAATGTTGAGGAAAACTGAAAAACTTCCTCAAATTGATCAAAATTTAATCGTATCATTTGATAAAGTACAATTAATTGATCAGCTTTTCTTTAGCAAAAAATGTATTGTGATATGAAGAGAACCTGTATATTAAACCAACTAGAAATATTTCTCAATGAAAAAAAAACATCTTCGAGTCAACTATTGAAAAACTATTAAATATTTTAAAATTGATCTTCAGCTGGATTATCAATAGTATTACAGTGCCGGCAAAAAGTTTAGGGACAGGCGAAAAAAGTACAACTTTTAGCTTTAAGTCAATTCATTTATACAAAAAATGAAAGTCAAATTGAAAATTTGAGAAAAAACAAGAAACTATGAACTTAATAGTCTATTGGCCCGCCTTTGGCCTTGTAGCTGCTTTTTACACGGTCTGGCATCGTGTCAATGAGCTTTCTGCACTCTTCCTTGCTGATGTCATTCCAGAGTTAAGCGATCATTAGCTTGAGCTCGTTCTTGTTGGTAGGCTTCTTTTTGGCCAACCGCATACCCACAGTATTCCATATGTTTTCAATGGTATTTAAATCAGGGCTTCGGGCTGACCAAGGGAGAATTTCTACATCTTGATCGCGAAACCATGCCATGGTTTAACGGGATTTATGGCAGGGGGCATTGTCTTGCTGAAAAATGAAATTTTCACCAAGCAACCTTGCAGCTGAGGGAAGCATTACTTCTTCCATGATCTTGCAGTAAGATGTGCTGTTGACTGAGCCTTCAACAGCTGCTATTTAGCAGCTTGCAATCTTGGCGAGGTGTCGTCTTACGGGGACGTCCGCTTCTAGGCGCATCGATGACAGTACCCGTCTTCTTAAATTTGTTCACAGTGTTCTCAACAGAAGTCTTAGAAACGTTCAATGCATGTCCAATTGCTCTGTACGTCATGCCGGTCTTATGCATACCAACAATTTGCCACCTAACTTCAACAGTCACAGATGAGCGACCCATGTTTTTGGGAATCAACCCTAGAAAAGCACACTGAACAAGTAGGGTTATGTCAGCACAACTGAGGAACGTCTGAACAACAACAGATTCGCGCGCACATGTCCCCCCCCCGCCCCGCCATGACGCGAAGAACACAACGGTACAGTCAGTTCCGCTCCAAGTGGCTCCGTTCACTAGATATTCACTATTGAAATGTGAGAATTTTATGCTGAAAAATCTGAAAATCTAAAGCAAAGTTAATCTGGTACCAAATGAGAGGTGATTTTTTGTAAATAATAAATAATGCATATTTACATTCTAAATGTTATGCTAAACATGTGTACAAAGTATCATTTGAATCAGATGTGTATTTTTTTTATTATACATTTTTAATTAGAAAAAAACAGGGGTTTCCTCAAAAATTTTAAAATGGGGAAAAAATTTATAATTTGCCAACCCTTACTTATAAATGAATGAAAATTTCAGGAAAATCGTAACTTTTCATTCCCAATTCATTGATAAGTTACTAATATATGATTGGCAGAAAGTTTTAGGACAATAGCAAAAACATATAAATGTAGGGGTGTCCCTAAACTTTTTGCCGGCACTGTACATACTTTTTTTGAAGACGTGCTCTAATTCTGCTTATATTCCTTATTTTGGAGAGGATAACATATATTTTTATTAAATGTAGTAGATTGATATTTTTCTGTTTGTTCTTACCTTATTTACTTATTATACTCTTGCTATTACTTGCGACCAGACTTTTTGTTAACTAAAGGTTGTTAAATTGTTAACTTACACTTGGAGGAAACGTTTTCGTCTTACGACTCGGGATGCTGAAGAAGTCGTAAGACAAAAATGTTTCCTCCAAGTGTAAGTTAACAATTTAACAACCTTTAGCAAAAAGTCTGGTTGCAAGTAATAGCAAAAGTGTAATAAGTAATTAAAAACCAGCTCGTCATGAACAGCAACAAGATTTCCATACTTTATTGATAGCTGATGCAAAGATTTTCATGTTCATCATAGGCAACATCAGGCGCTTATCCTTTATTTCGATGGAATTTGGTTTCAAACCACAAGTAGTGTTAGATTTTTATGATTTTTATTAAATACAATACCTTTATAAATCCCTCATGTGCATGTATTAAAAATTTGACACATCAAGATTGGATTTGTTGAGAGTTGTTAGTTGTACAGTTCTTAGAGTTAGTTTTTTTTTTAATTTTTAGTATTTAAATAATGAGTATTAGTTTATTTTTAGAATTTAGTCATTAATTTTATTATTTTAAATAACTTCCTTTAATCTAGTTCTAGTTTTAGGCATTGGCAATGGCATTGATGTAGCCTCATTTGTTTTTTTTGCAGAGGAAAAGTCAAGGAAAAACAAAAACGGCTGAATTACATTATAAATATTTTTTGATAATGAAAGCAGTACTTAAAATTGTATCAAAAATCTTTTCCACAATAACTAAATTTATTAGGAGCAGCCAATACATCCTTTTGAACATATATCACAGACAGCAGATACAATGGAAGAGGTAATTTTATATCAAGACAAGACAAAGATGCCAAGGAGAGAGCTGCAATGCAAAGCCTTTCACCCTCTGTAAAAAGTGTAGTGTAACTTTGTACAAGGACTGTTTCATCCCTTAGCACATCAAGGAATGATATATTCAATTTTCAAGCTCATCATTTCATTTTGACAAAATAGTTTTTAGTACACTTAAAACAAACATAATATATAATAATAGTTATAAAATATAATTTCTAAATATTTCTATAATTAGTGTAATGTTACTTCATTGCCCCAGTGTCCTATTGTTAGAACGATATTTTTGTAAAATTATACATACAGCAGTAGATGCATACAAACAATTTAATAACAAATGTTCAAAAGTAGGTTTGCTTTTAAAATCATTGGCGTTAATGGAATAAGTTCTTCGCCATAGTCTTTTTGTTCAATACCATAGGCAGTGTAACATATGGTTAAATACATCATGTTTGTGTTGCGTGGAGTGATTAGATGTGTTGTGTATGACTGTATCAGTGGTTGTTGGTTTCCTGTATATTTTGAAAGTGTTTGTTGTTGAGTATGGTGATTGTGAGGTTAAAAAATTTGTTTTATTATTGACTTTTAATTCGAGGGTAAAAGTCAGATTTTTGTGCATGGTTTTTATGTAATTGTGTAGTTGTTTAATTTGTCATTTCTTGCCATTGTCTTATAGTAAAATGCCTTCTACATATCTATGATAGCATATTATTTCTTCTGTATGTGTGTTGTTCTGTAGAATATATTGTTGTTAAATATGTAGAATTTGTGTTGTTATGAGTTTAGTGATTGTGGTTATTTCTTGGGTTGTATTTTGTGGAGTTTTGTTTATTGTGAGCATGTTTTTTAGTATATGAAGTGTTTGTTCAATTGTTATGTTGGTATATAGGTCTTTTATCGAATGACACTATGGTGGAGTTGTATGAACACTCTGTTCCATTATACAGTAAACAATCCGCCTATCTCACACACCCCTCCACACTCGTAAATCATATGCCTGTACCTTTAGCGACCTCTGCCAGTAATAGGTTGGCTTCGTCAATGAAACTGGTCACTTACCTGATGTAAAGATCAACCCCACAGTCTGGAGTTAGACAACAGTGCTCTGAGTTTTGTTTAGCCTTAACTATTCACGTACAATACATACGTACATACAATGTACATATTTGAGCTGGTATCAAGAATAAAAATTTGTTATTTGTACTATGTTGTTTCTTTTTTCCAATTTTTCTGATTTCAATTCTGTAATCCGGAATATTTTGTAATCTGGCATGCCTCAAGTCTCGAACGTGCTGGATTACAGGAAATTTACTGTAAATAAATTGTTTTGACATTCAGAGCAGTCTAAATATGTTCTTATTACCTTAAGATCTTCAAGCTGTGCTTAAATCTTTTTTAAGCAAAGCATATGAAACAATCAATGTGATACTTAATCAAATAAGGACATTTTCAGACTACATTGAACAAGGTATTTATTTATGATTTAATAATAACAAATAGAATATGCTTAAATTGCCATAACCGACCTATTATATGATCCCTAATTAATACTGATTTCATTTAATATATCATTTTTATTCAATTCCTAGATTACAGCAATTTCTATGTTTGAAACTTTAGACTATTACAGATTTTTTTTCTCCAGTCGTGTCTGTCAAATAAGACTGCTATTAGCTGAGAATAGCTAGTGATTGTACAAGTTGCTACAGCAAAATTATTTTCTGTTACTGGTCAGCCCAAGTCACTGACAGAACAACTTTAAAAAAAATATGACCATAATGTAGTTGAGAAAATAATACAGAAAGATTGTACTAGTTATGCTCTTTTGGCCAAGTAAGCATGGCAATAATATCTTGGAGCAACTGTAGTGTAATTTTTTATAATAAATAAACCTCTCAACCACTATTATACTCTTTTGTCCTAGAAGCCATGGCTATAAAATCTGGGAGCAACTGTGGTGTAATTTTTTTTTATAATCAAATAAACTAAACACTTTTGAATGTTTATAAACTTGCCTATAGTAGCACTTACTTTATTTGTTGAGGACGGCCATTTCGGGAGATGTTTCCCATTGTCAACTCAGACCGTAACGGATCTCAAGGTTTACGTAGGTTAGGGTGGGGGTGGATATTAACCAACGCTACACAACCGAACAATACGAAATATACAGACACTTCAAACTACACCCTACACACATACTCAATACACAATTACATTACAACTCACACGCACTTTTTGACATCATAAGCCCTAAAACACACAAAATACACCCACACCACCATAATGTCCCACCCCCACCCTAACACCCTAACCTACGTAAACCTTGAGATCAGTTATGGTCTGACAATGGGACACATCTCCTGAAACGGCCATCCTCAACAAATAAAGTAAGTGCTACTACTATAGGCAAGTTTATAAACATTCAAAAGTGTTTAGTGATAACTAGTAGCTCACGTGAAGATGGAATCAACAAATATAAATCAAATAAAACTTCTTAACCAATTATGCTCTTTTGGCTGAGAAGTCATGGCAGTAATAACTTAGAGTGACTATGGCGTAATTTTTTATTATAAATAGCTAAAACCTCTTAAAAATGGTTATTCTTAGATTTCATAAAAATGCAATTTCTTACAAAATTTTAAAAACAACAATTTTAAAAAAGGAAACATCTTTTAACGTCTGATATCTCTAATAAAAGATTGGAGAAGTAATCAGAGAAATTAAACAACTATATTTCAACCACATCATTTTTATGAAAACCTATGTCACAGAAACAAGACACATTGTAAAATTAATGATTTAGTTATTGTTAATGAACTTATAAAAACCATGAAAGACTTAATTTTTTTATAGAATAATGTATTGAGCATTGTTCTTAAATGAGAAAACATACATAGTATAGAAAGTAGCTGTCAATTTTGGGCTCCACAACAAAGTGTCAAGCAAATATTATTTTGACGTGGTGCACGAAGTTGAAGCCACTGTTCTTGATTAGGAACATACATCTCAGCTGGCATTGTTTCAGGTGTCTGAGGAGTTTCGTTTGCATTATCTGTAATAAATGTTTTATTTTTATGGTTTTCAGCAATGAAATTATATTTACAATTTTTATTTGTATATTTTTCATTACATTCTAATTAATAAGAAACATGTATTATTAAAAAATTTTAAATCTTATTGTTTACCTATACTTTTTAGTATTTATATGATAATAAGTTTATAGTTCTACGTAAGTAAAAAATGTTTATTTACTATTCAGTTCAGGTCATTTTTAAGGTAGAATACTTACTTTGTGTTATGTAAGTGTGAAGATGAATTAGAAAACCATCCAAAATAAAATATATTTTTTTATTATCTAAGAAATTTGATTTTTTATAATTTTATTAGAGTGTCAAGTTTTGTCATGAAATGTTTAGATAAGAATCAGACCTACTTATCTAAACTCAATGACATCTATCTCAACCAACATCGGTTTGCTTATTATCTAGCAGGCTTTAAAGGTATCAATAGAATTATAGTTATTTGCAAAAATAAATTATTGTAAATGAAAATAATTTTTTTCTTTATTGAACAGGTATGAACGTTGTTATAAATAAAACTATTAAGTAATCACTTAAACAATAGTTTATGACTATCCGAAGTTTAAATTTTGTAAATTTGTTAAAACTTACTGAGACAGAAAGTTTTCGATCACTATGTGGCGATCTTCATCAATGTCTTCTGCTTGGAGATGTCGAGTCAAGCGGTGACGGTTTTAAAGGCAGGTTTTCGATAGTATCAAAGAGTTGTGTGATTTGTATTGTTTTTGTTCGTTTAATATGTTTGTACTTTGTCTTTTTGTGTGTTTGTAAATTTCATATTCATCTAGTGTGTTGAGATGTGGTCCTTTTTTGTTGATGTGTAGGATTTCTAGGTTATGATAAATGTTTGTGTATTTGTGTCCTATTTCTTTTATGTGATTGTAAAATGTTGAGTTGGTATTCTGTTTGTGTTCCTCGACTCTTTGTTTAAATCTGCAACCTGTTTGTCCAATGTAGAATTTATTACATTTGTCGCATTTTAGTTTGTATACGCCTGGTGCTTGTAGTTTATCTTTGTTGTTGGTGTTGTGTTGTATTTTGTATTGTAGCTTGTTATTAGTTTTGTATGCTATTTTGTATCCTATTTTTTGAAATTTGCGGGCTATTTTGTTTATTGTTTTGTTTATGTATGATAATATGATGTATTTGTTTTCCCTGTTTGTAGTGTTAATTTTAGTGTGATTTTTGTATTTTGTACCATAGTTTGTCTATTATTGTGGTGTTGTATCCATTTGTGTATGCTAAATATTTAATTGTGTCTAGTTCTTTGTTTATGTTTTCTGTGGTTTGGGTATTGTGGATAACTGTGTCTGTCATTACGGGTTTTCTGTAAATGTTGAAGCTGTGCTTTTGTGTGTGGCTTTTTGTTATGGTTAGGTCGAGGAAGTTTAGGGATCGGTTGGTTTCAATTTCTGAAGTGTTGACCACAGAAAACATAAACAAAGAACTAGACACAATTAAATATTTAGCATACACAAATGGATACAACACCACAATAATAGACAAACTATGGTACAAAATACAAAAAACACTAAAATTAACACTACAGACAGGGAAAACAAATACATCACAATTCCATACATAAACAAAACGATAAACAAAATAGCCCGCAAATTTCAAAAAATATGATGCAAAATAGCATACAAAATTAATAGCAAGTTACAATACAAAATACAACACGACATCAACAAAAGAGATAAACTACAAGCACCAGGCATATACAAACTAATCTGCAACAAATGTAACAAATTCTACATTGGACAAACAGATCGCAGCTTTAAACGGAGAGTCGAGGAACACAAACAGAACACCAACTCAACATTTTACAACCTCATAAAAGAAACAGGACACAAATACACAGACATTTACCATAACCTACACATCAACAAAAAAGGACCACATCTCAACACACTAGAATAATATGAAATTTACAGACACACAAAAAACACAAAGTACAAACATATTAAACGAACAAGCACAATACAAATCACACATACTCTTTGATACTATCTAAAACCTGCCTTTAAAACCATCACCGCTTGACCCGACATCTTCAAGCAGAAGACACTGATGAAAATCGCCACATAGCGATCGAAAACGTTCTGTCTCAGTAAGTTTTAACAAATTTACAAAATTTAAAGTTCGGATAGTCATAAACTATTGTTTAAGTGATTAAGATTCACTGAACGTAATGGACTACAAAATTCAAGAAAACTATTGAATAATACAAAAATATTTCAACCTGTAAAATGAAACAATTAATTATACAAAATGTGTAATGTAATAAGTTAACAAATCTTAATTATTAGACAATACACATAAATAAACATGACAATAATAATCCTAATTTATAAATACTTGAAGCTAATTTCAAACGGCAAAACCAGCTTTATATTCACTTATATGTGACTTATAAGGAAGGGAGATATCTCTAGTGGGCTGTAGAAGAGTCCTCAGTCAGTGAGAAGCCAATGAAAGTAGAAGGAATCATCTGAAAGGATCTAGTGAGTTATGCATCACTATATATATATATATATATATATATATATATATATATATATATATATATATAACCACAACTATCCTACACTAGTTAATCAATATTTTAATTGAAGTGTTGATGTTTACTAAGTGTTCATTCTAAACAACCAATTGTTACAAATTTTCCAGTTAATAATATATTAATTTACCTTCTTATTTACATTAAGAAGTCATTGAAATTTCTTGAATGGATATAAAAAACTGGTTGAAAAAATGTCATGTAATTTATCTTAGAAAATTAAATTTTAAATTAAACATTAATCAATTTTATACTGAAATGTTACTTTTATTTGTATAAATATAATATCTAAGGACTTAGAATGATTAGGTCTTGATTAGATAGGAGAATTTGTTTTGTTAGTATGGGTGGTTCTACTGCATTCTATATTTTACAAATTTCTTCTCCTTCCTCTTAGAGTAATATTTTTCTAACGTATATATTTTATAACACCATTGATTTATAAATAAAATTTTAAAAACACCTAGAATAAAGTGCTCTGTTATGAAATAATTTTTAAAACTTTATCTGTCTCCTTGGATTTTAGTTATTTAAGAGAGAAAGTTATTTTATAGTATTGCTTGTATCCTTGTTTTTAGTTTGAATATGAGGAAATTTATTTTACTATCATCATTTGTTGGTTCCATCTTCGCGTGAGCTACTAGTAATCACTTACACTTTTAAAAATGTTTTAAACTTGCCTATAGTAGCACTTGTGCTATAGGCAAGTGCTACTATAGGCAAGTTTAAAACATTTTAAAAGTGTAAGTTATTTTACTATAGTCTGAATTTATAAAATTAAACAATATCTAAACTCCGACATTAGCTCACAGTGACTTTAATATTGTTGTGTATTGAACTCACATGTAGAAAAAAGAAACCAGTAGAGTTTCCAAATCTCAAATAGAATTTAAAAATAATATTTATTACATGTCCACCAACAAGGAAAAATAGTTGGTTTGTGTTAGAAAAGAGGTTTATTATAATCAATGCTCTGATATCTATTATTGTATTATCCAAAGGAGCTGAATCTCATTTTTCATTTCACATGTCTACAAGCCAATCCTATGCTAAAGGTATACGCACATTTTTTTTATGAAAGATTTTTAATGGTTTGTGTACTATGTTAATGTCTATGCTTTTCATGCAGAAAGCCTCTCAAATGGAAAAAGGATCAAGATGACAGTAGTTGCATCAGAAACATAGTGATGAAGAAGGAACTAAACTGACCAGACTATCTGATTTGGGGTTTATTATGGATTGTGTTAAATACAAACTTTAATAATTTTTAAAGTATTTTTATAATTGATATTATTATAAAGTATTAAAAGTTATAAATAAGTATTGATTATTTAATTAAATTAAGTAATTATTACTTATTTATAATTTAAAAAGTTAAAGGGTAAATTTAATTGATTATTTTTAATTATTGTTAGAAAAAAACAATTATTCATAGAAATAAAAATGTTCATTATTCATAATTATAATAATAAGTAGGCAAAATTAATAAATTAATTAAAAACCAAATATTACTAAAGGTCTGATGCTTTGCAGTTGATTGTAGATCCCCCCTTGTACTCATGTAACTAATTGTTCACTTTATAATTCTAAAAAACTAAAATAATTTCAAAAACATATTTACAGTAATTATATTAGAAAAACTTTGTGGAAACAAAGGCAAAATACTGTCATGGTCACCATCGATATCACTAAATTCATTCCACACTATCAAGTACTATGGTATCCATCTTGGGTGATCACAACACCCAACTAAGATGCAATTCAATGATAAAGACTAGACTAAGAGTGCTAGTAATTCTTCACTCCTACACCTAGCTATCCCCGGAACTTCTAAAACAATTCAATAATATGATGATTACTGTGACAGCTATTTGAAAAGAAATTTAAGTACTATGTAGACTAATTCATCAGGTTACAATTCAACAAAGACATTCCCGTGATGGGAGTAAGGGAAACAAAAATAGTAAAACTTGTACCATTTCCATAAAGGCAACAACTCTTTTTGGGTGTGAAAAAATATCTTCTAAAAACATTTCTTGTCAGTGGAGGGAGGGTGACTTGTGCAATAAGTAAAAGAAAAATGTAACAATCACTGGGAAGTGATATGAGAGGTAAACATGTTGCAGCCCTGAAGATCACTCAAGAGCAAAAGAAACAAGTTAAAAATTTCATTAGTGTGTTTCTGTCTTTTCAAAGCCATTAATCAAGAAATGATAGCCCTAAAATACCTTGACCCTGATCATAAAAAAATACAATCTCTATAAAGAATTTTGTATTAAAAAAACAGGTGAATACTGTAAAAGAACTTCCCTATCATTATATTTTTAACAACAAGCTTAGTTTCGAATTTCATCCTCTCTGAAAGGACACATGTAAAAACTGTGAGATATAGAAACAGCTATTCAATGAGGAAATTGGTTCAGAAATGAAGGCTCAGGTGGAAAGAGATGTTGTATTTTGGCAAAAGCAGAAAAAATTCGTGGTTCTTCGAAGGCTGATAGTATATTAGGAAAAGAAATTGATACTGTACACACGATAAGAAAAGACTTACATAAGGCACTTCCCTTTCCAATATTGACTGTTTCTGAATTCTACTGAAGGAGAAACGCATTTTGCTATAAACTCAGCAGGCACGATGTGGCAATTAATTTGACAAGAAGTATGGATGGGATGAGACCATTGAATCGAAGGGTTCCCAGGAAGTAGCATCCTGCCTAACCAAGACCATAAAGCAGAATGTTCATAAACATGTCATATACGGCAACATGTGCATAGGTCAAAACAGGAATATAAAGATCTCTTTATCCTAATTGAAGTTAACTCAGGAAGTAACAACTTTAAATATAACTACTGTCCGTTCAGAATGTGTTTGCAGTAGGGAGTGGTGAACTGTTCACGAGAACATTGGCTGAGTGACCACATAACAAAACCGAAATGTCCTGCCCCCCGATTAACAGTTAGTCTGGAAACGTCCAGGGTTACATTTGTTCTTCTGTTTATTGTGCCTAAGATATTTTAGTTGTGAGTGACAGTGGAATAATTTAAGATCGTTGTTTGTTATATGTGTTTGTGAGTTTGTGGTGTTGTTAAGTTTTTAAGGATTAAGTTTTAAGCAATGTCATCACCCGTAAAAAAAATTAACGAGGACAAGTAATTCACTCCGGGCAAAGACAAGTTATTTTACGCCTTTATAAAAATTTAAAGAATGAAAATCCAGAATGTCCTATCACAGACATCGTGCAGAAAGTAGCGATATCTGCAGGAATTTCTGCTCAAAGTGTTTTTTTTAACGTTAAAGAAAAAAAGAAACAGGTATGCTCAAGTCTCCTGTCAAGAGGAAACCAAAACTATTTTTATAAAAACAGCTATAAGAAGAAAAGTACATAAGTTATTTTTTAAAAATGAACTTCTGACTTTAAATAAAGTACTACACTTAGTTAATACCGACGAACAATTAGGCTTACCTAACCTAAGACGAACCACTTTATTTCACATATTAAAAAAGCTAAACTTCACGTATGAGAAACGTAAAAGTATACTGTTGGACAAAGAAGATATTATTCTATGGTGAAGAGATTACTTAAGAAAAATAATTTTAATAAGTGACAAATTTATTATTTGGACGAATTGTAGGTCAATGCATGCCATACGAAATCAAAGGTTTGGACAGATAAGTCAGTCTGTTCCAGTAAAGATGCTTTTCTTAGAGGTCTGTCAGCGGGTTTAAAATGTAACACTGGAAAGGGTAAGAGACTTATTGTCACTCATATTGGGTCACAAAAAGGTTTTGTAGAAGATGGACTGTTGATTTTCGAATCAAAATCAGATACTGAATACCATTCAGAAATTAATGGTGAAAATTTTAAAGAATGGTTTTTCGCCATAATACAGAAATTGGGCAACAACTGCGTTATCGTGACGAACAAAGCTCCGTATCATTCTGTACAAGTAGAACGCTTACTCTAAAGGTCAGCCTTTAGATTTAGGATCAATTAACCAACACAATCATTACAATGGGCCACGCCTAATAAACTATTTCAAGAAAAGGTATATGCAAAAATACATAACACTTATTCAGCACAACTTCTATAGAAGTACAATAAGTGCCCAAAGGTAGAAGACACAGGTCCACTAATCCCAGATGAAAAAATTAGGTGGAGGATGAAGAAAACATGATGGAGGAGTTTTCAACAAGTGACTGAATCTTATGTATTGAGTTTGCTTTCAATACAAGTGTCTTGATTATTACATTTTTTATGCATATCATAAAATTAGTTATACTGATATCTAATAACTTCTGTAAAAATTCTAACCTACTTGCAAATGTCCTGTTTATCTTATGATATTGTTTCATAACATTTCATAGAAAGAACTAACTCATTCCTTTGAATATGTCTTTAGGATTAACTCAGACCACTAGTTTGACCTGCTTAAATGCTAAATTGGTTTATTAGTGTGTTTTTCATCCTTTTTTTATATACTGCAAGTTGAAACCAAAGACTTTAGAAAACAAAAAACTCGCTCTGGAATGAATCTAATAAAAATTTCTTCTTTGAATTAATGGCTGCTAATTACATTACCTTTTTTTGTAGAAGGTTCAATGAATCACATAAATAAAATTTGGGATTATGGTCTATTTTCAGTCTAAGCAATAATTAAACAACCTGACATTGTATAATGTAGCACTCTATATTACCAGGTTTTTTCCGAAGAGGCATTGCTGACATAGCAATGTGTTCTCCAGGCTGCCTTAGTAGCAATCTGCCTACCCCTTCACAACGCCTTAATACCTCATTATTTAGCAGCTGGTCTCGTACATCGCTAATAATGGTAACCCGCTCAATTAACCAAGTAGGAACAGCACCAAAGTCAGTCAGAAGTTGAAGAGCTCCCCATTCACTAAATTATATAAAGTAAACAGAATGTTTTAAATATTTTTTTCACTTTAACGCTTTTACACTTTTCTGCTATGAAAAATCAACAAAGAAAATGACTAGAAAGTAAAATATACGTTTTTCTTGATATGGACTTACAGGTGATATAAATTGGACAAAGCAGCTAAGAAATTGTCATTGTATAACTAAGAAATTGAGTGCTGCATATAAAGAACGCTGTTCTTTACAAAATTCAAAACATTCATATAGAGTCATAGTATCACTAACTTCGAATAATTTGAAAACCCAATAATCTGGTCATCATTGTAGCAGCCCAAATACTGTTGGCCTACAACAAAATATTATATTAGTAATCCTAATCATAAAATAATTTTCATTTTGATTATACACATTTAAAACATTGTACAAAAGAAAAAGTAATTAAATGATATATTGAAAGTATTATCCCCTTTGTCAATCAGATGGGATAATCTATATCAATCATATGGGTAAGAGTGAATGGATATATATTATATGACTTTAAAATATTGAATAGTATGGCTATTTTTTTAATATAGTGGTTATTGAATACATAAAACAGATAAAACTATAATAATAAGTTTGTCAGAAATAAGGGGAATTAAATTATTTGATGTTGCTGATTATTGTTGATGATTACTTGATGAAGTAATCTTGAATTCACTGATTAAACTATAATTAAAAATACTTAACCAAGTGAATACATAGGGCTTACTTGCTGACGTGTTTCGATATAACCTTTCCTTTTACGAAGCAAAGTCAATACTGGCAGCATATACATTAGGTACAAAGGTTGTCGGGATGGATTTATGCTCTTTATTTGCTTTCTTTGGGCAATGTGTCCTTCGAAGTGTGTATAAAATGACAAATTGGCAGATATAATAGCTGGGACAACAGTTACATGTTAATTTGTAAATACCTGATATTTTGTATTTGTGTGTTTGTTTTTGAAACCATTGCATCATTCGTCATAAAAAAACCTATACACTAATGTGCCCTTAGAACAAAGATTCCAAATACTACAAAACATGCTCACAGCAAACAAAACTCCAAATAAACCCACTCACGAAATCATAACATTCATCAAACTCATCATATCACGAAACTACTTCACATACCAACACAAATTCTACACACAGAAAGACAGCCTTCCCACGGGCTCCCCCATCTCAGGCATCCTAGCAGAAATATCCCTACACCACATCAACAACTACACAATTACATTAATACCATACACCAAAACCTCACATTCCCTTGAGTTAGAAGAAAACAATAAAATAAATTTCCTAGACCTTACCATCACCGAACACAACACCAAAACAATTTCAAAATATACAGAAAACCAACAACTACCAATACGATCATACATAATACATCTAATCACCTCACACAACACAAACACGCTGTATTTAATCATATGTTACACCGCCTAATCAATATACCCATGCTACAGAAAGACTATGACGAAGAACTCAATATAATAAAATACATTGATCAACAAAACGGCTACCAACACACAATCATAGACAACATACTCATTAAAATTAAACACAAACATCATCAAACGGCCAAGCAGACAAACCGCACAAAAAACAACAAATACATGTCCCTCCTCTACTACAACAAAAACACACACAAAATAGCCCAAAGAAACCAAACAAACCCAAAATCCAGATACGAAAAAACATACAACACACACACGGACATACATACTAGTTTAAACATACTCCACTTATTAAAACAGAGTAAAAAACTAACAACTTTACAAAAATATGAGATATACAAACAATACGCAACAGATAAAGAAACATATTAAATGATCACATACATTTTGCAATCAACTCCCTTTTCCGTTACATAGCATGCAACTAAAATAACACACCCCTTCCACAGTCATAAATCCATCCCGACAACCTTTGTACTTAACGTGTATGCCGCCAGTAGAGGCATTGCTTCATAAAAGGAACGATTGTTTCGAAATGCATCAGCAAGTAAGCCCTATATATTCACCTAGTCAAGTATTTTTAATTATAGTTAAATTATTTGATGTCAATGTTGGGGTTCTCTGATTTGGTGCATTATTGATAATTACCATCTTTCCAACTCTGAGGGGTTGCAATTTAAGGGTAAGTGCTAAAAATAATTTGGTAATGTATCACTGATAAAAATGTGAGATGTTATAATTAGATCCTGATTCTGTGGTTCTAATACTTTACATCAAGTGTTATTTCTTGTTTCTTTTTTGTCTTGTACAAGAGTTCACTTTTATTTTCACTTTCGCACAAGACACATACGTTTATGTTATGACACGTTTATTCTTTGTATTATAATTTTGTTTTTACAGAGGTAAATTGTGTTTATAGTTTTATCATTATTATGTAAATAAATTAATAATCTTAAGTGAAACACTTTCTTGAAAGAATGTCAAACCATGTGTTTGCGCTAACCGGAATTAGTTGGATATATGTAGTGTTTCTAAAAACATTATTTTTTTTATTAATAACTTTAAAACTAATGAAATGTTCATTATGTGACTGGATTTTGTCACTGTTTGGTTTTTTATATAATAAACAAGTTGTTCGGAAAGTGAAGAACGTTTAGTTGTGACAAATGACTGCGATTGCCCCCATTCTGCCAACCACTCACTGATCTTGGAATTCTTCTGCCTCAGTTTGGCAGCAGCTGCAATCAGCTATGGTTGATTACTGTTTATACGCATGACAAAATTGTTGATGCTGCCAAGTATAAGGTTCGCAGCATTATTCACTTTTTGAATGAGAAAAAAATAAGACCTATCAAAATTTATAGACAGATAACTGAGGTTTATGGTTATGTGATGAATGAAGGCGGGTTTCTCAAATTTTGTCGAAAGAACATTAAACCAAACAAATAAGAACTGCATTGACATTTCTCACTTGCTATGACACAGATGGTGATAAACTGTTTAATCACATCATTACTGGTGATGGAACTTTTACATATCACTCCAAAAACAAAGCAACAGTCCATGGAATATTGTCATTTGTGATCCACAATACAATGGATTGACAAAGGACTTACTTCAGTAGTTTAAATGGGAAATTATTGAACATCCCCCACAGCACTTGGACTTAAACCCCAATGGTTGTCACTTATTTCCCAAATTAAAAGAGTTTTTGGAAAAAACAACAAAAGGGATGATGAATTTGATGACGCCGTTAATTATTGGTTTAACACATTGGTGGCAACAGAGTATGCATAAGGCATAGAAATGCTGGTGAAATGGTATAACAAGTATTTAAATTTTGGCTTTGTGAAATAGTAGGTTAGGTATCAAAATGTTTGTACAATAGTTCGTCTTTATTCACGGGGGTTACACTCCCCGAACATACTGCAAACAGTGAACCACGAATACTGAAACCAACTGTATATGAAAGGGGATGGTTACATTTCTCATCAAAAGTGATAACATTAATTACAGTTGTTCTGTACACTTATAATACAGCATGATATATTTATGTACTACATAATAACATACATATTTTCATATTATTAATCACTTAAAGAATAGAACCGAATGTTCTCTTATTATGATTCACCGAACATAATGGACTACAAAATTCAAGAATATTTTCATTGTTTCCGTACGATTTCCTTCAATCCAAAACACGGAAATTCTATTAATTATGCATGCTCAAGCACACACACGGATAGATGTTTTAACATATCCCTTCACTGACACTTCATTGTTGTGTGTGTGTGTATGTGTAATGCACTGTTGACTTGTAAACTCTGAATTGCTTTGCGACAGATGCTATGGTTTCACTACATTTTAATTTATGTAAAAGGTCAATTTTCCTATTTAATGGCATTATGCTTTTTGCTTTTTCTTGGCCTTATCAGAGCTTGATGACATTATATCTTAGATAAACAATTAAATGGAAGATAAAACTAAGCAAAACAGATTCACTAAAGTTTTTTCAAGTAGATGTAACATTTTGAAAACTATCAGACATGTAAAACAGAAGCGACACCTCTTTGGTAACTGACTGGAAAAACAAAATCAGAGTTAGTTACCGACCCCTGGTATGATTATTGATATTTGGAGTTCAAAAAATAATAAATCAGCAGTAAGTAAACTGAAGTGGTGCTAAATGTATGTATGGAGGTGAATGCGGGCACCGGATTGACTCATCGTTGTCAGTTTAAAAACGATTTGAGAGATTGTTGTTATAAAGTATGTTTATTTTTTGACATAAGATACACAGTAGTAATACTATATTTCTTGTTTTCATTTAAAAAAAAACTATGCATATTAGTGAAAATGTCAAAATTTCACCAACGGTAAATAAGCGAAACCACAAATACCGAATCTGTGTGTAAGCGAGGGACTACTGTATAACAAATTTCATTTCATTTCATTTTATTAAATAATAATCTGCTTAGACAAAATCGTTCTTTTCTTTCTGAACAACCAGTATATATATATATATATATATATATATACTATTTGAATAGTAAATTCAAATATAATTCTTGTATTTGTATATTGACTTTCGTTCTTTATATATATATATATATATATATATATATATATATATATATATATATACAAGTAAGTTTACTATATATACAGTAAACTCCCGATTATCCATGGGCGGATTAACCAGTTTGCGGAGAATCCGGGGTCTGCCATTGTTTTACAAATGTCCAATTTTTATTGCAATCAGATTCGTGTTTAAATTTCCAAACGGTGAATTACGACGTAAATACATATAAGGCTTAATAGAAGTTAAGATGAAGGGAATAGATATGTAAATATGTACGTACTAATTTTTACATTAAAAGGGAAGCATCCCGACGCGGGCCAGCGAAATAAAAGGGGCGAACAGACTACTGTATATAAGAGACAATGACAAAATGCTTGGAGGCCTGAAAACCTAATGTGTATCATAAGATTGTAAATAAATGTCAGCTAATCTCGGCTATAAATAGTCTAGGACGTGACATATGCATTATCCATGTCTGTCATATACATTATCGATCTTTATGGCTTTGTGATACACGTGACACAAGTAGACACTGTGCGACAAAATGGTTCTCAAGAAACTTAGATCGCACATTAAAGCTAAATCAATGCTCACAATAAAACATACGAAAATGACAGATTTTTTTGTTAAAAAGTGAAAGTATTTTCTGTAAAGGAAATTACATATGTACATACATACTTACTTTTGACATATACTTATGTACGTATTGTAAATAGTTAGACATATAAATGTTATAATCCGTCAATTACATCGACATTTTAAATTATTTTCTGTATTTATTTTGTCCTCTGAAGATTATTGTGAATTGCATTAACCGGGGTCATTATTTGTGTAACTTATGTTATATAAATCGATCGTTTTGCGTATTCTTTGTTCATAGCGGATTATCCGGGGAATTCGTTATCCGGCGTTGCCGGGCCACCCTATTCCACGGATAATCGGGAGTTTACTGTATATATATACACATACATAAATAAATATATACACTTAATATGTACATAAGAAATGGTTTTATAATGAAGTGAAAACTATAGCAACTTACTGGCTGACTCGTTTCAAAACTGTTGTATTATTGATGAAACCTACATGATACTAAAGGCTTTCACTCAAAATTATAGACGTGTGATTTATGACTGGGGTTAGACGGGTAGGATAGGCAGGTTGTGCACTATGAATTGAAAAATTATCACTAAAACACTTGTAAATATTTTACAAACTTGCCTACAGTAGGACTTACTTATATTTGCTGAGGATGGCCGTTTTAGGAGATGAGGCCCATTGTCAACTCAGACCGTAACTCTGAGTTACTAACCATTACAGTATGAGTTGACAATGGGACATATCTCCCAAAACGGCCGCCCTCAACAAATATAAGAGTTACTATCTGAGTTGACAATGGGACACATCTCCCGAAATGTCCGTCCTCAACAAATATAAGTAAGTGCTACTATAGGCAAGTTTGTAAAATATTTACACGTGTTTTAGTGAAAACTAGTAGCTCACGTGAAGATAAAATCTTCAGTAAAAATTATGTTAGCGTCAAAGCGTGTGTGGTCACTTGAAATATGTGGTTTTTCAGTTTTGTGATGTTAATATATTTTGAAATTTTCTGTAGTTGCATTAGTTTCTTGCTATGGTTAAGTATATGTATAATGTTTAAATTAGTCTGGATGTTTGTATATGTGTTGGATGTATTGTTAATTGTTATGCAGCTAGATTTCAGTTTGTCTTTTTTATGTCATTGTTATTATGTTCATTGAATCTTGTCTTAATTGATCTTCTGGTTTGGGCATTGTAGAAGCTGGGAAAGGAGTTATATGTTATATCTTTTGTGAATAAACTGCTGAAAAAATTTCTGGTTTCATTTTTGGAAGAATGAAAAACGTTTTTGTTGATAATGCACTAACATTATAACTTTTACTTTTTTTCAAATTTTAAATTATAAAACAGATTTTTGACTTCATTATCCCCTGTATTCACAATGATTAACTTTTATGAAACATGTAATACTAAGTAAAAACAGTAATATGTTATTGGTGTATTATTAAATATGATTTCATCATGCAACCTACAATAGTAAAGTACTTCATTGAGAGTTTATACATCCAACGCATAGTAAAGTTCAAGTAGTTGCTACAAGGCCAGATAAAATTGGGCCATTCATTGTATACATTGTGGCATAGAAATTAGTTAGCTTAGGTAGGAAATCAGTTACATCGGCAAAACAACACTATGCTAAAGATATGTAAGAAATGGACCACATATACTGGGACCTCAATTACTGGTGAGTTCTCTATCTTTGTTTAGTTATGCATGCATGTTGAATCAATCTTGTTGCCTATTTATAAAACAAAATTTTACTTAATTGATTGATTCACTCTTTCTTAATTATTCAAGTTATTGTTGGAGCCTGGTCCATCGTGCCCTTGTGAAGCAGCCGCATATATATATATATATATATATATTATGGTTTAAGATATAGCATGAACGATGTAATAGACAGCAAGAGAAGACAGATAAATGGAAGTGGGAACTGCTATCACAGCTACCATGAGAGGGGAGCCAGCACAGCATTGTACACTATACTATCTACATCCTTGTGGAATTAAATAATGTTAACTAGAGACCGTCTCAGCGAGACACCCACCACACTTATCAACTCGATTTTTCTGCGAATCTGAAAGTCACCAATTAGGCTAAACCTGATAACCTCTACATACACATAAAACATATCTAAAATTTATGAATATAGTTTAGATATTTTAATTTTTAACTAAATTAAACTGAAAATATTTTAATATCAACGAATTTTTCATTTGTAAATAAATTTAAAAAAACTGCTCTAGATCAGGCGAAAGCTAACAAAATATTTTTTCAGTGTGAAATAAACTCAGGAAAATAAAAGCAATTATTGGTTATAAAGAATCAACAAAACTAGCGGTTTACATTTTACAATACTAATCTTACATAGGGCTCAACAACTACTCTCCAAAGACTATATTTTGTCACTGCCAATAAAATATTTTATAATAACACAATTAGGAACCACAAAGACATAAACATGTATTCTCATTACATGTTGTCTATCAGGTTGTGTTTGTATCCGTTTCTGTAGGCTACTTATTATGTTGAGATCGTTTATTTTGTCTTCATTGTTCATGGCTATGATGATTTGTCTGTGTATCATGGAGTGGAACATGTTTGTGTTGTATGGGGTGATTGGAAGTGTTGTGTATAACTCGGTCAGTGGTGGTGGGCTTTCTGTATATTTTGAATGAGTGTGTATTGATATGGTTTGTTATCGTGAGATCTAGGAAGGTGATTTTGTTCTGTTACAAGTGTGAAGTTTATATTATTATGTATTTGTGGAGGGTGTTTATCTGTTGGATGTTTTATACAATAATACACCACAGAACACCAATACACCACAGACTCACACCAATACAACACACCTGTACAACTGTCTTGGGCAATATACTGACCTAGTGCAAAACACGCCTGCTGAAATAATATCAATAATTAGTGGCTTATTACACTTCGATATTACTTGCGACCAGACTTTTTGTTAACTAAAGGTTGTTAAATTGTTAACTTACACTTGGGGGAAACGTTTTCCTCTTACAACTTCTTCAGCCTCATATATTTGCCACTAGGATTGCTGCAGTTGTGCTTCTTTGGTACCAATTTTTGAAAGTTAGAAGTGATCTGATCGAAGAGTATGTGCCATCTGTGTCATGTTTGTTCATTTAGGATGTCACTTTTATGTGTGTTGCTGTGTCTGTTTATTTCACATTGTTCTAGTGTGTTTAATTTATGGCCTTTGTTGTATGTGTGGAGGATGCTAATGTTATTTTCCATACTATTGCATGAGTGTTTAGTGTTCATGAGGTGATTTGGGAAGGTGGATTCAATAGTAGTGTGCAGTGCCCTTTTGTGTTCTTTATATCTTTCGGCGAAAGATCTGCCTGTTTGTCCTATATAGAACTTCTTGCAGTTGTTGCATTGTAGTTTGTATATTCCTGTGTTGGTATTGTTATTAATGCTGCGTCTGATAGCCGTTTGGATTTAATTTGTTGTTCTGTAAGCTATATTGTATCCTGCTTTTTTGAATTGGTGTGCTATTTTATTTGTGAGTTTGTTTATGTATGTAAGGGTGATGAATTTGTATGTGTTCATGTTTTTGTTGTTGTTACAGTTCTTGTTCAGTATTTTTCTGTATAGATTGTCTATTAAATGATTGTCATATCCGTTTTTGTGTGCTAAATATTTGATTGTGTTTAGTTCCTCTGTGTAGCTATTTGTGGACATAATATTTGTTTAGACTGTGTAGTAAATGTTTGAATGCTGGATGTTTATGTTGTATTGTGTGGTTTGATGTTGATGTGTTGTGTCTCAGTGTGTCTGACATGGTTGGTTTACGGTATATATTGAATTCATGTTTGTTTTGATTCTTTTGTTATGGTGATGTCTAAGAAATTCAATGTTTTTCCGAATTTCAACAAATAAAATCCAAACGGCAATCAGACACAGCATTAATAACAATACCAACACATACAATAACCCAGGAATAAACTAACTACAATGCAACAACTGCAACAAGTTCTATATTGGACAAACAGACAGATCTTTCGCCGAAAGATATAAAGAATACAAAAGCGCACTGCACACTACTATTGAATCTACCTTCGCGAATCACTTCATGGACACTAAACACTCATGCAAAAGTATGGAAAATAACATGAGCATCCTTAACACATGCAACAAAGGCCATAAATTAGATTCACTAGAACAATGTGAAATATACAGACGTATCAACACACATAAAAATGACATTCTAAATGAACAAACATGACACAGATGGCACATACTCTTCGATCACGTCACTTCTAATTTTCAAAAATTGGTACCAAAGAAGCAAAACTGCAGCAATCCTAGCGGCAAAAATACGAGGCTGAAGAAGTCGTAAGACGAAAACGTTTCCTCCAAGTGTAAGTTAACAGTTTAACAACCTTTAGTTAACAAAAAGTCTGGTCACAAGTAATATCGAAGTGTAATAAGTAATTAGTAACCAGCTCGTCATGAATATCAACAAGATTTTGATATTTAACAAGTAGTGGTTTTTGTCAAGTGATAAAAAAAGTAGTAATTTATAATAATTCATTTAAGTTTGTTAATAATTGTTTGTAAATTGGTAATCAATTGTTTTTTACTTATTGTTATTATTTTTGTAATCGGTTTTTCCAATAACTTCGATAAAGAAATATTTTTTCAGGTCTAGCAATATTTTATATCTATAATTATAAATAACAAAATTAAAATACCTCAAATATTGAGGATATTTTGTTTAAAATAATTAAACAGTTTCAAAAACACCTTTGTTAACTAAGCATAAACATAGTTTTAATTCAAGAAAAACTATCTCATAATTATATCTACACAAATTTAGATTATTATATATACCTAAATTTTATTTGGTGAGTATAGATATGATCTAGCCAAGCTTCACACATTATACAAAGAATTAGTCCAGACACTCTTTGCTGAATATTAACTGATAAAGTATTAGTTGCAGCTAAAACTGGACGTAAAACCTCATCTAAAAAAGATAATATATTTTAATCATAAATATTAATAATTGAAAACTTATGTAATTACCTTGTTGTGTAGAGAAAATGTGTACTACTTTTGTAAACCTTAAAATAAACTATCTGAAATACATCACACAAATCTTTCCACATGTCTGTCTATTCCTACATGTTGTTGCAGTCATACACCTATCTACACCCTGACAGAGAGTATGTCTGCCTCTGGAATGTAACCTTCCACACATAAGATATAACTCTCATCCTAACCTTATTACCATGGTACTATGATAATACTGGTTATACTCCAGGCCTTGGGCCTATTTTTGAAATATGTGTGGTTGCAAAGTGATTTTGGTTCATTCATACTTCATGGATCATTTATTTTATTGAGGCTATTATTCTTCTATATCTAATGAAATAAACATTTATCCTGTTTTAGTAGTAAATCATTTATATTTTACAATTTATTGATGAGGTAAATTCCTAAAGGTATGCATTTTATCGTATAAATGCATAAGGGCAAATATATTGTTATTTTAACATTTTATTTAAAATCAATTGTTCTAAACTATTCAGACAGATATATTAAAGCAACAAGTTTATATTTATACTAGAAAAGATGTTTTAGGTTTTACAAGGTAGCAATCATCACAGCTTTGGCAGCATATAAAATAACTTCAAAGAAAAACTATCTTTCATTATAGATATGAAAAAATATTAAAATTATATTAATTGATTCCATCTTTATGTGAGCTACTAGTTTTTAACTAAAAACACTTGTAAATATGTTATACTTGCCAATAGTAGCACTTACTTTTATAATTGTTAAGGACGGCCATTTCGGGAGATGTGTCCGATTGTCAACTCAGATTGTAACTGACCTTATGGGTACCTTAATCTTTTTTGTAGGTTAAGGTGGGGGTGGGATATTAGGGTAGGGGTGTAGGTGTTTTTGGTGAGTATTAGAGGCTTGCAGTTCTTGCTCCAGTTTTTACATAGGCCAGACACCCAATCAAACTTTTCCCAACATCTCTTATCCTCAAACCATAACTACACAAACATAACATCTAACTTACAAATTCTTCACAAATAAATCAAAAATAACCAATGATACACAATTGAACAATATGAGATATACAAACATTTTAAACACTCAACTACGTTATAACTCACACACACTTTTTGACATCATAACCCCCAATACTCAACAAAAACACTTATAACCCTTAAACCCACCCCCACCTTAACCTACAAAAACACTATTAGGTCAGTTATGGACTGAGTTGACAATGGGACAAATCTCCTGAAACGGCTGTCCTCAACAATTATAAAAGTAAATGCTACTATAGGCAAGTGTAACATATTTACAAGTGTTTTCAGTTAAGTTTAAAATTTATTGACCACATGGGTAAGTTTTGTACTGTAAGTAAGTGTCTTACTGCCAATGCATGTTATCTAAGCCAGAGTAATGCCTCATTGTATGAGATAATGGTGACTGTTTTTTTGTCATCTCCCATCTAGTTCAACTTTCAACATCATATCTTCATTGGGTAAAGTTAAGGAGGTTCTTCTGTTTTAATAATATCTTCTATGTGATCTTCTTGTTAATCCCCATCTTCCTCATCAAGTATATTTTCATAATTACTAGCAGTAACACTAACTCTGAAGCCATAAACATGCTATTCAAATTTGTTTCTGGCAGCTAGCACCATATCTACTGAAAATCTTGTTCACTCATATTAGGTTAGATTTATTTTTCAACACAAAAACATAACCTTATAAATTACAAGTAAGCCCAACAAAACTCCCACAGTACAAAGAAAAATACTGAAAAAATGTAACACGAATAGTTTCAGGATTTGTTTCCACTTTATGCTTATTCATTTATAAAAATAAAACTTTTTTGACATACAGACATACCTAAATAATCTTCTACATAACTGCTGACAAACTGAGGCATTTCATTTAATGGTTGCTTCCAGTAGTTGGAACTTGGGAATATCATCTGTAAGTTTGCTAAACTGACTGTTCTTGACACTGTTGCAAGTATATCTACACAGATGTTTGAACTATTCTGAAATGAAGGAGTATTTGAATATAAAATATATTTTTAAAAATCATATGCACTGTAACAGAAAATATGTGTTACAGCCATGAAATTATAAATTTCATTGTGAAATGTTAAATTTATTATTGTAACAACAAGGACTAGATAAGGGTCAAGAAATTTAAGTGATTCTGAAACACCTATAAGGGTTGAAAAAGATTTAACTGTTTAAAGCCAATGCCCTAATGCTATTGGTTAAAAATTTCAAAAGTACACAAAACAACAAATTTTTAATAAGATATTTCTTTTGTGAAAGCTTGCTAAAATAGAGGAAATATATTTTTAAAAAAGAATAAGTAATAAAAACCCTAAAAAAATCAAATTGAAATTTAAAAAAGTTAATCGGTAAATACTTTTGAACGTATATAATTATATTTTGATTATTGAGGACTGCCGTTTCGGATAGTGTCCCTTTCTCAATTCACACCGTAAACCCAACGAACTCTGTGAAGTTACTTTCTGAAGTTACAGTCTGAGCTGACAAAGGAATACATCTCCCAAAACAGCTGTCCTCAATAATAGAGAAAAGGAAGAGATACTATAGGCAAGTGTAACATATTAATATATGTTAAAACGTCTTTAAGCAAAATCCTAATAACTCAAGTGAAGATGTAATCAATTTATATTAAAAAGCTAATGTTGAAAGATGTATTTATATTGGGGAGAAGTTGTGTCGGCATGATTAAGGTTTTTTTATAAATTAATGAATTCCAGAAATTTGGTAATTATGTAACAAAAAATTATAATAAATTATTTAAGAAATAAAGATAAACTAAAAACTACTCAGCAAAAAATTTTGCAGAAAGACATCAGTTTTAAAAGATTAATAAAATTGCTATAAAAACAGAAAAAATTAAGACCTTAGTATCTTTATTCCAAAGTATTACAAAACTATTATAGAAAGAATAGTAGTAACAAATTTTGCAGCCAACATTTGATTGCAATGGTAATTTTAATTACATTCCAATTTTGTTGTACTTATATTATCTTGATTTTTGAAACATACTGTGAAAGTTTATATTTTGTTTTATTAGTGTTCATTTTTATTCCTTTTGTTTTTGTTTACCTTTTATTTGCAAAAATAAATCAACCCAAACCGCATTTATGTATTCTGCTTGCATACACAAATTTGAACTTTCTCCAGAAAAAGTGTTTTGATACTTACCAAAAAGGCATATAAACTTGCTACAAATGAGTGAGAGATGGAAGGGGTATATAAAACTAAAGTGTTAACATATTTATAGTGTAAATAACACTATATTCTTGTGGTATTTACCATTGTAATGGTACCAAAACATTTCGATTTATTACCATTACTTTTCCGATAATGCTACTACAGATCTGATTAACAATATACAAGCAACTAGGATACCCAAGGAGCTGAATGCTCCTGGTGCTAGAATACCAATGCATCGGATCTGATATACGCTGCCATAATATGTTAGATAACATTTTTTCTGTATAGTCTGGGAACTTTGTGATGGTATGTGCTATATGTATTAGACAAAATGTACAGTAAAAAAATTAAAATCTTTTATAAAAATACGGCCTGTGTTTTTGAGATGTGCTTTTTTTGTCATTAATACATATTGTTGTTCTTTTATTATTTGTTTCTTAATACTACTGTACATCTATGAAAGAGTACTACATCAGAGAAGCTGTCTCTTTTGATTTACTCCGGCTACTGTATGTGTGTGTGAGAGAGAGAGAGTGAGTGAGTGTGTGCGTGTGTTAAGCACATCACTTGATATGCTAATAAATCTTAATCTTTGTAAAAAAAGTATTAGAAAAGGTTTAATTTTTATAGCCAGGGCACAATTTATTACTAGGTTTACTAAGGCCGTTTAATTCCAGGAAACCCGCAGGGGGGTGCGGACTAGCCGCACCTACGAGGGGTTTGGCGTCCCTCGCGGTACCCTAGCCTAACACTACACCACTCACAAAGCATACACACACACATACACACACCAACACAATCTATACACATTTTAACACTTACATCTTCTCTTAGGGAATTTGACTGGTCAGAACCGTTGCGCGTTGGGAGTGCTGAAAAGTCCAGAGCGTGACAAACTCTGGTCTGGGACGCTGATGTAAGCTTGCTCTGCCGAAGACGTAAGCGCGGTTTCTGGTCTACCAGCCGCTTCGGTCCTTGGTCAGGGAGTGTCCGCGGTGCATGGGTGTCGGAGCTTGTGCACAGTATTACGAGTTCCCGACTGATACCCATCCAGTCGAGCTAAGGAGAAAAGCTATAGGCCTCAGAGTTCTGAGGATTGGAAATGATCTTATTGTGATCCAAGGGTGTATCCGTTCCTATAGTCTCGCCCGTAACGCTTGACACGATGGCTGGCTTAAAAAATTTATGGATTCAAAAACCCCATCAAATATGACTAGTTTGAAGAGAACACGCCAGGATTCTCCTGACGATCATATTAACAAGGATTTGAGTAAAAAGTTGATGGTGGCAACGTCGCAGACATTGCCATCAGCAAAGTATTTAGTTGTTTCTAGTGCCGAAGAAGGGAAAGATCTTTCCAAAGTTTCTCCTTTCCTGATTAACAAGGCTATTACTGCCTGTGCTGGAGGCCCAGTAGCCTCTATTAAGAAACTTAGAAACGGAACACTGTTAGTTGCGACTTCCACTGACAGACAAACCCGTTCTCTATCAAAAATGACCTCCTTCTTTGACCAGGTCATGGTATCTGTGGCTCCCCACAGATCTTTGAATTACTCAAAGGGGGTCATCACATGTAGGGATTTAATGCACCTTCCAATCAATGAAATTAAGTCCGAACTATCTTCTCAGTTAGTTACGGACGTTATCCCTATAATGAAAATGGACAAAGGAGAAAAAGTAGCAACAGCGTCTTGTATCGTAACCTTTGGAAAGCCGGAAATACCTGAATACTTACATGCAGGTTACCAAAGGATCTCAGTGAGACCATACGTGGCTAACCCTAGGCACTGCTTCAAGTGCCAGCGATTTGGGCATATCAGCTCTACGTGTTCGAAGCAGAACGTATGCGGTATATGTAGCGTTGAAGACCATGATGATAAGGAATGTGTTAATTCTCCGAAATGCGCCAACTGTGGTGGTGACCACCCAGCGCGATCCTACAACTGTCCTACTTTCAAGGAAGAGAAAGTTATCCTAGGCATCATGGCGAGAGACAAGCGTTCGTTTCCAGAGGCCAAAAAATTATATAAATCCACTCAGCCAAAGGCAGACAGTAAGACTTATGCCGCTACCCTGACCGCTTCAAAATCGTCTTGTACCAACTGTGCTAAGCTATCCAAGAAGATTGAAGCTCTAACTGAACAAGTGTCTCGCCTTTTGTGCTTAGTCACAAATGGACCGTCTTTAAATTTGGTACAACCTGCAGCAACGGATAGTGTTTTGCCTCGTGTACCTATCCCTTTCACTGGGGGGATTGGAGCACAAAATAAATCACTAAGTGAGCCTTGTGTTTCTGTGCAGAAGATATTATCAATGGGTAATAAACCTTCTGTGCAGAAGACGTTGGAAAAATCCAAACCACGTAAACCAGTGTTACATCAGACCACATCGCCACCGTCGTTACCAGGTATTAAAAAAAATTCTAACAAAGGAGGGAGTGTAAAAGCTACCCCTCCTAAACCCAAAACTTCCTCAGATTCCATCCCTGAACGGGTGGATATGGAATCTGAGAAATGTAAGCCTGAGACGTCTAAAAACGTCCCAGGCAAGAAAGGAGAGAGCCTCAATGGGTGTCAAATAAATCCTTTGCTAAGCTAATAAATGTCTTTGCTTAGGAAGTCAGTGATACAGTGGAACGTCAACGGTGTTAGGAGTCACATAGAAGATCTTAAAGTACTCGTGCGAGATGTGTATCCGATGTTTATATGTCTGCAGGAGACGCATCTCCAACAATTGCATAATTTTCATTTAAGGGAGTATTCAGTTTTCAGATCAGACTTCGTTACAGAAGACCGAGCTAGAGGTGGCGTAGCCATCCTAGCCCGTGACTGTATCGATGCTGCTCCACTAAACTTAATAACCCCTTAAGCAGTAGCCATTCAAACAGCTGTCCCGTTTACAATCACTGTGTGTTGTGTCTACTTGCCACCACATGAAAATCTGCAACACAGTGATTTAGTGAATTTGATAAGCCAGTTACTGACTCCGTTCTTATTGGTAGGAGATTTCAATGCCCACCATTTGGCTTGGGGATCTCCGACTAGCAACTCTCGAGGTGAACTTGTGGAGAGTGTGAGAACGAAACTGGACTTATGTCTGCTAAATGACGGTTCGCCTACCCATTTAGCAGCATCTACTGGTGGATGGACAGATGTTGACCTATCGATCTGCAGCCCTCAATTAGCTACTAGTTGTACATGGTCAGTACTCAACGATTTGTATGGAAGCGACCATGTGCCTATTAAGATCAATTTATGTGACTCACAACCCTGTTATGCTCGAAATTCCAGTTGGATTTTGCAAAAAGCCAACTGGGACTCCTACTCGAATTACCTTGTATCACTTGACATGGATTATATGACACCCATTGATGAAATAATAGAAAATTTTTCAAAAGCTATTTTAAATGCCGCTGTAGAGACCATTCCAAAACCCTCTGCACATTCACGCCGACCGCCTGTGCCGTGGTGGAACGATGAATGCACAGAAATCCTCCGTTTACGACGAAAAGCGCTAAGGAGATTTAAGCGACAACCAACAAATGGAAACCTTCAGGAATATAAAATACTCTGATAGGAGGATATTTAGGCTGAGTAGAAAGAACTCTTGGGAACAGTACACTAGCACAATTACAGGAACAACTCCGTCCTCGTCAGTGTGGAGGAAACTACGATCAGTTTGTGGTACTTCCACTCCGTTGCCAGCCATTGCGCTGAAGCAACCGGATGGAAGATTAATCACAAACCGTGATGACATTGCTAATGTACTTGGAACATCATTTTCTAACTTTTCTGCTACTACAGCCTATAATAGATTATTCCAGATTTATAAACTGAAGGAAGAAGCAATACCGTTTACTGTTGGGTTGTCTGGGGACTCTCCTTTAAACACTCCTTTCTCTATAGGGACTCCTTTCCTAGCTCTTAAGTCAATGAAGGACTCTGCACCAGGTCCTGATTCCATTGTGTACTCCATGCTGAAACATCTACCGTCATCGGCGAAACTTGTCCTCCTTTGAATATATAATCGTTTATTCGAGGAGCTCTCTTTCCCCAATGCATGGTTAGAATCAACTGTAATTCCTCTTTTGAAGCCAGGTAAAGACAAAACCAATCCCAGTAGTTATAGACCTATATCCCTTACAAGCGTCTTATGCAAACTACTGGAGAAGATGGTCAACCGCCGTCTTGTCTGGTACCTAGAAACCAATGACCTTATCTGCAACGAACAGTGTGGATTCAGGCAAGGACAATCATCCGTTGACCAATTGGTTTTGTTAGAATCCGCTATTCAAGATGCCTTTCTCTTGCGTCAAACACTCGTTGCTGTTTTCTTCGACCTTGAGAAGGCATACGATATGGCATGGAAAAGAGGAATTCTGATCACTTTAAAATCATGGGGTATACAATGGAATGTCGTAGCATTCATAGCTAACTTTCTATCAAATAGATCTTTCCGCGTTCGTCTTGGAGGCATGTATTCAAACAGTTATAAACAGGAAAATGGTGTACCGCAGGGCAGCGTACTGAGCGTCACGCTATTTGCCGTTGCAATAAACAGTATCACGAGTTATATACAATCTCCGGTTCACTTTTCACTCTTTGTAGATGACTTTTGTATATATGTGCCTGTTCGTAGTATGGCAACTGCGGAAAGATCTTTGCAGTTAGCAATAAGCAGATTAGAGGAATGGTCAAGAACTACAGGTTTTAAATTCTCTGCTTCGAAGACCCAATGTGTAGCATTTAGTTGTCGTAGGCAACACCGGGAGCCGATCCTTTATCTTGATGGGATTCAACTTCAAACCACGGATAATGTTCGATTTTTAGGTCTTTTATTTGATAAAAGACTCTCATGGATCCCACATGTTCGTGATTTGAAGGTGAGATGCAACAAGAAATTGGATATGTTAAGATTCCTTAGTGGTACGAATTGGGGAGCAGACAGAACTAGTATGCTTCGCTTTTATCGCGCGGTCGTTAGATCGCTCATTGATTATGGCTGTCAAGCCTATTCATCCGCACGACTTACAGTTCTGAAAACTCTCGATGCTGTCCACCACTCTGGACTTAGACTTGCTACTGGTGCATTTAGAACTAGTCCAATCCCTAGTCTTCTTGTCGAGGCTGGGGAACCCGCTCTTTCAAGACGACGTCAGATGCTACAAATATCTTACGTTTCTGTTCTTCGAAGCAAACCCAACCACCCGGCATTTGAAATAGTCTTTCATAATACGCTAAATCAAGTGTACAATACACATCAACGTTCGACCGCTCCATTTGGCATACGAACGTTAAGAATATTGGATGACCTTGAGTTGCAACTTCCAACTATGTTTGAACGACAAATGTGCTATCTACCTCCATGGATAATAAAAACGCCGCACTTCTATTTCTCATTGTCCAGTTATATAAAACACGATACTCCTGTTGTGGTCTACCACCAGGAATTTTTATGCATTTATAAATCTCACCAACAAGTGAAATTATTTTCACTGATGGATCTAAACTGGACAATGGCGTTGGGTGTGCGTTTTATGCATCTGGATGTACCTACACAAACGGATTGCCCTCAGCTTGCAGTGTTTTCACGGTAGAACTTTTTGCCATCTTAAAACCATTAACTGATATTCGATCTCGATCCTCCCACTATCTTTTGTGTTCTGATTCCAAAAGTGCTCTTCAGGCTCTTCAGGATGTTTTCTCCGTCAACCCTTTCGTTGGGGACATTTTGTGTGTTGTACACAGGCTTCAATTAAGGGGTGTGGGGGTAACTTTCTGTTGGGTTCCTGGACATTGCGGAATACTTGGAAACACAAAAGCGGATGAAGCGGCGAAGAAAGCTACAAGTTTGGTGCCTATTACTCAACGAGTTATGGCATCTGATTATGTGTGTTTTACGAAACATTTATTGCTCGCTGCTTGGAATGACGAGTGGCATACCGTGATTCAGAATAAGCTGAGGGAAATTAAAGATACCGTCCGTCCATGGAGGTCTTCAATTCGTTCAAAACGTAGGGAAGAAGTGGTGGTTACACGCCTTCTGGTTGGCCACTCTTTTGCAACTCATGATATTTGATGCGTCGTGAAGATCCACCAATATGCCAATACTGCGGTGATATCTTCACAATAAGACATATTTTAGTAGACTGTGTTAGTGTAAGCAATATTCGTGCCCTTTTTAATTTAAAAGGCAGTTTAAAGGTGGTGCTAAGAGACGATGCCTCGGCCATTGACCGAGTCATCGCTTTCTTGCACCACTTGAAAATATTTTTTAAAATTTAATACTTAAAATATATTTTTTTATTTTGTTTACACATATAATTCTCTGTTTCTTTTATTTGCTTAAATTTAATTTATTTTGTGTTCTTGTTATTGTTATTGAGATTTATTTATTGATAAATTGTTACCTATTATTGTTTTACATATTGTTATTATTTATTCACTGTTATATTGTTCCTTGTTGTTATTTTGTTATTTATAGTTTAAAAAAAAAAGTTGTTGTTTTTTGTTATTTATTGTTGTTGTTTTTTGTTTTGTAATTTTTGTTGCATTTAAATTTATTTGGTTTTACTTAAATTATTGCGTTCCGTGTCAGATTTTGTTTGGCGATGATAACCACAATTGGTTTTTCGCCAAGAAAAAAAAAATAATAATTCCAGGAAGTGCATGGTATAAGGTTATAAGTATTTATAGTTATTATTTATATTAATAATTATATAATATCTATTATTTATTTATAATAACAGAGGTGAGAGGTTTATGATGAGGTAAGGAGTTTTATTAGTTGATTCCATCTTCATGTAAGCTACTAGTTTTTTACTAAAAGTTCTTGTAAATATGTTACACTTGCTTATGATAGCACTTACTTTTATAATTGTTGAAGACCACCGCTTCAACCATGTGACACATCTCCCAAAATGGCTGTCCTCAACAATTATAAAAGTAAGTGCTACTATAGGCAAGTGTAACATATTTACAAGTGTTTTTAGTTTTAATTTTGTGTACAGTTTATTGCTGTATGTACTTATTGTTCATTGAAATTGTATATTTTCTATAAATATAGTTCAACTCAAATCTATAAAAATCATTGCTATGTGAATAATACGTTTGAGCCATTTAAATTACTCAATACAATATTAATACTAAAGTAAGAACTCCAATTATTTTCATGTGATGTTGTTAGGTTTAAAATTGCCTGATAATAATATATTATTATCAATAACTTTTTTTTACAATAAAAATATTGAAAAGAACCCCAATACCACAAAAATAATCAAAAATAACAAATAAAACAAGTTACTTAAGATTAAACCCTTATGTACATTTCGATGACCATGTCATCATCATCAGAGGGTCTTGTTACAAAACACAATCTAGCACACAAGAAGTTACAAACTAGAATGATCCTTTTTTTTAAATAAAGATTATTTTCTTGAGGAAAATTGCTGGGGCAATTTAAAACAGGGCATTAACAGAGTGTGGATAAACTCCTGAAAATTTGGTCGTGATAATAAGACTTACTTTTTATAGAAAAAAAGGACAGGGTTTTGGGAAATGTGTCCAATTGTCAAGTTAGACTGTAACTGGCCTATGAGTTAGAAAGATAGGGTGAGAGTTGGAAAACTATATTAGATAACTTAAAGAGAGTTTTTCTAGTAAAATCACATAAAACTATTTTATAAACCTTACATAATGGTAGCAACATAAAGTATTTGCATATGATTTTGACAAACCTGTAGCTTTTCGATGTTCACTTTAACTTCAGAAGCAAGTTTAGCACGCATTTTGCAACAAACCATGACATGAACACTACAATTAGGACCTAATAAGTCTGTCTGATTTGCTAACTGTTAACAAAAATGAAAGAATGAAATTATGATTATTATTATTATTATTAAATGGATAAGATCATTGTTAAGTTAGTGGTATGAAATTTTATAATTATTAGGAGGCATTTTATATTATGGGTTTTACTTTTTCCCTTTGTATATTAAGTCATCTTAAAGCTACTTTTATGAATAATATCATATTAAATAGATACTGCCTAATTTTTTATTCATCACGAATAAAACAATTATTACTATGTTATGATTGTAAAACAAATATTTGTAATAAAAACATTATATATATATATATATATATATATATATATATATATATATATATATATATATATATATTATAAAATAATTTAACCATTTTTTTCACTAAACTGTTAATTTTTCACTAAATAATAATCAATATCATTGATAATAGTAGTAAAAATATTGATATAAATTTTTATGTTATAGTAATTTAATTATTCAAATTAAGCATACTAAGTAAAGTTGAAAGTATTATATAAAGTACAATTTACATGTATACAATGTATTATATTTTTACACTCTTCATCCTAACTCTACTTACCTGAAAAATTATTTATAAAAATAACTTTCTTATTATACATATAATAATTCTTTGTTGAACATTTTTTGTTGAAATAGTGAACTTAATACTGTGTTGTAAGAAAACATAATTGAACCCGTTTGGGTTATAGCTGTCCCACCTTTATTATTTCAGAAAAATGTACAATGAAATTTATTAGTAGCAGTTTGATTTTATTGATTTTCCAAACTGTAAATTATTTATATTGTAAAAAGTAATGACTGTAGGCCTAGTGGTGTTGGTTTACAAAAGGTGTGAAAGTTAAGCATTATTTATATACTTGCACTTTTGTATTTTGCACTTATTGTATTGTACAATTAAATTGTATACAATTATATTTTATACAGTTGCATAACAATTTATATATTTATTGCTTCTTGATATTTATAATCGAGGTTTAAACTAGGACAAAGTTTAAATGTGTAATCTGTGTTGAAATTTGTTTAAATAAATGATGGGTCATTTATTTATTATTATTTTTCAAACATTTGACATTATTTATGTATCTACAAAAAACATTCAATCATTTTCTTTGACAATAGATACAAATTATGGTAACATATGAAACACAGAAAAATTAACTAACAAAACACTATGTTTAAAAATTGTTTATTTTATTTGAAAAAGAAAAAACCCATAATTTTGTATTACAATTAATTATTCTGAAATTGCTGTATAATATTTTGAGTTACCTGTAATTGAGACAAAGCCTGAAGACAAATGTTAACATCGCTTTGAGTTACTTTAAAAAATTGGTCCATATTCCAGCAGTTAGATAACTGTCTGGCACGACTTTCTATCCAAAGTCTTACTGTATGTACAGAATGATCAAGTCTATGAAGAATTGGAATTTGTTCTACTAGGGGCAACTCTTCTAAATCCTCTAATGTCCAGTTTGGTCCTTCACATGAATTACTTAGGAAGACTAAATCAGTTAATAAATCACAAAATAGTTGCCCTATTTTTGTGCCCTTAAAAAAATTACTTGATTTAAGTACAAGTACTGGTAATACAAGCATATGTGAACATTTGTTAGCTATAATAAAAGATCAAAACTAGTTTCTATGAAATACGTATGTTCATTAGGATATATGTTTGTTAATATATACTAAGATCAGAAAAATAAAAAATTTTATAGTAAAATAATGTTTAAAAAACAAGAGAAAAAACAAATAATATGACACCTATTTGAATAATTTGGAGAATGTGATTCCTCATCAGCACCAAAGTGTATTATTAAAGTAAGAAACGTTTGCCTTTCTAAAGATCCAGGCAACAGCAGTATGTAGGGTGAAGAGGTTTTAATTGCTGTAGAAATGTGTTGATAACATACAAGGAACACCGTACTTATATTCTTGCTTATTCAGAACTATGGTTATGTGTTCTCAAATGGCTAATTCTTAACTTAATTTGTTAACCTTAAATGGGATTTTCTATTGAAACAACTACCCCTACCACTGCTTCTATGGCTAAGATTTATTGATGACAAATTGATAATGTAAAGTCAAGGACTTCAGTCTCTCATAATTTTTTTAAAACAAATTAAAATTTTCTCGCTTTATATCTTTCACTTGAATACCTCTGAAATTTTCTTAAGCTTTCTGGACATCTCCTTTTTTTACTCCAATTCTACAACCAAAAGAATTTACACTTTTAAAACCACTACCCATATCACATTGAAAGTCTTTGTAATATACTTCTTCAAGGTCACAGAATCTGCTATAATTCAGCTGACCTTCCATTATCTTATACTATTTCATCACTCTCTTTGTGAAAGGAAATACTCTCCTAAACTTTTCTGCATACAACTTTTACCTCCTACCATCATCTATTCTCAGAAAATCAAGATCTATCCGTAAAACCTTTTTTCTAGTTTATAGACCATATAATTCCCTGGCATCAAACAATTTGTAGATGTGTAGTTCAAAACTTATACCTGATCATAATTATTAATATGTGACCAAATCCATATCCAGTAAACAAGGTCATCTTAGACACAAATAGTACTCTAACAAACATAAACTCTTACATAAAAGCAAATTTGTTGGTCTTCAGCTTAAAAACTGCCTCTGGATATTATGAATATAGAACACTACTTAAACAAGGTTTCAACCTACCCTATTAAAAGTTCTATAATGTTTTCTACCCAGTATTCAATTATACCTATCATATCAGTGATTCTGTAAGTGTAACAATTTTACAGGATGTATACGATTACACCACCAACCCAATAATGTATATATATCTCATAACTTGCTCCCTTTGCCAAGGTGTTTATTTACTGGCGGCTAATACACCCCCTTAATTACAGAATAAGTAACTAGAAATAAATGAGAATCCAAAATAGATAACCTGTTAAATATCACATTACATTACGTACATTTTAGTACAAAACTCAATGATATTTTTAAATTTAAAATTCTGGAAACTTTAATAACCCAATGGTTACAGGACAACTTTGTCCTCTGAGTTATTTTATTTTAACACTGCTTGCAATACCCCCAGTGAGGATCTTGAACAGCCATCTACCTCTCTTTTGATATACCTACTAATGATCAGTACTAGTATGTACATATTTTTAGACATTAATTTGTAAAAGTCTGTTTATTTTGGGGGTTTTTTGTCATCCGTTCTCACACATTCCTATTATTTTTTATAGTGTTTTGGAAATTATGTTATAAATGTATACTGTATGTATACATGGATGTTATTCTAATAATAAAATTATACAGGTAAGTGATTGAGAACAATTAATACACTGTCTAAATGAAAATGTAAATCGTATCAGTGATGTCAATGATCATGAGGGCTCTCTAAGGTAGAAGATAGATTTCTCAAGGTTTATCCAATTTATGATAGCGATTACACTTGTTTGTATTATCTTGGCAAAAATTCCACTACTTACTGATTTATTCAGCAGATGCTTTTCACGCTAGGTCAGCGCATTTTTCAATGCTGTGAATTACTGACAAGACTGTTTGCACAGGTGTGTTGTGTTGGTGTGAATCTGTGGTGTATTTCTGTTCTGTGGTGTGTTATTATTCATAGAGTATTATTATAGAGTGTTATTATTATTATAGAGTAGTTATTAATTATGTGCTCAAATATATTGTTTGATTGGGAGTGTTTAGCCATTTAGAATGTGTTGTGGATAGTATTTATGGTGTTTATAAATCTCATAGTTTTCTACTGTGTAGACATCAATAAAAGCAAAAAGCTTAACACAATAGAAAACTATGAGATATTTAAACACCATATATAAAGTATGTATATATATATATATATATATATATATATATATATATATATATATAATAATATAACAATATAATAATAAATAAAATTATGTCAAATAAAAGGATTATTTTAATTTATATATTTTTCAAAGCTCTTTGCAAATAAATGTTTAGCATCTTCAGAAAAAACAATAAAACTAGCCAGTATCATTATATATATATATATATATATATATATATATATATATATATATATATATATATATATATATATGGGATCATTAATATATATACATAAATACAGTAGAGTATGGATAGTTCGAACATCTTTAATTTGTAATTGCCAATAATTCGAAGTTTTAGGTTGGTCCTTTGAATTTCATATGCTACCCATGTAAAATAATAATGGGTAATTCGAAGTTATTTCTTTGGAAAAGGCCTCATATTCTAGAGAATTAATGATTTCCTACCAAGAATTCTCTCCATTTAGTTTGAGGTATATTTGTTGCATAAGCGGTGTGAACAGTTATCAATCGATGCTTTGCTCAGTCACTTGTTTGTTGTTACAGTAGTGTGCCTCTTTAAAGTAAAGATGTTGCCCCTGCACCTGTCAAATGGAAAGCCAATATGGATGTCAACTTTGAAAAGTACGCTAATATAAACGAACAAGTAAAAGTGTGTGGAGAGTTTAAGACATTTAGCGGAAGCGAAAAACAAAAAAAGTGCCAAATTAATGGATTTACAAGAAAATCAAGCTATAGGTAGTTCAGAATCCTTACAACATTAGAGGCGTTGTACAACGTCTTCATCATTTGCGTGAGTTTCAGCTGTACATTGAAGGACAAACCAAAGTTATTGATAGTGTTTTCCACTCCCTAAATGTATTAAAAGATTTTACAAGAGTTACAATGTAACTTATGTACATTTCAGTTACCAAGTAACCATCCTCAGAGGGATAACATACAAAGACTGAATAACTCTACAAAAATACCTCATTTATTATCTACCTATTTATAATTACAAAATGTTTTGACAAACTTTAATTTTCTACAGTACATATCTATCAATATATTACTGTATGTGTACATATTGTATTCATACAACTTTCTTGCTAATGTTGACTGCAGTAACTTTTAACTACTAATAATTGTAACTCTTATAAATCCACCATGCCTAGTTTATTGCTTAGTCAAATTAGTATTTATCGTGCATGTCTGGTCTGTTTTTTAAAATAATATTGACCAGTAACACAATGCCTGAAACGGCCAAAACTGTTGTTGTAGACACTCATTTTAAATTTTTAAAAATTAGACTGCTTTTGATGGAAGGGTATTTTCCAATTTTCATAATTTGAATTGTTGGTCAATTAGAATTTTTTCACTTGGATTTCACGCTTTGAATTATCAAAGTTCTACTGTATATATATATATATATATATATATATATATATATATATATATATATATGTGTGTGTGTGTGTGTGTGTGTGTGTGTGCATGCACACGTGTGTGCACGCGCGCATGTGCGTGTGTGTGTGTGTGTGTGTGTGTGTGTGCATTCTACATTTGCTCTTCAACTGTTTTTGAGTTCACCTCGTCAGTGCAGTGCTAGATGGAATTAGTGGAACTGCGAATTATGTACTGCTAAATGAACGGATGTACTCCCGATATTAACTATTCATCATATTTTTTCATCCATGAAGGAATATGTATCAGTATATATATATATATATATGTGTGTGTGTGTGTGTGTGTGTGTGTGTGTGTGTGTGTGTGTGCATGCACACGTGTGTGCACGCGCGCATGTGCGTGTGTGTGTGTGTGTGTGTGTGTGTGCATTCTACATTTGCTCTTCAACTGTTTTTGAGTTCACCTCGTCAGTGCAGTGCTAGATGGAATTAGTGGAACTGCGAATTATGTACTGCTAAATGAACGGATGTACTCCCGATATTAACTATTCATCATATTTTTTCATCCATGAAGGAATATGTATCAGTATATATATATATATATATATATATATATATATATATATATATATATATATATATATATATATATATAATATTTTTGTATATTTATTGATATTTTTATATTATTATTATTTCTATATATTTAATTTTAGAGAAAACTTTATAAGCACAAAAATATATTATTATTAAAAATTTCTATTATAATTTATTTACCTCATTAACATTGTGTGTAATATGTCGACTGTGTTGGTAACAAGCTAATACAAGAGCTTTTCTGAATAGTTCATCCCATGATGTTGAGACAACATGAGAACACAAAGATTCAAGTAAACTGTGCAGTGCAGGTTTCACAAGATCTGGAATACTTACTAGAAATGTTAATAAATCTTCTAATCAATTGGAAGTTTATTGTACATATTACATCATGCAATAATACTAATATTGAACTTTAGAGTACCTTTATTTAGTTAATTAAAAAATGTATTTTAACCACATTGTGGCCATTTTAATAAAATGCTATTATGTTGAAATACTATAAACTAAAGAACAAGAACTCTGGGAAGATTATAGACCTAGCAAAAAAAGTTAAAGCTGCTTACTGTAATCATTTTGAATTCACTGATTGAACTATAATTAAAACTTACTTAACTAAGTTAATACTGTGTCAGCAAGTAAGCCCTATGTATTCACTTAGTTAAGTAATTTTTAATTATAGTAAAAAAAGTTAATTATAATGCAGAAAAATCATAATTATGACTCAAATGAACATATAGGAAAAAATATATTTTGGAAAATTATATTTTTTATGGCAACATGGGGAAGTAAAGGTATGAGCTAAGTCTTCAACTATTTCATGAAGAAAACCAGAAATAAATCTGATAGTTTAAAGATTTAGATGAAAACAGACCTTTTCTACATTATCTATTTCTGAAGATGGCTAGTTTTATGTTTTTAAATTAAAATTAATATAAAAAAACAAAATACACAAAGTTAATTTCATTAGTTTAATCAAAACATTAACTTCTTCAAGTTATACAATAATTTTAAAAACAATAATATACATAAATAAGTTTCGAAATCTTGTTGCTGTTCATGACGAGCTGGTTGTAAATTACAAATTATACTTTTGCTATTTGCGACCAGACATTTGTTAACTAAAAGTTGTTAATTGTTAACTTATACTTGGAGGAAACGTTTTCGTCTTACGACTTTGAGGCTGAAGAAGTCGTAAGACGAAAACGTTTCCTCCAAGTGTAAGTTAACAATTAACAACTTTTAGTTAAAAAATGTCTGGTCGCAAGTAATAGCAAAAATGTAATTTATAAATAAGTTTTCTGTCCAGAAAAAAACCCAAAATTTTAATAGTAAATTCAGCATAACATTATAATGATAAATTATTTATTTATGTTAAATTAATGAAAGTGGTGATGATGATATGATCCTGACTTAACTCACATAGATTTTTCTCTTTGGGAGTTAAATTAAAACCAATGTACACACTAAACACATTCAGAACCTGCAACACTTATGAGAATGGTCGACGTCGGGATAGAGACTGTAACCCCTGACGTCAATGATTGGAACTAGATGGAGATCGAACATCACTTCAATGTTTGTTGTGCCACAGGAGTATCTCACATCAAAATATATTAAAGTATGTAAAAAAAATTTAAGATTTTCTCTTTTAGTGTAAAAATTATTAGACTATCTTTATTACAGCCTTAAGTAGAATTTTAGTGGTTTTTTATTTTATAAACAAAGACTAAAACATGAATATTTTAAAAATATTTCCACTACCTTCTTGTTTTATGCTGTATGTAACACAAACTTAGCCAGTAATTGTGGATAGAGTCATTGGGTGGATAAGCGAATTTGACAGCAGAAGAATATGAATAATTATGATCAAAAAACCATGTTTTCAATAAGGAAATTGAGGTTTTATACAGACATACCAATTAATTATTTACATTACTATAGTCTAGGATAATTTGTCTGTATACTTGTTTTTTGTTCAACGGTTTTTTGTACTATATTTATAATTCTTCCAGCAGGTTTTTATGTTTTAAGGAAACAAAGTACATAGAGGTTATCTTTAGCAAGTAGGAGTGGGTGAGATATTGTAAGTTTTTAATATAACTAGGTATCCTTTCTATCTATCTATGTCTGAGAGGTGTGAGGGAATAATGGATGAAGGGTTGATTGTTAATGATGTGCTTTACATGTGTAGAGTGAATCCCTGAAGTAAGCCCCTTATAGACCTAGGGATATACAAAAGCAAAGATTATAATAGACAGGTTTGAGACAAGGCCATGAATGTTTCCTGATGTTGAGAGACATAGGGAATAATGGGACATGTACCCAATGCAATTGTGCTTCATCTCTTTCAGTGCCTACATGCTGCTACCTTTAGTAAATAAAAAATTAGACCTCTAAATCTTATAATCATTTTGTACATAATTTAAAATATAAGAAAAGTATATTGTACATTGGTTACAAATGGGCTTTCTTTTACAAAGTTGTATTACTATAATGAAATATTAATTATATCTAAAAGAAACAGCAATAAAAATTCAGATTTAATTGAAAGAGTTTTTAAGAAATTATAAATATATACTCCATAATTTCCAAATAACAAAAGTATCATAAATATTCATAATAACAACAAATTGCTTTAATTAAAATCTTAGGATATAATAAAAAACAAAATATTTATACCAGTTTCAATAAAATTAGAAAGCCAGGTTCGAATAAGATGTCCTGTCTGAGGAGAATTAAGACCTATCGCTTGTTGGCCCCACCATAAAAGGACATGTTCCAAAGCTGTACCAACTTCACCCCAGAGGATCTGTTGATAATAGTCATTTATTTTCAACTGGACACGTTTACGAACCTTTAAAGATCCTGCACATAACATATTATAAAGAGAAAAAACTATTTTACTTGAATTAACAATTAAAAATAAAAAAGACTTTTTCTTATCATTTCTTTCAGTTATAAATTTTTATTTAAAAATGTGTGTATCAATTTTTCTTCTTAATTTTATAATTATACTTACTTTATATATCAAATTATATATTGAAGAAGGGACAATATACTCTTATATAGTTGTAGCAATAAGTCTTTTTTCTAAAGTGTCATGTTTTTCAATAAAACCCATCTGAAGGTAGTCCTTTAGTTTAACCAGACAGTTATTCCATTTCTTTTTCTTTTCCCTCATCCTATAAGAAAGTACAGAGAGCGGCAAAAAAACCTGACGGTTTTGTTTCGTGGGAAGCTGACCATTCGAGTGGTCCCCCCTCATGTGAGGGGAGTCTGTCGTGTTCTGAAGCCTACACAATGGCATTTCAGTAGCAATGGATCAGTGCTCTAGAGAGCACTAAGTATTTGTCATTGAGGCGTATTTTAAAAGTGACAATTCCTTTGTTGTTATGCAACGTGAATTTCATAAACATTTCAATGTGGGTCGTATGAGACGCATTCCATCGCACAATACAATTATTCTGTGGGTGAATAACTTCAGAACTACAGGTTCAACCTTAAATCGAAAGCCTACAGGTCGTCCAAGGTCAGTCAGAACACCAGACAACATTCAGCGACTAAAACAAGCTATACTGAATAGTCCACATCAACCTCCTCGAAAACATGCTGCCGCTCCTCATCCCTTAACTCAGGAAAAAAAGTTTTGCTGTGAAAAAAATTTGGTTCCAACAAGATGGAGGAACTATTCCTTCAGCTAATGTGGTCATTGACTTTTTGAGGGAAAGTTTTGTGGCAGTGTCATTTTCCGGAATGGCGACATTGCTTAGCCATCTGGTTCACCTGTGACTTTTTCGTTTGGGGATACCTAAAGTCAAAAGTGTACACTAGCAAACCCCGCACAATACAAGAACTGAAAGATGCCATAAGCCAAGTGATTGCCACCATAACACATGAGATGTAAAGAAAAGCGTTTAACAGTTTCAATGAGAGATTGGAAGAATGTATTGCACGGAACGGACACCATCTGAATTATGTAAATTTTAAATCTTAAAAGTTATCATGTAAGTTTTTATTCCTGATTTTCATTAATTGGCATTCATTGTAGTTCTTGCAAAATAATAAATATATACAAAGGTTCATTAATACTGCAAATATTCTTATTTAAAACCTGTCAGATTATTTTGCCGCACCCTGTATAATTAAAGTGACCACACCATGTTTGTGACTAACTTAGTAACATTTTCTCTTTTACCTCAAGTAAATGTGAAAAATTGACATCGTTCAGTGAATAATATTTTATTCTGATTATGATTGAGAGGGGAGAACCTATCAAAGTGATATATTGCTTTATATTGTTTTATAAAAATCAACAGAATTCTTTGTAATAATTTATACAACATATTTTTCTTACCTGTGGATTTAGAAATCTTTGTTGCATTTGAACCCAATATACTTGGTGAGATTTTAGACATGGCAATAAGTAAAGGTGCTAGTTTCTTTTCTTCAGATATTATTAATGTATCAAGTTGAGCCACATCAGATATAACTATTTGTCCTGAATATGCAATATTTATTGAATCATCAGCTGGAGGGATGACTGAACATTGTGGAGGAGTCATATATCGAGTCAGTGTTCTGCAGAACCACATATTTTATATCAAATAAAATTACCATTAAAATCATACACTACAAAAGTTCTAAAGATTTGGCATATGATTAAAATATTTGATTTAAACAACAATTTTATTTGCTTACAACTTTTTAAAAAAATGTTTTAACTTGCCTATAGTAGCACTTACTTTTTTTGTTGTTGAGGACGGCCGTTTCGGGAGATGTGTCCCTTTGTCAACTCAGACCGTAACTCAGTTATGGTTCTGAGTTGACAAAGGGACACATCTCCCGAAACGGCCGTCCTCAACAACAAAAAAAGTAAGTGCTACTATAGGCAAGTTAAAACATTTTTTTAAAAAGTTGTAAGTGATTACTAGTAGCTCACGCGAAGATGGAATCAACAAATTTTAATTTTATTTGATTAAACAACATGATTAAAATGAAAATAATGACAATGACTAAAATGTATTCATCTAAGTATTTAATATAGGCTACTGTTGTAATTAATGTTTTCACAGAGAATGTTCATTAGTGTTTAAATAGTATATACCTATGGCTAGGACTAAACCATCCCTTCATATTAAGAATTTGTATATTTTACGTTAGATACACTCCTAAACACTAACAATTAAAAATTTACTCTTAGCAAAATATACTTCAGCATTGCATTTCATACTACAATGCTCATGTAGTTACTATGGGTAAAAATCAATAAACAATCTAAGTTCAATACATTATACTTCACAAACTAACAACCAATCGTCCACAATGTGATTTGAGCTATGTTACATTATATGATAAAATTAATAACAATTTTACAGCAACACTAATATTTTTGAATAAATAGTTGAATAAATTTTAAATTTTAAAAACAGAACACTTATACAAAATACAGAATATACAAAATTTCATAAAAATCTAACTAACTAAATTACCTTTTCTCAGATACTGTTTATTTTACCTATAAATTTCCATGCTAGAATTATCTGACCCATGAATATCTTCATTTGCGTCGATTGAATGGCAAGTAGGGTGGCCAGAAGCCTTTGCATCTTGAAATATAGTCAATAATATTGTTATCAACTGCTGGCTGCATTGTTCTGCTCGTTGTTGGGCTAATACCTGCAAATTATCAATAAATAAATGTAAATACAAGTAGCATCTAGATTTAAAAATTACAGAAAACTAACTTCATAACAAACTGGGGATATAGGGTTTAGGTACATACAACAAAATATATACCTCAATTTTTTAAAAAATTAGGGAATTTTAATATTTTAACATTTCCTATGAATCTAATTAATAACTTGTCGAATATATACTTTATGTAATACCTGCTAAGAAAAAGTGTTTTTATTCACCTAGTGCAAATTTCACAGAAAAAAAAAACTCCACATATATTTGACAAATAATATCCTATAAATATCTGAAGCCATTAATGGACACAATTAGATCTTATACACTTATAAGACTATATAAGTTTCTTTCCTAATACTAGCACTTACATAACAGCCTTTCAGGAGATGGCTACTGTTTCGTAAATCCTAATAGTACAAAAATTATTTATATAAGTATAAATTTAGTAATGGAAGTTCAAATCAGTATAAAATAAACCAATTATTCTCTCAACTTTTTTAATATGCGATATTTTCTGAACCATATTTGGTATTCATATATTTGAATAAACTCAAACAGCTTGATATATAAACTTGTATTGAAACCATTCAAATTCAGTTTGTATATGTATTTGTTTTTAATATACTATAGAATAGCTTCTACTTCAAAGGTTCAAAGCTTTATAAATACAGAAGTAACTCGATTATCTGAGGTTATATTTGGAGTAGGGTTGCATAGATATATGAAAACCATAGTTGTTTAATCCGCAGATCAAAAAGTTAGAAATAAAACTACGAGGTGCGGTAAGCCCTATTGTTAACAAGGTTACTCTGGATTGCGTAATTTACGTTAATATTTAACATAGCAAGTTTGAGCACTGTTCTAAGCAAAATAGAGTCATTTAACACTAAAAACGCAACGACACTGAATTTAATACAAATAAATTATAAATTGTTCATATTCCTTAACTACGCACTTACCATAGGTAAGAAGTGATGCAATGTTGGAATCGAGGTGAAGTCTCCACAGTACTGTGGTCGTCTCAGGCAGCGTAGAATTCTTGAAGGCGTTCACGCAACTAAAAAACTCAATTGAAATATGAGTAAACGTAAAAGTTAAGCTTACAAGCACTTAGTTTATTACCGTGAGTACACGCACTAAGATTGCGCAACCGGCGAAATCGGGCGACACTTTTACTAACACGGCGAAAATATACAGTTAAAATGTTCATTAAAATGCTCATTAAAAGTTCATTAACGCGGTCCGCACTTTAAGCACAATTAACGAACGAAAGCGGTACTTTAAATTGTCTGAAACAAAGCCCATGCTGATTGAGCGTCGCGGGTAGCATAGGACTGCACTATTCAAGGGTCCGAACGATTCGAGGGCCAGAACGATTCTACTTTGTGTTGAAGCGGAACTCAGCTTAGAAAAATAAGAAGGGAGTGGGGGTGCAGCGTTCATCCAGAGAAAATCAATAATTTTCGGATATCGATTAGCGGGTCAGAGATCACGTGACCGATACGTCACGGTACAGCTGTTAGGTAGGTCAAAGTAACTTGAAACTTCGAGCGCTGACTCGAACATACCGCCCACCAAAACGAATGTTTTTAATCCGCCAGGTGGGTGGGGGGCGAAGAACCATAAAGCACCGGGACCCGAGGGTGCCGAAGAAGAAAGTGGCAGGGAAAACGAAGACAACCAAAAGAAACAACAGGGCGAGAGCGCCGAAGAAAAAAGCTGTAGACAAGCGGTGAAAACTAAGGATGAAGCGGAAAGCCGACGAGCTTGTTGACTGGTCGTCTCAGCTGTCCGTGAGCGGTCTGAATGGTGGCTACTCTAGAGACGTGGTCTTTTCCAGGATGCAGACTGATGATCCTTCCCATAGGCCAATGAAGGGGGCTTGAGTGTTCTCCAGTTATGAAGACGAGTTGATTTTCCTTGAGTGGCGTCGCGTCCTTATTCCACTTGTGTCGTTGAATCTGAGTGTGTAGATACTGAGTGGACCAAATTTTCCAAAAGCGGTTGGACATCTGTTGGAGCATAGACCATCGAGATTTAAGCGGAGGCTCAGTATAACATTCTTCGGGAAGTGACAGTAGTGGACGGCCAATCAGAAAGTGTCCAGGAGTGAGAAAGGACGCTCCTTCACTGGGGTCTGGCGAAACTTCGAAAATAGGACGACTGTTCAAAATGGCTTCTATCCGGATGAACAGAGTAGATAGCTCTTCAGCGGTGAGAGTGGTGTTGCCTACAGTGCGTCGCAATAACAACTTAGCGGATTTAACAGCGGCTTCCCAAAGTCCTCCAAAATGAGGGGCAGCCGGAGGGTTGAAATGCCAACTGATGCGTTGGTCAGCTAGTTTGCGTTCAATAAGTGAGCTAGAGCGGTCCAGAAACTTGTAGACATCGTTAAGTCGGTTGGCAGCGCCAGTAAAATTCGTGCCGTTATCGGAATAAATTTCTGAAGGTAAACCTCGTCTAGCGGTGAAGCGGTGTAATGCGGCGAGGAAGGCATCAGTAGATAAGTCGGTCACCAATTCCAAATGAACTGCTTTAGTAGTCATACATACAAATAAGCAGAGGTAAGCTTTCAGTAGCTTGGAGGTGCGCAAATGGTTGGCCTTTGTGTCAAAAGGTCCAGCGAGATCTACTCCGACTCTATAGAAAGGTGGAGAGGGCGTAACTCTTGATGAGGGCAAAGGTGCCATCATGGGCTGGCGTGGTTTAGTTTGCAAGCGGAAACATCGAATGCACGCATGGATGCGTTGGCGAAGTAATGATCGCAGAGCTATGACCCAAAATTCACTGTTGATCAAGGCTTGAGTGGTACGCGGTCCGGCATGCAAGGCCAGCTTGTGATAATGGTCACAGATGAGGTCAACGTAATGATGGCGCTTTGGTAACAGAAGCGGGTGTTTAGAATCGTAACTAAGAGCCGAATGATCAAGTCTACCGCCCACCCTGAGTAGACCATGGGCGTCGATGAATGGTGTTAGGTTGCGTAAGTAAGTAAGAGGTGACCCCAGAATGATAGCCGCGGTTGGAACTGTTGGAGCGGTGGTGGTTGCTAAAAGGGGTGGTTTCGTGGAGGCTGATGAACTCTCCCGCCCACCATGAGCATGTCGGAGGCGTCGACTAGAGGGCGAAGAGACTCGGTGATATGGTTGACTCTTCTAAATGAGCTACTGGCGGGGGTAACCTTGCGTATGTCCTTGTAGCGTTGAGAGGCGTTAATGGTGCGGATGACCTCTTTCCTCTCCATGGGTCGACGTGCAGCGGTGTAACGAGCGGCTAATCTCACATTGAAGGCGTGAGGTTGACGACATCGATGGTCTGGAAGCGATCCTGAGATAATCCATCCGAAGAAGGTGTTGAGGGCAGCGGGTTGACCTTTGATTATGGTCTGCGGTTCGTTAATAAGACTGCGATTAAATACGTCAGATCCTAGAATTAAGTCAATTTGGGCTGGAGTGTCAAAGTGAGGGTCAGCAAGTTGTAAATGCTGATATTGAGCACGTATGCACGGTGCTAAAGCGGTAGCTGGAAGCGGGTCAGCGATATGAGGTAGTACTGCAGCTTCGACATCGAGTTTGAAATTTGAGGCATATCTAGACGAGATTTGTAGGGACACATATTCGGATATATGTGTGGTTTGAGAAGCGACCCCGACAAGAGAAACATTTGATTTCCTAGTAGGTAAGCCCAACATGGTGGCTGCGGGTTTTGTTATAACAGACACTTGACTGCCTGGGTCAATGATTGCCCGAAGGATATGCGGATTGCCATAATGATCCTTAGCAATGACCTGAGCGGTGCCTAACAAGGCAGAAGCGACTTTAGTGTTATAGGTGGCTAGAGGTTTTATATGGGTAGTTGACTTGTTACCGTTATTGGCTGAGTTTGGGTGCCGATGCGTGTACGGTCGCTGGGGCGAAGCTGAGTTAGAGTAATGTAACAAGGAATGATGATTACCGTTGCAATGTTTACAAGTGTTGAGCGACTTGCATTTGTTTTGGTAGTGGGTGCCGAAACAATTGAAACAACGCTGCATATGTCGTATAGACTCGCGACGTTCCTGGGCTCTTTGTTTGAGAAATTCTGCACAACAAAAGATATTGTGAATGGCTGAACAATAAAAGCACTGTGCGGCGGACGGACCGTTACGAGGCGGGTTGGTAGGTCTGGTAGACAAGCGAGGTCTGGATAAATTTTGTCTAACACGCGGTAATGGTTGCGGTGCGGGTGTTCTTCGATTGAATTGGACGCGTTGGCTTATCACTGGTGATCGCAGAGTCTGCGGTCGAGTTCTGATGGTGTGGTGCGTTGTACTGCGGCGATGACCTTCATTCAGCTGTGTGGCTTCATCTGCGTGGTCGGCGTGGTCACTGGTAGCGGCTGCGGTAGTCGATATGAGCGTCATGATTCTAGCGGGGTATTCGAGGTGCGGTGTCGGACTATGTTCAGCTTCGAGGTCAGTTTCGACATGGTCAATATTTAAATTAGGGGCACTACTGGAAATTGAGTCATTCAACGCAGAGACCATCACTCGAGGTTGCTGACCTAATCTTGAGTTAACTGCAGTCGCGGCAGAGGGTTGATTGAGCAACTCCATTGCTCTAGCCTGCTCAGTGACGAAATCATTTAGAAATCTGTACGTGGGCATTTGATTTGTTCCCAATCTGGTTTCAAAGTTAAGTCGAGTCTGTGCATCTAAGTTACCAACAGACATTTGAAAAAGTAAGAAGTCCGCTAAGTCGTCTAACTGGACAGCCTTTAGTGCGCACACAGCATTTGAATGTGCGGTTAAAAAACGATTAAGTTCACTCTGAGACGCGTTCTTAATAGGCTTAAAGTCTTGGTAAAAATACAGAAGCCCGGCGCTATACGATATTTTGGGAAATGGTTTAACATCATTAAATAGGACGATATCTACAAGAATTTTTTTTAAATTGACCTCGGAAAGTTATTTTTTTTCAATTTAAAGTAGCGAAAAAAATTCAGCGCGGATGTAGAAGTTGTGAATAGGCGCGGAGTGATACAAATGCTTCGTGATACAACTGTATTTCAATGTATAAAATTAAAACCAAATCTAACCTGACTTGACACTTTTTAGGTATATTTTAATATAGGTATACAGTATTGTATAAATTTAAAACCAAATCTATCCTAACTGGAGACTTTATAAGTATATTTAAATATATGTATAAAAATTACGCGAAGTTGTGAATAGGCGCAGAGTTATGCAAATGCTTCGTGATTTTACAACTGAATTTCAATGTATAAAATTAAAACCAAACCTAACCTGACTTTACACTTTTTCGGTATATTTTAATATAGGTATACAGTATTTTATAAATTTAAAACCAATCTATCCTAACTGTAGAAGTTGTTTCTTAAATATATACACATGTAAGTTGCGCAGCACTGTGACGTAAGTATCACTCCGCGCCTATTCACAACTTCTACATCCGCGCTGAATTTAGTACCCTACTTTAAATTGAAAAAAAGTAACTTTCCGAGGTCAATTTAAAAAAAATTCTTGTGGATATCGTCCAATTTGATGGTTTTGAACAATTTCCCAAAATATCGTATAGTGCCGGAGTACTGTATTTCAACCAAAGTCTTTAATAATTTGAAAATAATGATCGGCTAAACGGCGAGGGTTAGCATAACGATTGCGTAAGGCTTGATATGCGATATCATAATTATGTTCAGATATTGTAAGTCCCGTAACAATGGCTAAAGCGTCTCCTTTAAGCGCTGATTTTAAGTACTGAAATTTCTGTATGGCATTAATATTGCTATTGCAATGCACCATTGAGTCAAACATTGAAATAAAGTCAATCCATTCATTACTATTGCCTGAAAAGCTAGGCATTGTAAGGTTAGGTAAGTGAGGCGAACTTGTGCCGGGGTTGACCTGCGAGGTTAACTTCACCTCGGTCTTAATAATGTTCGGGTATTTAGCCAACATTGGCAAATACGTGTCCTGAAATTGTTTTTTAATCTTAAATGCACTTTCAGCAAGCTCGGCAACTTGACTGGCGAACGTTTTCTCTAATATCTCATACGTTTCGATAAAGTTAGATTGAATTCGTCGAATTTCCCGTGCGAGGCCTTCTGGTATTTCTTTATCGTTAAGTACATGTTTCACTTGTTCCAGCTCGCCTACAATATCTTTCAATTTAGACAAATAATACTCCGTATTAATTTCCATTTTAATAAATTTCAAAACCACAAACAATTGAAATTAAAAAACCTCACTATAAGTTCAAACGCGATAATAAAGTGGACTGTATAAAATTTGTAAGTCGCAGCAAACATAAACACTTCCTTGTTCGTAATCGTGCAACTATGAGCCACGTGGCTTATTGCGCAATGTGGCACCGGTAATTATCGTTAAAGTTTTCCTTTATCGATGTGACGCACATTTTTCCACGTTGCTGTAAGCACATGGTTACGTTAGTCACAGCTTTAAAAATTTTAAAAATTTATAAATTTTTATCGCTGAAATAATTCAACAAATGTTCAATTTGGTTACAAAGGAACCACGTGGTAACTAATACAATTATCGTGAAATTTAAAGAAAAAATCCTAGGTCACTGAAATAATTCAATAATCCGGTCCGGTGGGGACCAATGTTTAATCCGCAGATCAAAAAGTTAGAAATAAAACTACGAGGTGCGGTAAGCCCTATTGTTAACAAGGTTACTCTGGATTGCGTAATTTACGTTAATATTTAACATAGCAAGTTTGAGCACTGTTCTAAGCAAAATAGAGTCATTTAACACTAAAAACGCAACGACACTGAATTTAATACAAATAAATTATAAATTGTTCATATTCCTTAACTACGCACTTACCATAGGTAAGAAGTGATGCAATGTTGGAATCGAGGTGAAGTCTCCACAGTACTGTGGTCGTCTCAGGCAGCGTAGAATTCTTGAAGGCGTTCACGCAACTAAAAAACTCAATTGAAATATGAGTAAACGTAAAAGTTAAGCTTACAAGCACTTAGTTTATTACCGTGAGTACACGCACTAAGATTGCGCAACCGGCGAAATCGGGCGACACTTTTACTAACACGGCGAAAATATACAGTTAAAATGTTCATTAAAATGCTCATTAAAAGTTCATTAACGCGGTCCGCACTTTAAGCACAATTAACGAACGAAAGCGGTACTTTAAATTGTCTGAAACAAAGCCCATGCTGATTGAGCGTCGCGGGTAGCATAGGACTGCACTATTCAAGGGTCCGAACGATTCGAGGGCCAGAACGATTCTACTTTGTGTTGAAGCGGAACTCAGCTTAGAAAAATAAGAAGGGAGTGGGGGTGCAGCGTTCATCCAGAGAAAATCAATAATTTTCGGATATCGATTAGCGGGTCAGAGATCACGTGACCGATACGTCACGGTACAGCTGTTAGGTAGGTCAAAGTAACTTGAAACTTCGAGCGCTGACTCGAACAATAGTTAACTAAGATACTTTCTATTTAACAATTACAGAATAAGTAAAATGTTGTCTTTGTGACGACAAATTTTTTTATTCAAGCTTTTAAAATTTGCCACAACTAACATACAATTCCTCACTTAATAAACTTTCATTTAAAATGTTTTCCTGCGTAAAGAAAACTTGTACTCAAAAATATTATGTTTTAAATGCCTTACATACATCCTTGCAGCATTAAACCTTTTCTATCTTTGACTAAAGGGCTTAAACCTTGAAATCTAATAAGGGCGTGTGTCCTTATGGGTGAAAGGAATATAAGGGTTATGTATTCCAAATAAGTACCAAGTCTAAATTAATGTACCTAAACCTAGTAACAACAGTTATTCTGTAATAGCAGGTTTTCTTTCATTCTGTTATCAGTCCAACATCTGTACAGTTATGAGTTTACTGCGATTGAAAGGAGTGTCATAATGTTTATGTTTAAAAAATTGAATAAGGGAAGAAAAGACGATTTTAATGTGTTGGAAAATGGATATAATTTGAAAATATTTTATTGAGATATTTTACTTGTTGTAAACGCTTATTCAATGATTAACTCGGCTAAAAACCACTACTTACTTCACAGAAGACGTATTTTACACTTGGCCAGTGAATTATACAGCGAGTCATGAACAAAATGCTTCGAGTAAAACAAGAATAAATTGATAAATATGTGTTAATTCAAAAAACCTCAAGGTGTACAACCCAACAAATATATGGTACTTGTAGTGGGTTTTAATGAATTATTAAAACAGTATAGATATATAGATATATAGATATTGTAATATCAATCCACAAGAATACAATTCCAAGAGTTTAGATGCAATACAATACTGTAATAGCTATATTTTTACTTTTTAAAACTTTGTACAAATGAGAGGTCCAATCATACTTATACATTTATCCTAGCAGGTGATTCCTACCTAAGACACTGTCCCATACAAAACCATTGAAAAATATCTTTATTATTTTTTCTGTACATACATAGATTTATGTGTGTAATATCATGTTAATATATTATTAGGTTTTGAAATATGAAATATTCAATCTTCATCTTTAAGTTTTCAGAAATTTGAGTAGAACATCAAGTTGGCAATAGGTACATTTATATACTTATAAGCATTTTTTTGTCTCCAAAAAACCTTGCTTTATTGAGGTTTTATTGTACTCTTATTTCATATAATTTTTTGCAAATTCTTATAAGTTTTAACATGTTTGTTACGGCCAACTCCGATCGGACACAACCCCTACTGGATATGGAAATGTTCATATATACACCAGCATTGTGCAATACTCAGTTGAGTGTTGCAGCATCAAAGTGACATATGTCGGATGTTTGTTTTGGTTTGGTTCAAGATTACCTTCCATTCTTGTGTCAATAGTGTTAGTGAGTGCTTTGTGCGTGACCGTGGCTGTGTGTGTGACATAGTTCCCGACATGGAAGGTGTGCCTGAGACTTCTAAGGACATGCAGTAGATTATACTAGGGACCCTACAAATGAGGCTTCAGAGTATATAGAGTCTGAGGGAAGCGACAGTGACTTGGATCCAGCTGAAGAGGATGCCGATTACGATCTCGAGGAACTGTCTGATTCCGATTTCGAAGAAGAAATAGATTTTAATCCTCAATGAAAATCAAGTACATCAGGCCTTTGCAACTTTCTGATTACAAAGGAAAAACAATTTATAGTTCCATTCCTGGGAGAAAATCGGCCATATGACTGGTCGGCACTAATTCCTGATGACATATTTTTGAAGAATATTGTGAAAGCTACTCTGTTGTATAATAGTTAAGAATAAATAACTGGAAAGAGTTGACACTGCCTGAACTAAAAACATTCATAGGTCTGATTAATATGGGGTCGCAAAATTTGTATGTAATTTTAATTAAATATTTAAAAGTTAATTTGTAATTTTTATTTCACAAAATACAGTTTATTTATTACAGTTACAAATGTGAATTACATTTCACATTGTAAGAAGCATAATAATGATAATCATGAGATGCTCATAAATTCCTGAGACAAAACGGCAGCCTAGTATTTTTTTTCCATTTTCAAGACTCAGAATTAATTTGTATGGTCATATTCTTTTATTTCTAAAGCAGAACTATGAAATTAATTTTTTTTTAAATTTAGCGTTTAATGACCATCATGCTAGAGGCCATTCACAGCGAACATGTTAAAAGAAATATTTTATGTGCTTATTAATAAAATGCAGGCAGAATTACCTGTTATAAATGACCTAATAAATACAACTGAGTCATTGAGAAGCCAAGAGAGGTAAATGAAATTCTTACTATTTTGAGAAAATGAAGGTTAAATTTTAAATCTTATGGTAGGTTACAGTTTATTTGTAAATATGTTTATTACTAGATCTCGGAACCAGTTATAAGTTAAGTTATTTCCCTTTGCCGCATTTTTCTATACTCTAACTGTCTGTCTGTAACTCCACTAAACTGCAAAACTTAAAAATGTCACTTCTATCCCTTGACTTCTCGATGCCTCAATTATGTTTAACTTTAAACTACACTCATTGTAGTTTTTTTATTAATACCAATTTATCTTAGGTCTAAGTTGGAAACAAAGAATATAAACATTTTTAAAAAAATTTCTGGCTTAAATTTTTTTCTTATTACGAAGTTATACCTTAAAAATATGATAAAACTTCACCAGATTAAAGTGTAGTGTAGTTTTAAAATGTCTCTGTGTTTTAATGTAAAATACATTAGCAGTTTTCCCTACTGCAGCAGAAAATTACTTCAGGAGGGGCCTGATCAGGTCCTGGGTAATCTTACAAAAAATGTTAGAAATTTGTTACCTGGAAAAAATTTGATGCTATTCTGGCATTGAAAATCTGTGGATAAAATTTGGTACTTTTAAACTGAAATCTTAATTTGGTTATCAACTTTAATATACTTAATGTGGGTGGAAATTTATGATATATATCTTTGGCTAATTCATCAAGAGGGAAAAATGTTTTACTAGGTTTGTCTTGTTCCTTGATTCCTCAGTCATCATATGTTTCCCCCAGTTCCTCAAAAGGGATTAATAATTCAACCATTTAATGTTGCTGTGCCAAAAATGTAAATGGCTTGTCTGATACATTTAAACTCAATTAGTCTTACTCCTGACAATTAATTTTAAGAGGTGAGTTTATAATACAGTATCTGATATTTATAAAATATATAATTTTTATATTTCCGGAGATCCTGACCTTTCTCTTGCCTAAGCCACTTTACTGCCTGATGGATAGAAATTTCCAAATAAAAAAGTATGTTACACAAAGGATTATAATATTTACATCTCTAGGTATTATAAGAATCAAATATGGATTTTTTTCAAATTATTATAACTATTATTCTAATACACAAGCAAAACAAAACAGTGATGATTAAAAAGGAAACATTAAATATTGTGTTGTAATAATAACCTTGTTACCTGTAAAATCTTAGTAGCTGATAGATGTCTAAAAGGTCTCAACAGTGAGGAACATGTGTTCTTGACAACATTGATCCCTTGAGGCTGTATATTAATTGTAATTCCTAACAATTCATTGTAGAAATTAACAAGTCTGTAAATGTGAAACATAGCTTATAAACATATTAGGACTGTATTATTAGGACAGCAATATTGTATCTACAGAAATTATATCTAAAATTTTTACTTAAATTAAAAATTTATTAAAGTAATCCCATTATTAAAATTTGCAGTTTTTGTGTCATATATCTCAAGTTTTTTTAAAAATCACTACTATGGTATCACTTGACAAAAAAACCACTAGTTAACTGATATTTTTCAGCAGTAGCGTTTCCCACTAAATCAATGCATTAATCAATGCTGTGAGTCACAGACAAGACTTGAATGTGTTGTACAATGCAATGATCTAGAGTGAAATGCGTCTGCTGAAAAATATCAGTAGGTAGTAGTTATTTTGTCAAGTGATACCAAAGTAGAAATTATTACGCTCAAAAATAGAAAAAAAATACATTTCTATTGTCAACTGTGCAGATGTATGTATTGATGGTTTAAAACAATGACAGGTCATAATCCTGGAGTCACTGCCAAAATAAAAAATATGACCAGAAACTGTAGCAGTAGCCATTGGTCTCTTCATAGGCATTTACTGGCCTAGAGAAAAATGCCTTCTGAACTTATGACAGTGTTGAATGGTGACATCAAAATAATAAGATGTATAAAATCACCTACTCTTTAAAACAGGATCTGGAAAGCGTTAATGGTTCTTAACAACCATAACGTGTGAGAAGCAACCACCCTTATGCTGTACATTGAAATAAAATGGTTGCTAAGAGGGAAAATGTTGACATGTTCGATGGAATTGCATGCAAAGCTGGTTATGGAGATGGAACAGTTTTTATTAATAATAACACTCTATTGGAAATGATTTTAAATAAGGAAGACTGATTACACAACTGGAGTATTTGCTAGAAATTTTGGACAAAATTATTAACTTGATCTATCTACTACAAGACCAAAATTCTACTTTTCTTAATGCAAAGGCCAAAGTGTATTATTTTAAGCCAAAACTTATACACTGGCAGAACTACATGGAAAATGAAGATATTGATAGTTTCACTTTCGCAAACAAATTCTTGACTGAACATAATATCAAACTTCCTGACAAAGTATGGTCAATCACACCTAGAAGCATTAAAAACTGTTTTAAACAAAATTTTGTTTATCAATCAAGAGGAGGTACCTCATGTCATCAGATGGCTAGATGTTCATTACATAAAAAACATTCATGTTAAACGCCAAAAAATATAATCCCTATAGATTCGACTTCTTACTATAAACTAAAAATTTATTTTAAAAACAAAGTCTAAATGAGTTTTGGCTATATTTACGAGATGATTTTAAAATCTTATTAAAAAAGCAAAGTTAGGATTCCTGTCTTTCTCAATTATATATATTTATTTTAGACACTAAATGATCCCAGAATAATTACTTTTTTGAACATAATTCTCTTCTACGTCTATGCACTTTAATCATCTTCTAACAACCATTTAAATTCCTTCTTTGAAGAAAGTTTTTAACCTAATGTTCAGAAAATTTGGCACTGCTCCAATGGCCAATCATTATCAGATGGATAATGATCTCCTCATAACTCCTCTTTCAATGTTTCAAAATGATAAAAATACCTTTGAGCTAGGTTCAGTTCATATGGTTGGTGTTCCAGCAACTGAAACCGAGATTTTGATGCTACAGGACTGTATTTTTGGGCATATGAGGATGAGAATTTTCTTTAAGCAAAGCCATGCCTTACTACAATAGCTTACTGTGTCTTTTGGATTTTATATTTTACTTCAATAAATATTGTAGCCTACAGTGGCAGTTATTATTTATTGTTTGATCATTGGGTTTGAAACCGTCTAGAATAGCACCTTTTATATCTCAAAATATCACAATTATAATCTTTCTTGTAACCTCTGAGTTTTGAACATTTTTACTGTGGAAGATGTACAGAAATTTGTTGCTTACTCGCTGGTTTAAATTTATAGACCCATTTCTCATCAACAGTTATTATTATTTGCTTATGGAATAAGTCTCCTTCTTCTTTATAACGTTCTAAATACTTATGGGAAAGTTGCAAAAAGGTTGTGTAGGTTTGATTTATTAAATGTTGTAACAACGTTCTTGTAAGATAAGTTTTAACAATATCTTGTGCCATGTTGGTAGTTGTGGACAGATTGAGATAAAATGATAAATTTCAAAGTTTTTCCAATGTAATTTTATTTTATAATTATTGTGGAATTTCGTTTTTATATTTATAGTTCTATTTAATTTCCCCCTCCTTGTATCACAACTTCTCAACACCATCAACTTGTAAAACTATAAGGAGCTCTGTCATCAAAATTTATTATTTCCTATCAGGAAATTTTAAAAGAGCTAAATAGAGTGCACAGAAACATTAAATATACAGTGTAAAAGCAAAAAACATCACTTTTTTTATCTGAAAATTCAGAGAGGAGAGAATTAATTACAAATCAAAATACTGTATATAGAAAACCAACGTATAAAAACAAAATAGTCAATGCAAGCTCAAACCATCCAGAAAATTATAAAATTACAGCCTTCAGACCAATGACCAATTGACTTCATGAAGTACCACTGAAAGAAGATGCATATAAAAAAGGACCATTTATGAAATAGCAAAGAACAATACCGATATGCCAGAGAGACAATTAACAAATAATTTGTGCATGCGTAAAACAAGGCTGAAAACTTAGCATCTCCGAAAATTTAGAAATTCACAAAACCTACAAAATAAAGAGGAATGATGGAATGAAGTAATTAACCCAAAAGTGCATATCTTGTTTAAACCTAGATTCATAATCTATGTTTCTTGGTTACACTTACATAATCATTTGTCTGTGCTTCTACCTGTAAAAAAAATAATAAATATCGAAATCTTGCTTTTCATGACGAGCTGGTTGTTAAATACTTATTACACTTTTGCTTTTACTTGTGACCAGACATTTTGTTAACTAAAAGTTGTTAAATTGTTAACTTACACTTGGAGGAAATGTTTTCGTCTTACGACTTCTTTAGCCTCGTATTTTTGCCGCTAGGAATGCTGCAGTTGTGCTTCCTCAGTACCATTTTTTTTTTGAAAGCTAGAAGTGATGTGATCAAAGAGTAAGTGTTATCTGTGCCGTTTTTGTTCATTTAGGATATCATTTTTATGTGTGTTGCTATGTCTATATATTTCATACTGTTCTGAAAAATATACTGTTCACATACTGGAAAATAACATGAGCATCCTCCACACATGCAACAAACGCCATAAATTAAGTGCACTAGAACAGTATGAAATATATAGACATAGCAACACACATAAAAATGTCATCCTAAATGAACAATCACGGCACAGATCACACATACTCTTTGATCACATCACTTCTAACTTTCAAAAAAAAATGGTACCGAGGAAGCCCAACTGCAGCATTTCTAGCGGCAAAAATACGAGGCTGAAGAATTTGTAAGACGAAAACGTTTCCTCCAAGTGTAAGTTAACAATTTAACAACTTTTAGTTAACAAAAAGTCTGGTCGCAAGTAATAGCAAAAGTGTAATAAGTAAAAATTAATAAATATAGATTTTTTTAAAAATGATTCAATTCAGTGTGTTATTAGGTTAGTTATAAGTATTTACAAATTTGAAATTTAAATATTTTTCATCTATAAACAGTCTGTACAAATTTTTGCTTCATGTTTAAGACAGTAAAACGTTTTGCAGCTGAAGCAAGAGAATCTAGTCAGCCTCCTTTTCTTAGATGGACAAAATGCACATATTTTTCTTCCAGCAAGTTCTTGAGGTTCAGGGTCATTGGCTAGTGTCTCTTCTCCAAGTGTCTTGTATTTTAACCTTTAGATTCTTCCACAGCATCGTTATTTGAATTTTCTTCTTTAGGTGCGGTTTTGTTAGCTGTTCGCACACTTGTTTGGGGAATTCTCTTCGACAGATAAGTTTTTTCCTTCCTTAACCATAGTGTAAACATATATCACATAGGAATTCAGTAATGTACTGTTATATTACCATAAAAGATGCAGAGAAGCTATGTCTGTGTCTTTCGGCTACATGACATATTAGAAGACATCTTGTCAAAAGCATCGACTGCCCTTTAGTTGAGTTATAAAACTCAACAACTTCTGCTTTTCCTGTAAGTTCTCCTATTGTGGTGTATTCATGAGTAGTGGAAACTAGGTATAGCACATTAGCCTTTTTGCCTTTGTATGAAACTGATACAAGTTCATTGTCATAGGAGAACATAAGTAAATCAATCTTCCTTGTTTTCAGTTCCTTCATCTCTGGAGGGATTTTTTTAAATCACTTTGTAGAGTACCTACAACTGTTAACTGATGGTATCTTAACAAGTCATTTGTTAATGGGATGGATGTAAACCAATTATCCATGGTTACATTTCTATTTGTGCCTTGGATAGATTTCATCATATCTATTGTAAGCTAGATGTGTTAAAAGACTTCCCCAAGTATGGTATAACATCAGTTAGATACTTTGTTTTTATGTCACATAGCATAACTATTTTTAGTTTGTATTTACTTGGTTTGGAAGGTGAATACATTCTAAATGGGGATCTGCCTCTGTAGCCTACGAGTTGCTCATCCATGGTTACGTGAGAGCCGGGGCAGTAATTATTCCTGCATGACTCTATGAACTTTTCCCAAATACCTCTAACAGTGGCAAACTTGTCAGTTTATCTGCGATCTGTGTGGCTGGCTTTATCATAAAATCTCTTTCATTTGATCAAAAAATCAAATCTATCTCTACACATCATGAAACGTATCTAGTTCCACTAAAAGTGGAGTCAAACAGTTCTTTTGAGGTTAATTTATTGCCCTTAATTGCAGCTGTCAATACTAAAAGTCCTAGCAAAGCATTTACTTCAACTGAGTCAGTCGGTAAAACAGTTGCCGATTGCTTAGAGTATGTCTGGCATACTCTGAATATTTCTCTAGTAGTCAACAATACTAGGGGAAATAAACAGCTTGAAACCATCTAGAGGATTTGTAACTTTTTGGGCATCATTAATGGGTTTTGGCAAAAGTCAACTACGAGTATGTTCCTTCATTGAGGTTCATTACTTCTGGTCTTAGGCTTATATGACTAGTTATGTTCATTTTCTCCTTTCAAGCTTCTTTTTTTTGGAAAAGTAATTTTTCAAAAGTAATAAGCTACTAAAGAAGACAAATAAACATTACTTACACTTTTAAAAATGTTTTAAAAAATGTTTTGCTTGCCTATAGTAGCACTAACTTTGCTTGTTGAGGACGGCTGTTTCGGGAGATGTGTCCCTTTGTAAACTCAGACCGTAACTGATCTCAAGGTTTACGTAGGTTAGGGTGTTTGGATGGGGGTGGGATATTATGGTGGTGTGGGTGTATTTTGTGTGTATTAGGAGTTATGATGTCAAAAAGTGCGTGTGAGTTGTAATGTAATTGTGTATTGAGTATGTGTGTAGGGTGTAGTTTGAAGTGCCTATATATTTTGTGTTGATCGGTTGTGTAGCGTTGGTTATTTCTGTGTTGTTTATGAAGACTTTGTAGGTTAGATGTTATGTCTATGTAGTCGTGTTTTGTGGAGTTGAGATGATCGGCGAAGTTTGATTGGTAGTTATTGTAAATAAACATTATTGTTATGAACACTCATACAAACTTGAGACTCACGAGTTCTATAAAGGTAGTTTACCTCTGTAGGGTTTATTTCCATGTCTGAGTAAAATTCATCCGACAAACTATTGCCTGATGAAGGCTTATATTCTAGGTCGTCACCTTCTCTAAAACAGAGATATCCATTGTCATTATTGTAGAATCATTACAAATATCTGCCACATCACTTTGTAATGGTTCATTAGGTTCAGCTGTTGCCTTAGAGTCTGGAACTGCAATATTTGGATTTCTACTAGCGGTTGGTAGATTTTGGCCAAAATATCTATAGAAGTGTTTGTAATGTGTGAACTTACATTTTCTTCTTGGTTGCATTTTTTAATTTCTGCTGATGAAGCTTTTCCCTCCTCGTCGCTTTCATCCCATGTATACCGTCTCAGTACTTTTGGAGGTTGTTGGTTATCTGATGGGTAGTATGTAGGATCTGTATCAGTATAATAGGCAGAAGTTCGATATTCTGATTCATATTCTTCATGATCTGCTACTTCACTGACAAATTCTTTATCAAAGTCATCATTTCACTGAAGTCCAATGTCAGCTTCAGACACTTCTTGTTCTAATTCATATAGTACCACATCGATGTCTTCATCACGTATCAAAAGGTCATCCATTATGATTACAAGTTATAAAAATAAAAAATGTTACACAAAATATTAATACACATTATATACAAAAATAAACCTTGCACTATTACTAATGTTTCGCCTATCAGACTACTGTATGAAAAAACACATTCCCGCTATTCATAAACATTAGTCTCTTAGATGACTGTGCAAAGAAAACTCAACGTAAAGTCTAAACACATAACACTTTCACATCAAATGCCTGCGTGAGACTGACAGTGAGACCAGAAGATTAAGACGAGGAGAAGACACCTCTCGCACTCCCCTCTATCATATCAAAGTACGAATTCCTGGAATCTTGCATTGTCTAACAGACAATGTTTATGAATTTAGGGTTAAGAACCAAAAACTCCTAGTAGGGGAAAATAACAGAGTAAAAATATCTTGAGAGATCCTTAGATAAGATACGGATGGTATCATCTGGTCAATTTAAAGGAAATGCTATAAGATAAGCACTGAAACAGGAAGCATATGCTTGAATATTTCGTATCTATGAACACTTATGTAGATGGGAGTTCCCTAAAGGGTGTGGAGGACAAACAAACTGACAGGGCAGGAAATGGGGGATCTAAGTACTACAAAAAAAAAGATAGTTGGTATTGGTCAATATTTCAATGACTGAATTTTTTAACATTTAAGTTAAAGATGAAAACAAATAACTGGTTGTATTTAATTAGGTAACAGTTTAAACTAAATTTGGAACTACAATACATTGTATGGATAAGTATATGTATATGTATATATATATATATATATATATATATATATATATATATATATATATATATCAATTACTTACTTGAGAATGTCACTTGACTGCTGATGAAATTCAAAAAATTTGATAACATCATTGGATACCACTTGATTGATTAGATACAATAAAGTCAAACGGTGGGTCCAAATTTTTATTTTCCATTGATTGTAACAAAATTTTATTAAATTATTGGGAGTACTTTTTTCATTTGCTAGTTCTAGAAAAAGACTTGATATAATTGGTAAAACATCACACATTTCCACAAGTTCCTAGAAAATATACAGTACTTATCAATGCTAGTAATAAAAACTAAGTTTTGTTCATGTCATGAGAACATCATAAAATATTATTAATAACTTTTAAATATTAAGAAAGAAATATTTTATTCTTTTGAAACCGATTAAGCATTATATTATTCAACATATATTAAACATGTATTCATAAAACGTGATGTTATTTTTGGGGTTTATTTTTAAAATTACACCTGTCCAATGGTACAAATTCCTCTTTTCTTTACAATCAATAAATATGAATACCTCTGAAACAAGATTCAAAAACTGTAAAAATGTCTAAATGTAGATGAAACATACAAACCATGAGGGAGTAGACAAATTATTTTAATTGAATACATTATTATCATTAATTAGGTATAGACAACAATTTAGACAAACTGTGTACACAACAATTTTGCTTAAACATTGAAGGAAAAGAAGATAACTATATATGAAAACTGTAAGTAATAATATAATACTGTACAACAATATTAATATTTAATTATCGAAATTGTATGCAATTTCAAAAACAACTTGGATATTTAGTAGGAATGGTTAGTTATACATATTTACTTTGTGAAATAAGCTTTTAAATAAGACAAACAGGAATAAACTCCATAACATATAAATAATACATAAAAGACATCAAAAACACACAACCTAAGTATAATTTTGTCATACATTTACAAAACACACTAGAAAATTCAACACTATTGAAAATTTGCAAACGTTTCATATTAAAATTATACTAAGACAATGTTAACGATATTAAATTAGAAATATCTCTGTTGTGTCGGAAATATACAGTGTCCAGCTTATAATGAAGGAAATGATTTAGTGGCTAATTAGAGTTTAAATAATTTTAATTTGTAAAAAGAATATTTTTTAAAATTTTTGAAAATTAAGTTCCTAAACTATAAACCATTTTAAATTAAAATACAAAAAAATTTTATAGTGACATAAATTGAATCAACAAAGAGTGTAAAAATAAATGTGAAGTTTTTTCCTTTTGAGGAGATGAAATATAATAAAAAATTTACGATCTCATTATTAATAAATGGTGTCAAGTCCAGGTTAATTTAATGTAAATGAAATGGAATTTGCAAACTCAAAGTCGAATGATTACCAATCAACATCTAATGTATAGGTTCCCTTGGGGTGGGTAAAGGCAAGGCAAGTGGGTGTGATACCAGTTGGAAAATAGTAAGATAAATTCTCATTTAGTTAAAATTTAACTACACAGTTTATCAAAATTTAAAACTAAATTTACATCTCACATTTTTTTACATAGGTAATTTTACTGTCCATAATGTTAAGAAAATTTAAATGAAATGTATGCATTTACGTATAAAACAAATATAAGTAAAGGTTGTGCAAATTGTGTACACTTGAACTTAAATCAACACTACAGCTTGAAAGGAATAATAGTACAAAAGTTTCGTGAAACGAATGTTTGCCTTTAAATGTGGCAACAGCACCACAATAAACCAATTGCCATTTTAAATAAAACACTAAAGAGTGTATTACTTGCAACTCTTTGATTATACTTGCCTTTTTCAAGCACCTACTTGTGCAAAAGAGTATTTTCAGCACTTGTTGCAATAAAAACAAAATATAGGAACAAACTTGATGTTGCTGAAGACTTGCCTTTACCAAAATAACACGTCTAAAAAATTCAAGTTTATCCATCTCACTAACAGATTTCCCTCCTATCAGTCCAAATTTACCTTGTGAATTAAAACTTGAAATGTTATATCATTTTTCTTGTAAAAGTGTATATAAATAAATAAATTGTTTTATATATATATATATATATATATATATATATATATATATATATATATATACCTATATAGAAATACAAATACAAGAATAATATACTGAATTATATAATTCAAAGCTATTCACTGTCAATTTTTCCTGCGAAAAGCTTTGAATTGTATAATTCAGTAAATTGTTCTTATATTTGTATTTCTCTTGTTAGATAATTTGTTATATGTAATTTGTTTCTTTTTCATATGTCCATACAATTTATTTATAGTGTAAAGTGGTAGGGAGTTCAAGAAGAAGGGGTGTGGTACCAAAAAGTTTGGGAACCCCTGTTCTAATGACTTGTTTCAAGAAGAATCCAGTACCCAAGAAAGAAACCGAGGTTAGAAATTAACCAATTAAAAATGATCAGCTGACCTCCGACCTTATGGAGGGTAGAGTTTTGTTAATGGAATCAAATGAAAAAATTCAAAGAGCTTGAGGTTGGATCTGTTACTAACATTCTTTCAGGAACATCAACACTCTGCCAGTCTGTGGATACAATGTTAAACTAAACATGGGATGCTGTGCGATTTTTGTCAGCGATCTTATAATACCTATTATAAGACTGCAAGTCTGTGAGCCAAAGTTGTAAAAGTTTAATCACCTAAAAAGTATAATTGGTGATTATAAAAATTTAAATCATAATTATATGTGCCCTGACCAACATCCTGAGCAAGATGGAGAAGAGGATTGGCAGTGTTAAAGTTTGGGGCAAGTCAGAATTTGATTACTTTTGTCTATAACCATTTATTAGAAAATACTTTTATTCATCTTTTTTGATTGAAAAAGATTATTGTAGGATCTAAACATTTTAATAGTGTAATGTGTTTTTATGTGTGTCTATTTATTTATTTCCAAGAGATTGCAGTTTTGGACTTTTGCCACTATGTACGTCCTATCTAGTCCTAAAAATTTCCAAATAATCTTTAAGCTCTACTAGAACTAACTAATATATATATATATATATATATATATATATATATATATATATATATATATATATATATATATATATATATGACCAGATGTAATAAAAATATAATAACATAGTCTATCATTACTGTTAGCAGTCAACTAATTTGAATTATAATTTTAGTATCGATTTTTTGAATAGGAATTTCATTTTGAATAATCATAATGTGTTTTGTTAAAATATTCCTCAAGACCCAAGAAATGTAGAACATTGTTTTTAAAAATTGAATGAATGCCTTTTAGGCATATAAAAACCTTTGTGTCCATGATTAATGTATAGACAAATTTCATTGGTCTGAAGATATAGATGTAAACCAGGAATTATTAGGAAATTAATAAAACAATATTGAAATATTTAAATAATTCATTTAATATCTAAATTTTTCATTTAAATCAAGATCTTTTTATTTTTGAACAAATTTTGAGATTTTATTAAATGTATATAGATAGCAATAAAGTCTAAAATAATGCCAAAGTATTTTCTGTGATAACTGCAACAAATAAAATTTTATAATTGTTTTAAAACAGTAAAAAAAATCAAATGTTATTAATAAATCTGTCTAATAGATGTTCAAGAATTTATTAATACAAATAGTCTTTTCCAAGAAACATGTTGCAGAGATCTAGAAAATGACCCCATCTGAGGATAAATATAGATACATAAATGAGTTGGAGGATAAAATAATTAGTTTCTACATTAAGTCCAGGAAGTTGTTCCATTGGTAGATCCTTTTCAACACACCAAAAGTACAAGGAATTGGTAAGTTGGTTGGGATCATATTTTGACCCGATCAGACTTAAGAGTTTCAGACAATTACCACTATTATTCAGTCCTTCAACCTATAATGAATTGGCCAACAAACCATTGATTACTCATAGGGTCTGAGTACATAGAAAACATGTTAACCTACCATCCCAAAACAGACATAAGTTATAGAAAATTAATAAATGTTACAGAGAATTGGGTGGAACATTAATAATTGTTGGGTGGATTGGGTTGTAAGGTTTGATTGTGGCAACATACACCGAAATTGACACAAACAAAGAAATTTTACACTTAATCAACAAAACCAAAAAATTTAACACAACAGGAAATTTCAAAGTATACAAACACCTAAAAACCAACATCAGCACTCTGAATACTACCAAACCAATTGAGAAAACACACTCTCAATCAAACTCTATATCTGAGAACATAATGGGAAAACTACTTTCAAATAAAAAGCATTTCAAAGAACACCAAAACACCACAGATTCGTTATAACACAACACAAGTCACCTGAGCCTCTTGTCGGTGACTTAATGCACTGAACAATGCATCAATTAAGAACGAAATATGTCTACTGAGAAATACCAATCAATAAATAGTAGTCTTTAGACAAGTTAAATTGATAAATAAGTTTACTTTTTGAGTTATTCAACTACTTCTGTATTTAATATTATATAATATATTACAAAATATTTGTAAATTATATAGACAATGTACCTGTAAATTTGAGTTATTATTTTTTACAACAGTTCTGAGTTTCACTTGAAGATCAGAACACAAGGAATGCAGAACTTTGCTCTTCTTTATGCTTTCTGATGTAGTTTTATCGCTTGATTTCAATAAGCTTTTGCCAGTCATGTTCATTCAAAGTGATTTGACATTTTTTGTTTTTAAATTAATTCATATTTAGTATAAAAGTTTTGCTACCTTAAAAATGTTTTAATTTTTTTCTGTAATTGACTGACTAAAAAATTTTCAGTGATAAATTTTGTCCACATTATTCACACTATAATCAATTTTAGATAATAATATTTTTATTACTTATTACTTTGACTTCAAAGATAGTTCTGGTTTAAATATTTATTTGTTTTTATGACGGATTTATTAATTTTAACCAGGTTCTGGTCGACGTCTCAATAAGAAATTCATGCTGTTTCTATCTGTATCTGTACTGATCCATGACCTTCTCCTTGGTTTTGTTTTAGTATTGAGTACCTACAAACATAATATGCATAACATTAAGAACAACTCTTAAACACAGAATAATACAATGTATTATAATCAAAGTAAATGTAAAGTTCTAAAGGTTCAATGATAATTAAATGTGTTGAAGTTAACATCTTAATTGTAATATGATGAGACAATATTTTAAGAGTTGTAGCAGCAATGTCAGTGCAAATTCTATGTGTAAATGTATTTCAATCAATACTGAATTTCAAATACTAGCCAATTTAGTAAACTTTAATATAAATGACATCTAGGTCTGCTGTTCTAATCTGCAGTTATTTTAATGCTACATATGTTTCAACCAATGTTTA
>JBAIZL010000002.1:132171239-132173739 GCA_036971475.1 Prosapia bicincta | reverse complement strand
TTCTAAAGAATTGGTAAAGCTATTAAGAACACTTCTTTTTTCTGTTGCAGCGAAGGAACATAACCTTTCTACATCGTGCAGATAAGATCGATGATGACTGAAGATCGATTGACATGTCTTGTTTGCCATTCATGTTCATAGCGATATCAAAGAGATGTCAACTCTAAACTATGTTTCCAAACCTGTGATTGATTGACAGGTCTTGTTGCCGTTCATGTTCATAGCGATATTAAAGAGATGTCAACTCCAAACTATGTTTCCAAACCTGTGATGGATTGACAGGTCTTGTTGCCATTCATGTTCATAGCGATATCAAAGAGATGTCAACTCCAAACTATGTTTCCAAACCTGTGATCGATTGACAGGTCTTGTTGCCGTTCATGTTCATAGCGATATTAAAGAGATGTCAACAACTCCAAAATATGTTTCCAAACCTGTGATCGATTGACAGGTCTTGTTGCCATTAATGTTCATAGCGATATTAAAGAGATATCAACTTCTAACTCAGTTTCCAAACCTATGATCCGCGGACGTCCTGTAGGCCTAGAGAGTTCGACAGGGCATCCACGAGAGGTCAACAGAAGACGCGCAGGGAGTCGGAAGGGAAATGAGATGTCTGCAGAAGATTCGCAGGAGATTGATAGGGGATCGTGAGAGGTTGACATAAGATTAAAGAGAATGGACAGGGGTCCATGAGATTTCGACAAGAGGTGCGCAGGAGGTCGACTGGAGGTTTGAGAGAGTTCGACAGGGAGTAACGAAGGGTTGACAGGGGGCTCGCTAAAAATCTTCTAAGGGTTTGCGATAGTTAAATTTATTTTGATTTAGTATTAAATTTTAATATTTATTTCAAATTGAATTTTATTTCGGAATTCCATGATGTGCTACAAAATATGTTTAAATAAAATTTAAAACAAATTTGTGAACCTTTACTTCACGGTTTTGTAAAGAAGTGAATGGCCGACTGTTTTTGTGTACGTATCGTAACACAATATTACACTCATAAATTTGCTGGCCCTATGAGTTGAAGTTCTAACATGATTGTTTACTCTCCTTGAAGTATGATCCTCATTCATTCCAAATTTGATTCAACACATGGTTTAAAAGATTTCAAATTGTTCTCGTTTTTTTGCTTACTTGGCAGACTTTTTTCACGTTTTTAACACTCTCAACGTAAGCCATTCTGGTATATTACTTCCCACTAGAGGAAGAAAATCCTATGCTTTACCCACTGAGCAATTTAATTGGATCTAAAGAGCAACTCTTACCCAGTGATCTCGATGAAAGTATAATTGAATAGCCCATTTAAATAACCCGTTAAATCCATTTTTAAAAATTTTACAGGAATCTAGGAAAACGAATAAAAATTGAACCATTAATGATAGAACCATATATATATATTTGTTTTATGTGAAAAAATCATAATACTTACTTAAAGAAAGATTAATAATATATCTTTTACGGAAAAATATTTATTTACAAATTTAGTTGGGATTTGACAGGTTTTGCATCAGTATTTATAAATAACAGGTTTTGGCACTGTACTGTCGGCCATTTGTAAATTTGTTTCAGTTTCAAAACCTGTTGTGTTCTAGTAGGTCTACCTGTGTAAACTATTATTATTCATTATTAAACAATAATAAAACCACCAAGTCTAGGACTTAGTTTTAACATAAACAAGTAAAAAGCCTATTATATTTTAATATGGATTTACGTTACATTGTTGTTTTTAATTCGGTATTGGTAAAAAACAAAAGACTGATTTTGGAATATAAACCTTCTAAAAAACTTTATTTTTTATTTTTAATAGGCTACATAGCCTACGTAGGTAAAAACAAAATAATTTGAATTCGTCTACCATGAGTTCAAAATTACTGTCTAGAGTTCACTCAATGTTTAACACGTCCACCATGAGTTCAAAATTACTGCCTAGAGTTCACTTAATGTTTAACACGTCCACCATGAGTTCAAAATTACTGTCTAGAGTTCACTCAATGTTTAACACGTCTACCATGAGTTCAAAATTACTGTCTAGTGTTCACTCAATGTTTAACACGTCCACCATGAGTTCAAAATTACTGTCTAGAGTTCACTCAATGTTTAACGCGTCTACCATGAGTTCAAAATTACTGTCTAGTGTTCACTCAATGTTTAACACGTCCACCATGTGTTCAAAATTACTGTCTAGAGTTCACTCAATGTTTAACACGTCTACCATGTGTTCAAAATTACTGTCTAGAGTTCACTCAATGTTTAACACGTCTACCATGTGTTCAAAATTACTGTCTAGAGTTCACTCAATGTTTAACATGTCTACCATGTGTTCAAAATTACTGTCTAGAGTTCACTCAATGTTTAACACGTCTACCATGAGTTCAAAATTACTGTCTAGAGTTCACTCAATGTTTAACACGTCCACCATGAGTTCAAAATTACTGTCTAGAGTTCACTCAATGTTTAACACGTCTACCATGTGTTCAAAATTACTGTCTAGAGTTCA
>JBAIZL010000002.1:132121239-132166239 GCA_036971475.1 Prosapia bicincta | reverse complement strand
TTTTTATTGTGATATTTTTTTTAATATCAACTCAAGTGCCCCTAATAGGGCTACAAATATGCCAGAATCTTCCTGGAGTTTCTCAGGGAAACAACTTCCTAGTTTTATGTGGATAGGTTGAACGGTAAAGAAAGGCATAAGAGACATAGGCCCTACACACAAACAATCAATTTTATTTATATAGATTGTGAGTTATTTTATAAAATTTGTGTTCTCTGACACCGTAATTGTGTGTAATTTTCTTGCACTATTGAGATTACATTTCTTGAGGTTAGGTCTCGGTAAATAAATTTGCACCATAACACGCAACGTCGCTACAAAGAAAACAGACTGGGAAATACGGTGAATTCAATTTGAAATGAACATTTATATCGAACATACTATAGTGCCTGACAGGCACAGCGAGAGCACGCCAACTTATTTACTGCCTTCCTAAAACATTTCTCAAAGCTCAAGGACTCTTGCTGCTGGAGATATCCTAATATCCATTTCAAATAAATTGCTCACTATTTGCCTTAGATATGCCATCGTTTGATTCGTTCATGAATAAAAGTTTACTTTCCTACTTGAAATTTCCTTTTGAAATATTCTGTACTGGTGATTAAAATAATACCGCATTTTATTTAGTCTATTAATGTCTAGTGTTGTTGTTTTTCGCATTATTTAACGGACCATTGTTTAAAGGAAGCATCCACGACTTAAACAATTTAAAAAATAAAATTGCAGTAAGTTAAAAACTGAGGAATATGGTAGGTACTTGTAATGAATAATACAAATAACACAGGCGTTAGTATGTTAATAATAGTAATAATAACAACGCCAATCTGACGTCTTGTATGTGGTAATATATTCAGAATATTGAATAATCAGAATATTAAAAAATTTAGGATTCTCATTTGTCAATTCTAAATTCATAAAAGGACAATGATTAAATGAGAGACGATGATATGGAAGAGTTTATTAAACTTCGGGGTTTCAACCGCACCAACACTTTTCATGGTCCTTCTCAAGACTAACTTCTAGAATTTACAAACAAACCTACAAAACAAACTTGCAGTTTTTGTGTTGTACGTCATGAGGTTTTTCTTACAAATTACTCTTTTGATATTAACTTGGCAAAAAAACACTACTTAGGCCTACTGATATTTTTCAGCAGAAGCGTTTGTCCACTACTAGGTCAGCGCATTGTTCAATGCTGTGAGTCACGGACAAGACTCTACGTGAAACAGAATTACACAATAAAGTACTATCATATTTTAAAAGCAATGACATCACAGAAACATCCACAGACTCCACAAATTCCACACAAATAAAAAATAACATAAATATATGCGCATACATAATAAACACAAAAAAAGCGAGACCTTACACAAATTAATCCACAAGCACTAACACTCAACGCCTTACCTAAAACACACAAACATGTTATACCAATATGCCCATTAATAAATAAAACATTAGCACCCACAAAATCGCGAATCTCCTCGATAAAATAATAAGAAAACACATCACATTTCATAGCCACACCAGCCTAAAAAACAACATAGATCTTACACAAAAAATAAAAATCAAACACATACCACATAACTCAACACTTACATCATTCGACATAACCAATCTATACACAAACATAGCAATCAAAGAAACAATAAACATACTCACACAAATATTAATAGAAAACAACAGACCAGACAACACAACCAAAGAAATAATAACGCTATAACGCTAACAGAAACAATCACTTTAAACAGTCTTATCCGTGACTCTCAGCATTAAACAATGCACTGATCTAGGGCGAAAAGCGTCTGCTGAAAAAAATCAGTAAGTAGTGGTTTTTTTGCCAAGTTGATACCAAAAGTATAATTTACAAAACAAAGACTAAAGACGAACTAACGCCGAAACGTCGATGTTTAATAAAACCTTATATATTTATTACACTTTGATATTACTTGCGACCAGATTTTTTGTCAACTAAAAGTTGTTAAATTGTTTACTTACACTTGGAAGAAACGTTTTCGTCTTACGACTTCTTCAGCCTCCTATTTTTTCCGCTAGGATTGCAGCAGTTGTGCTTATTTGGTACCAATTTTTGAAAGTTAAAAGTGATGGGATCGAAGAGTATGTGTGACCTGTGTCGTGTTTGTTCATTTAGGATGTCATTTTTATCTGTGTTGCTATGTCTGTATATTTCATATTGTTCTAGTGTGTTTAATTTTATATTATCTTTTGTATGCTCTCTCATTTCATCAGTGTCCTGTTACGAATAAATAATCAGGAGTCGACGAATAGCGAAGAGGAATATATAAGTAGTAGACGATTAATATTTCTTAATGACCATTATTGAGACTAAACCACCACAATTAGGGGCGCACCTAGTGGGGATGTCCCGCCAACCCTTGAAATTTTTAGTCCTACACATTTTTTAATACGCATAAAACATTAAAATGTATCTTATTGCATTTAGTATTGGAGTGTGGTATTGGCTCAGAATGTAATAATTATAAAATGTATCTATAGGTTAAATTGATATTTTAACTTGCTAATATTGTTGATTTACCATTAGGAATCTAACAAAGCTTATGACTTATCTGCATTTCTGTTCTTTTTTTTCTATTAAAATATAGGCCTGCAAACATTGAACAAAGTAAGACTATAGTTTTATTTCAAATTTTTTTAGAAGAGTCAAAAGAGCCTACTTACTGGGAGCGGAGGGCGCTATATTTAGAGTTGGCACGTGTTTTTCTGGCTTTTTTTATGTTTAAACTGTTTTTATTCATTGCAGATAGGTATTGTTCATTGCAATAATGCATCTGTCACTAAATACTTGTAAATATTTACAAACTTGCCTATAGTAGCACTTACTTATATTTGTTGAGGACAACCGTTTCGGGAGATGTGTCCCATTGTCAACTCAGACCGTAACTGATCTCAAGGTTTACGTAGGTTAGGGTATTAGGGGGGTGGGATACTATGGTGTGGGTGTATTTTGGGTGTATTAGAAATTATGATGTCAAAAAGTGTGCGTGAGTTGTAATGTAATTGTGTATTGAGTATGTGTGTAGGGTGTAGTTTGAAGTGCCTGTATATTTCGTATTGTTCGGTTGTGTAGCGTTAGTTATTTCTGTGTTATTTATGAAGAATTTGTAGGTTAGATGCTATGTCTATGTAGTCATGTTTTGTGGAATTGAGATGATCGGCGAAGTTTGATTGGTAGTTATTGTTTGTTAGTGCATTTATATGTTCTTGGTAACGTATGTAGAAGGACCTCCCTGTCTCGTCTATGTAAAAACTGGGGCACGAACTGCAAGTTAGCTTGTATACTCCAGCGGCGTTGTAAATGTCGTCGATTTTGTTGTTAGGTTTTTAATTGTTTTATTTGAGAGTGTTTTGTGTGGAGTAGGCTATTTTGTAGTTGTATTTTCGTAGTGTGTTGGTTAGATTGTAGGTTTTGGATGATCTTTATGGTATTGATAAGTATTTTATGGGATTGTCGTGTTGTGTGTTCGTATTTGGGTTATTATGTTTATATTTTAGGCGTACATATTTTAGCGTGAACATAATAACCCAAATAACATATATGTTGGTTTAGACTTTATGTAAACCAACCAAAATGTCCAATAAAACTATCTAATAATATACTTAAAAATTCTTGTATACCTGTAAAATTAATTTAATATCTTGGTACTGCAGTTATACTACCTCCTAATACTTACTCTAACTTGATTTGATCTCTTTACTTCTGCTATTGTTGATGGTCGGAAAAATTATAAAAATTTTATTTAGTTGGTTACCACAGGGTATGTTTTCCTAATTATCCACACTTAACTGTAGACAGCCGACGAAGGTAAATTTTGAAACAAGCAGATTTGACACTAGCCAGAACCTGTACCGCTGCTTGCCAAATTCTGCCAGAGAACCAGTCACTGGACCTTAATTTTAAAAACGTAGCTTACTGGTATTTAACCTTTTGAGTCACTATATCTCAGAGAATGAATTCTTTGAAGGCGTCACAGCTTAATGACCACTTTGTAGGATTATTTAAAAATCGTTTAGTGCAAAATAAATTTAACTCTTATTTGTAATTTAGTAAAAACAATCGATTTTTATTTAAATCAAATATTGTTCTAGTACAGGAATTTTATTTATTATTTAATTAATATTAAAAAAATAATTCAATTTTAAATTTAAATCGAAATTTATATCAAAGTTATAAGAAAATATTTACTGATAAATTTCACTATTTAACGTTAATTGTTAAATCTAGCCTGTAATACATTTTACATATCAATGTAGAAATACTACCCGTAAAAATATTTCCAAAACAAAACAAATAATAACCTGCAAAGATATACAATATTGGACAAAGGTTTATTTTAAAATATTTTCTTTTTTACTAATGTGGTCCTATTTCGTGTTAAATGCAGTAGCGTTTAATTATTAATTCTCAATAATTCTCATATATTTTATTTCAGATTTATTATCGAAGCTCCTATTACCTTCATAAACTAAAATTAAATTTATTTCAATCTAATTTTTTAAAACATAATTTAAATTTAGTTCACAAATAGTTTACAAACTTCCCTAATTGTTTCAAATTGTTATACTACAATACCATAGCTTAATTTACTTTTATACTAGCTTTAAATTTATTCATGCTTGTTTCAAAATGAAATTTTATAATTATTTTACCCAAGTTTTTTAAAAAAATTACCTGCTTTTAAAATTAATTTACTGAATCAATTTTCATCAATTATTTATCACCATATAAACAAAAACCATATAAGTTTAATATAACAAAGATTAAATATTAGCACATTATAAACTAACATACTTAAAACTCAAGACATTTTATATATATTAATCCAAAAATTATAATCCTAATATTTAAAAATTTCAAATTATTTCATTTGATATTAATTTGTAGTTGAAGCCATTTTTAAAATTTATGTTTACATTGTAAATCTGGCCTTATGGAAATCATTAAAAAGATTTAAAAATCAATTTAAATTTTCTAGTCATTTTAGACTATTTCTAATTTAATAAAAATTTCCTGTAAATAAAAAATATGCAGTTTTTGTGTTGTACATCTTGAGGTTTTTTTGCATAAATTACACTTTTTTGTATTAACTTGGCAAAAAAACCACTATTTACCGATTTATTCAGCAGACGCGTTTCGCGCTAGGTGTGCGCATTTCTCAATGCTGTTCTGTGGTGTGTTGTTCATTGAGTAGTTGTTAATTATGTGCTCAAACATAGTATTTGACTGTGAGTATGTTTTGTTATTTAGAATATGTTGTGGATAGTATTTATGGTGTTTATATATTTCATAGTTTTCTACTGTGTTAAGTTTGTTGCTTATTTTGATGTAGTGTAATTAAACATTAAAAACAACATTAAAAGGTTATACACACAAACATACATATTAAATACCAAACTTTACCACCTACACCAAGAACTCAAATAAATACTACACCATACTGAACTCGAAAACGTCATACAATTCAGAAATGAACAAACACAAAATACAACAACAAATAAAAAATAAACATAACCTCAAAAACAACAGAATATACGACAGATGTGCCCAGCGACATTTGTGACCATGATGAAATATGCGACAGTTGTGACCAAGCTACCCCAAATATACCATGGATTGGGAGACCCACATTATTTCCTGCATTAGGTATGATTATAGCCACTCTGATTCCCATCACGCTTTGCCCAGGCTTTGGACTGGCTAAGTGATAGAAAACAAGTTTCACCATTACTTAGAAACACACGTCAGTTTTCTATCATTTAGGCGTGTTTAAAATCAGCTATAAGCTTCGTCATTTTTATATTTGTTTTTTCATACCATAGTTTAACATGTCAATTTCTTTTTTTTTGTATTTTCGTTGTTTTTTTTTAATGAATTTCATACTATTTACATGGTCATTACTTTTATCATTATCCAGTTGGAGCTCAGTCTAATTTTTGTAAGTAGGACATAGTTAAAAGAAATGTTCTTATGTCACCATTTTGTTCATAAGTCTTGAATGTTTTGTTAATACCCTCGTCCAGTCTTATATAAGTGGATTTTCTCCTCTTCCCTCCAAGGTTCAACTGTAGCGTCAAGTATGCGCGGGCTGCATTTTCCGCTTCAGATTTCAAACAGCTAATCAATTCTTTGATTCTAGGATTTGTTTTCCGAAGGGTGTTGTTTAGCCTGTTGTTCCATCCTTCAACAGCATTAGTTGTTCTATGACGTCTGTTGTGGCAGTTCCATAGTTCAATAGGAATACTAATTCAACCAGGAATACTAATTAACACCAAGACAGCCAGGAGAAAGTGTCAAGTGACTGGGGCATTCGGCTTAGCAGCGTGTCAGGGTGAGGGTTGGGATTCCCAGTGTATCTTCCCCCCACCCCTTGAACCAATGTGGTCACAAATGTCGCTGGGCACAAGTGTCGCTGGTCACATCTGACGCGACACCAAAACAACAAACTCAAACATCACACACAAACCAAAATTAACACCACACATACATCTCACGAACCTACTTTTAACACAACAAAACTAAAATTTAACAAACAAGAAATGGAATACTCAACAAAGGCCTCAAACACAATTTACACAACACAAAAGACAAACAACACAAATAGCTCACTAACAAATTACTCGACTTTGAAACAGCCATACTAACTATAGACGCCATAATACCTCCGACAACACACAAAACGAAATTTAAACAAAATAAAACAAACACACCGCAAAACAATGAAACAAATACATTAAACTCAATAAAACACAAAGACAACATAACCTAAAATTCATAAAAGCGAACAAAGACAACATCACTGTAATTATACACGAAACAGACTTACACAAAAAAGTACTATCACACTTTAAAAGCAATGGCATCACAGAATCACCCACAGGACCCACAAACAATTTCCACACTCAAATAATAAATAACATAAGCAAATGCACACGCATAATAAACAAAGAACAAAAACGACACCTTGCACCAATTAAACCACAACACTCAACGCCTTACCTAAAACACACAAAAAAGATATACCAATACGCCCACTAATAAATAATACATCAGCACCTTCATACAAAATCGCGAAACCCCTCGACAAAATAATAAGAAAACACATCACATTTCATAACCACAACAGCCTAAAAACAACATAGATATTACACAAAAAATAAAAAGCACACACATACCCCACAACTCTACACTAGCATTAATCGATATCACCAACCTATACACAAACATACTAATCGAAGAAACAACAAACATACTCAAACAAATATTAATAAAAACAACACACCGGACGACACAATCAAAGAAATAATAACACTAACAGAAACAATCACTTTTCAGAATTACTTCACATACAACGACAAATACTACACACAAACCAAAGGCTTGCCCATGGGATCCCCCATCTCAAGCATATTGTCAGAAATATTCATACACAATTTAGGACAAAAACATATCATAAGCAACAACAAACACGCCCACAAAATAATATATTGATACAGGTACGTAGATGACATCCTAATCTTATACAACGGCAACATACGACAGATGAACACCTTCCACAATTACATAAACAAATTACACAATAACATAAACGTCACACTGAAAACAGAACAACAGAACAATCAACTTCTTAGACCTAACGATTACAAAACAAAACCACAAACACTCATTCAAAATATACAGGAAACCCACCACAACAGACAGACTTATACACAACACATCCAATCACTCCACACAACACAAACATACTGCGTTCCACTCCAGGATACACAGATTAATCAACATACCCATGAGCAATGAAAACAAAATAAAAGAACTAAACACAATAAAGCACATAGACCAAAAAAACCGATACAAACACACCTTGATAGACAACATAATGCGCAAAAACCAACGTACACATATCCCAACAAAAACAATAACACACAAACACAAAAATACATAACACTTACATATCGTGATATGTAACACACAATATCGTTCATAACACTTACACAACACATCACAAATAATAGCTTCCTCGTTCCGCAAACTTAAATACAAAGTAGCATTCACAACATCCAACACAATTAAAAAACACCTACACAGTTCAAAAACACACCAGGATAAACATGACAGAGCAGGCGTATACAAGATTACATGCAACAATTGTCCTAGCTTTTACATAGGACAAACAGGGAGAACATTTACCACAAGATACAAAGAACACGTAAAACAGATAAGACAGACACAACCTCAATCAAATTTGGCCACACACATACAAAACACACTACACTCACAGACTGACATAGACACCAATCTAAAAATCCTACACTACATGAAAAAAGCAACAAACACAGTAGAAAACTATGAGATATATAAACATCATAAATACTATCCACAACTCATTCTAAATGACAAAATACACTCACAATCAAATACTACATTTGAACACATAATTAACAACTACTCAATGAACAATAACACACCACAGAACAGAAATATAGCCTAGCATAGACTCACACCAACACAACACACCTGAGCAACAGTCTTATCAGTATTTCACAGTATTGAAAAATGAGCTGACCTAGTACGAAACGCGTTTGCTGAATAAATCATTAAGTAGTTGTTTTTTGCCAAGTTAATACAAAAAAGTATAAAAATATGAATTTTAAAAAATTATTTTTTAAAGTTTGTTTAAAAATTTTAAAATATTATTAAAAAGTGTTTAATCAAAAATTCAAAAATGTAAAGATAAACAAAGCTAGTTTACTTATCCTCTCATGAACCGGTCCTGGTGTTCTTCAGTCCTTGATCCGGTGTTTCTTTGACAATAATATTGTAGAATCTCCCCCCCTCTCTCTCCCTTGTTCCGCGTAGGTCCTTCTTGGTTTAACTGTACTAGATTACTTCTTTGTCTTCTCTCTTGAAGTTGTATGTTTTAATCAAATTTAATTTTAAGATAATTTAAAAAAGTCTTTTATCAAGAGTTCACTAGTCTCGAATTGGCCTTTTTTATAAAATGTATTAATTTTACTTAAGGTTAATGTTTGATGTAACCTTTAAACTTTATTTAACTGTTCTCTAATTTTACTCCAGCTTATAGACACTTTATGCCTATTTACTTACAGTTCATTATTCGCCTTTAAACTTGTGTTTATCACCTAGGATTTATGCAATTTCGCGCGACACGTACAATGTTAAAATTGTTATCAGAAAACCCCTTGCACATGCATGCTAACTGTTCATCTCCGGGAAAACACGACTCCTACATTTTGGCGTCACCGAACCTGACATCTTGCCGTTCTCCCGTTTAGATTCAGAATGACTATAGCTTAGCGTACCTTAAAATAGCGACTTTCTAATATACCTTACATGGCATTTCGTCACCAATAAACTTTGGCTCAAGATAGTACGGCCAGGGGCGCAGCCAGAGGGGGACACGTGACCGCTCCAAACCAATTAATTACACTATGAAATAACGCTAGGTTTTTAGCGAAACAGCCTTCACACGACTCAACAATTGTGTAATTCTAAGCCAAAATAGCATAAAATATGATTGGTCTACTAAAGATAAAAGTGTCGAAAATTTCCGCAAAAGAGTTCTATCCCTGACCCTTCGGCTCGTGCCCCCACTCCCAAACATTGTCCTGGCTACGCCACTGAGGACGACAGCCGGTGTCTTGTTTCCACTATCTCTTCTTATTTATGAACATATTATCTGTTTACAATTCAATGGTATTAATTTCATTTAGTGCTCTTAAACGATTTTCTCCTATCTTGCGATTTTCTCAAATTTCTTCTGCTGATCACAATGAAGGTGGAACGTGATGTGGAAGGCGTTTTTCCTTGAAAATTGGCGATTACACAATTAAACACAGCCTTTGATACTGGGGAACTAGGTTCCCGTCTCTCTCAATATGACTTTATTTATAAAATCCGTTTAGCATACTATTTGACTCTGTTTTAGGCTATTTAACCTTATACTTTTCTTTTAAATTTTAATTTGAAAAAAACTTTCAAGTTATTTAAAAAAATTTTCAAAATAAAAAATTTAGATTTCAAATTCCCTCCATACTACCTCCCAAAGTCTTTGGGGCCGTTATAGTGCGTGTGCGTGTGTGTAGTGTGTATGTGGGGGGGCTGTGTGTGTGTGTGTGTGTGTGTGTGTGTGTGTGTGTGTGTGTTTGTGTGTGTTGAGGGCCGTGTGTGGGGGGCTGTATGGGAAGTTATGTGGGAGGGCTTGGTATGTTATGTTATAGTAGACGAGAGCAAAGCCAAAGGTGGGCAAGGCGGCTTACCAGCCATGTGGAAACAAACATAGGGGGAGGTAATCGACAGGCCTAATTTGTAAATTAAAGGTTTTTAGTATAAGGGAATAATTTTATTTTTATTCAAAATTAAAATAAACTAAAGTTTTATTATTTAAAGAAATTTCAATAAAAATTCAATTATATAAAGAAAATTACCAGAGACTAAACAAACCGAAAATATAAAACAATTAGTTTCAGAACATTTTAAACTATATATATATATATATATATATATATTAAATATGGTGATATGTTTTCTTGTAATATAGTTAGTAAATAAAAAATATTTCAAAAACAAGAATACTTTTAATGAATATATTTATTCAAAGCTTTTCGCCGATAAAATAGTACCAGCATCTTCAGGAAAATAATTACCTAATTATTTTATATATATATATATATATATATATATATATATATATATATATATATATATACAGTAGAGTCTCGCCTATCCGAAAAACAATGAGAGGTTGTGATACCAACAAGTAAGTGAGGCTTTGTACCCATTTCAGAGCAAAGGAGTTCCTATTTCCGGGACTATCCTGCAGAAAAAGATATCTACTCTTTATTAAAAAAGAAAACTTAACTAACGATAAAACATTCTACTTTCATGAGACAGGACGTAACTTTAGGTTGCTGGTTAGTAAGAGCCTTACAGACCAAAGAGAAAAGTCAGAACCCGGCCTTAGACGTAAGGGTAACGAAAGGGTAACAATTCTGGCTTGTAGTAATGCATCGAGAAACCATAAAATGGATTTCATAATGATCGGGAAATGAAATATTCATGAGCATTCCAAGCAATGGCTTAACCAGGAGGTTGCTTAGGGGCACGACCCGGAAGGGCAGGTTGGAGCCCTCCCGGGAAAATTTTGGACATTTTGATCCCTAGAAATCGTATTTTATGGTATTTTGGCGCTTAAAATTACACAAGTGTTGGGTCGTCGAGAGCTGTTTCGCTAGAAAACTAGCGCTGTTTTATAGGGTAATATTTTTCTTCGAAAATTAATGGGTTTGCAGAGGGCACGTGCCCCCCTCTGGGTACGCCCCTGATACCAAGCGATTTCAAAAAATATTTTTCTAGTAAATTATTACAATCATAAAAAGTGCATGTGCACCAGGACAATTTCCAAAGATTAATTTTTTAATGAATTTGTCGTTTCCACAGGAATATACTTAGAAAAACAATTTTCCAAGAAAATCTGTAGGTCTATTAATGATAGACAACGACACAACGCGCCCCAGGGGGGGGGGGAACTTCAAGATGGTAACATCCAAGTCATGTTTCCACCACCAAATGTGTCAGCCATTTGCCATTATACGGACCAGGGTGTCTTGGAAACACTTTTAAAAAAATTATCGAAGGAAGCTACTATCAATATTTTTATAACTAGCTGATGGTGGTAAGGCTGATGTGAAAGGTAATTTGAAAGCCATTAACTTAAATGATGTTGTTATTGGATTGCTGGGTCTGGGCTGATGTAAATGTGTTGCCACATTTACAAGTCGCCAAATTACTAAAATGCAATTGAAGAAGAAATTACAACTGAAGACGAAGAGGATCTAAGGAGTAGTGAAGAATACATTATTTCTTTCGCCCAACGAACCCTTGGATGTGAGGAAGCAACTGTTGAAGATGTTGAAGCTTGGTTGCAGGAAGAAAATGAGTACGTCATAACAGAAGATGAAGTTGTAGATCTGGTAAATAATGATAGCAATGATATTGACGGTGGAGAACCTGTGGTACTCCATGACAACGCAGTGAAGACCCTATTGGAGTGATGTCGCCATTACATATGTTGAGCACCAAGAAGACGTTAAGGAGATTGACATAGTGATCCTTCACACGTGACAGGACTTGGCGTGAAGAAACCGGCAAACATCGACGAAACAGACGAAGATCGCATTTTTTAAATCTTCATAATGTACGTATATTCAGAACTTTTTATTCTTAGTCAAACATTAGCAAACTATTTAATGTCCCCTAAATTCTTTACTTAATTTGTAAAACTTAAACTTACTTGGTTATTATCCAACATTTTCGTTTATCCGACGTCATAGTGGTCTAGTTACGACGGATAACCGAGACTACTGTGTGTATGTATATATATATATATATATATATATATATATATATATATATATATATATATATAACGATAATTTAAACAAATAATATTATACATTAACAAATTTCATAAATATCAATTGTAATTGATAAATGGCTACTAGATCACCCCAAAATTATAAAAGCGTCAAGTGCAAGATTTTTACAGTGCCGATAAAGCATAGCAACGGAACGAAATGGCGTAAAATCACCATTCAAGTTTCTAATAAATTCTAAAAGTGTTTAACGGACCATTCAGTTAAACAATTTTAAATTCCAAAACCATGAGTGACAGTTGTAGTAAAAGTGTAAAAACGAACAAAAATTCCGGACGAAGATGTACAGTGTTCAACAGGAGAGCAAGTTAGAATGAATAAGCTAAATTATAAACAGTCAATTAAATATCGCCTGCGATAGGCAAGGCAAAGTAGAAGGGATGCCTGACAGAAAGAGTATGAGAAATACTCTCGTGGCGAGAGGGAGTTTTGAGAAAGATCTTTCACGGGAAGCTTCAAAATGCCAGTTCGGGGCTAAAATCCAAAATTAGTCAAAGATGGAAGTGAAGATTGTCTGTCTGCTATGATCACAGATCATACATTTTCGAAGTCCGTGATTTGAAATTGATGTTTATATAACGTAGTCTAATAATTTACAAACAGTATTAAAGGTGGCTCTAAAACCGACTACAAGAGAGTGCAGCAAGATTCCATCCTCAATAAACCAAGGGACAAGAGGAGTAGCTTTGTGATAGTTTCGGAGCAAGTCAGAATTTTAATATGAATACAATCATTTATACAATTTTGAAAAATTATTAAATTTAGATTTCCTTGAGTAAAATTTTTATAAGTAATTGATCATTAATAATTAAAAAAATATATAAGTACATGAATTCCTTTAGAACCATAAATTCAAGAAACAGCATTTAACAAATAAATAACTAGGTAAGAGATTTTTGTAAAAGAAAGAGATAAATAAGTATCAAAAAAAATTAATTTGTAGTACATTTTGTAAAGAACAGTAATCATAAAATAGAAATATAATTGGTGGTAATAGGATAAGAGAAATTCATACAATAAAATGTCGGTTTCAAGTTTCCAAACTAATATTAAAGTTATCACAAGAAAGTTAAAACAGGATACAATTCAAGTCATTTGTAACATAAATTAATTAAACTCACCCAAAGTGAAAAAAAGGAATAGAATGAAAAAATCATAAAGAAAATTAATACTTAGTAGTTACTCAAGTGCATTTAACAAATTTTGTGTCCATATGAAATATATTAAGGAACCAGGATCCAATTAATATAAAATTGCAATTAATATGAATTTGTTTTTTGTAAAAATAAGACTGCAAAAGAGTAAATCTTGGTATTTATTTTTGGGCGCATAAACATAAATTGTAATAAAATCAGTAGTAGATAATTTCACTTATTACTTCTAATAATATATTTATGGGCACAAAATTGATTTGTATTAAGTATTATCGCGTTATAATTAAATATGTGTCATTTCATGTGTGTAATTTTAAGTATAAAACACCAAAATTTTGTCAAGTAACGACAGATGCTAAAAAGCTTTAAATAATATTGTCAACAACATTAATTAACTTTCTGCCACCATTATAAAGACATTAAATTTATACAAATAAAATAGTATCCTGTCAAAATAATGAAAGATAATTGTGTAAAACATGGTAAACGTTTTGTAAAATTATTATAAAATTTATAACGTATTAAAAAGCGAGGATTTTATTGTTATATTTGAATTTAAATTTAATTAAATCATGATAAAAAAATTAATGTTCAAAGTTATTTGAAAAATATCCTGTGGTAACCAAGTAAATAAAATTTCTATAATTTTTCCGCCATCAACAAAAGCAAAGTCAAAAGTTCAAAAAAAATGAGAATACAAATTTATTGAGTTGTATTCCTACAATAGCAAAATATTTAATTAATTTTACAAGTAAACAATAATTACTAAATAGAGTATTATATAGCTATGACTGAACATTTTTGTTGGTTTTTTATATAAAGTTCAGGGAATTATCCTCTGACGGAAAACGCTCGACCAGTACCTCATAGAAAACAAATTAGGTACTGGCTCGACATTCCACAGGTACCAGGATCTGGTAATTCGGGTGGGATCATATTTTGACTGCGGTTGAACTGGTGTGTCTCAGACCTACAATAGCCATCATTACCATGAACAATTACCATGAAAACGCATAAATACGGTTACTTTAGTGTAGGCTGAACATGTTGGTTGGTATGTTCGACGTACACTCTGATTTTAAGGTTAGGCCGCGGAGTGTGTGTGTGTGTGTGTGTGTGTGTGTGTGTGTGTGTGTGTGTGTGTGTGTGTGTGTGTGTGTGTGTGGTGTGTGTGTGTGTGTGTGTGTGTGTGTGTGTGTGTGTGTGTGTGTGTGTGTGTGTGTGTGTGTGTGTGTGTGTGTGTGTGTGTGTGTGTGTGTGTGTGTGTGTGTGTGTGTGTGTGTGTGGTGTGTGTGTGTGTGTGTGTGTGTGTGTGTGTGTGTGTGTGTGTGTGTGTGTGTGTGTGTGTGTGTGTGTGTGTGTATGTGTGTGTGTGTGGTGTGTGTGTGTGTGTGTGTGTGTGTGTGGTGTGTGTGTGTGTGTGGTGTGTGTGTGTGTGTGTGTGTGTGTGTGTGTGTGTGTGTGTGTGTGTGTGTGTGTGTGTGTGTGTGTGGTGTGTGTGTGTGTGTGTGTGTGTGTGTGTGTGTGTGTGTGTGTGTGTGTGTGTGTGTGTGTGTGTGTGTGTGTGTGTGTGTGTGTGTGTGTGTGTGTGTGTGTGTGTGTGTGTGTGTGTGTGTGGTGTGTGTGTGTGTGTGTGTGTGTGTGTGTGTGTGTGTGTGTGTGTGTGTAACTACCAGAAATCTTGATTCCAACGTGTAAATGTACAAACTGTTCTAAACCATCTTCTTCGTACTCCAAAAAGGAAATTTCATACTCTTTGTATTGCCCTTGCAAAGAGAAATGCAGGAACAAGGGATTTAGAAGAAGATGAACTATAATTGTGTATAATAAGTTACCTTTTATACCAAGCTTAAACTTTTATTGGTCTCTAATACAGTATATTCAAGGTCCTACAAAACAAAAGTTCACAAGCAGTAGTAGCTATAAACTAATTACACTAAATCCTTTTCTTAGCTTAATAAATACTTAAAAAACGTAAATACCATACTTTTTTTAAAGACATAATGGTTTCAATCAATACTGACATAAAATATTCCTTCTGGCCGGCGAGACTATTCAGTATTTTAGCGTATGGTCGATCCCCTGTACTTTTTATTATACTTTTAAAATCTTATATAAAATTGTATTCCTCCAAATTTCGTTTTATTACTTCATAAATACATTTCAGAAATACATCAAATTTTTGGTAGAAAATGGAAAATCTATTTTGCGTATAAAAAAGGTGGGTGAAAAGTCAACTTCTGATTGATTGTATCTTCCTAATAAAAGGTCATATCCCCACAAATAACAAATTGCTTATGATTACCAAATGTGATCGAAACCGGACGTTTGGTCCAAAGTTACCTTGATTTTAGATGCAAAAATTATCGTGATATTAGTGTATATTTGTGTGTATAAATTTGAACAAATATTTTTTAATTCCAGAAGCCATAAAACAAACTTTCATCTTCACCTTCGACTCAAGTTTACCGCAATGGGTTAATCTTCCAATCGAAATTCACTAAAAAACCAAAGTAAAAGTAAACGTTTTAAAAAAAATAATTTTTTACTCAGTAAGTATAGACCTAAAGCCATATTTACGTTTAACACTTTCTTGAAGCCCTTATTTTCGTGAGTTAAAAAACATTTTTCCCTTATTCTATCTTTTATAGCTTAGAAGATACAAAGGTTCCAGTATAACGCGTTCCCTCCTCCCTGGCATGTCGATTATGTGAAGGGGCGACGTCATACGTTTCTACAATCACCCAAGTGCCCAATTAATCTGAAATAAAATTGCGTTAGGCTTTCAGTGCATGCTCAATACCCTTTAGACCTGGACAATTAGGGGTATTTTTGCTGCCACAAAATGTTGCTTTTCAATACTTCGCAACAGAATGGACTGGTATAGCCACATGATCGTAGTAAACATATTCCTTTTACATGGTCCGGCTACTGCCACTTGGCAAAAGCATATTATACTGATTTCCACTTTTTTCCAATTATTTTACTGATATAAAAAAACATTCATTGCATTAAAAAATTAAGGATAATATTTAACGGTTTTTAAGAAAGTTGCCTTCGACTAGTGGCAAGTATGTCAGATCTTGTTTGAAAATGAAAAAAATAGTGTTTAGTATTCATTCTAAAAGCTACGTGCGGTTATCTGAAATTCAGTTTCTCACCTTGATATGCTCTCTCAGAAATGAAGAAGAAAATCTTTTCTTATATTCCTATGAGTAGGCCTACTATACTACATAGTTTGTGAATGATACATTCTGAAACAATATATAAAACTACACCTTTGTAAGCCAGCTGAGGGGCGATGTAATATTTTGGACCTAATGCCATACTTTTCAACTGAATTAATACCTTTTTAATGTAATAAAATTACTTTATTATTCATAATTGGATTAAAAGTTATTTATTTATGCCTCATTTCGTGCCCCGGTTTTTACATAGGCCAGACAGGGAGGTCCTTCTACACACGTTACCAAGAACATATAAAAGCACTAACAAACAATAATTACCAATCAAACTTCGCCGATCATCTCAACTCCACAAAACATGGCTACATAGACATAACATCTAACCTACAAATTCTTCATAAATAACACAGAAATAACTAACGCTACACAACCGAACAATTCGAAATATACAGACACGTCAAACTACACCCTACACACATACTCAATACACAATTACATTACAACTCACGCACACTTTTTGACATCATAATTCCTAATACTCACAAAATACACCCACACCATAGTATCCCACCCCCACCCTAACCTACGTAAATCTTGAGATTAGTTACGGTCTGAGTTGACAATGGGACACATCTTCCGAAACGGCCGTCCTCAAGAAATGTAAGTAAGTGCTACTATAGACAAGTTTGTAAACATTTAAAAGTGCAAGCGCTGCAGCGGAGCGCGCACCGCGCCGCCCGCGGCCGTCCCGCCCCGCACGGGCCACACGCCGCCGCCTCCACCTTTTGCGCCGCCGCAAGCTCAGAATTTTGACAAGGCCTATCTTAGCCAGGACTAGGATACTGTGCAATGACCCGCCAAAATCTGTCAGAGAACAAGTCACTGGACTTTAATATAAAAACCTAACTTGCTGAAATTTAACCCTTTGGGTACGTATTTCCCGGGGAATGAGTTCTTTGAAGGCATTTTTGTGGCGAAATGACCCTTAAGTTTTAGGAGTGTGTGAGAAATCTGTTTTAAATAATAACACTATTGTTTTGTTGGCAAGTTGGTAAAAAATACTTTTTTAATTTACTTTTTAATTTATTACTACTGCACAGTTTGTACCCATCTTACTTCTACTAGCTCTGTAAATTTTAAAAATTACATTTATTTTAACCCTTCTTTGTCTATTCTTTTTTTATATTACCAGTTTTGAAAAATTCTGTCTTTAATTATTAGTTTCAGATGAAAATTTTACTTTAGTCAAGTTCCCTTTAACTTTTTAATACTTGAAATCGAAATTACGTAATTCTTTAATTAAACCAAAACAATCCCTACTTTTTTACCCTGCTTTTAATTCAATATTCGATACTTTAAAAACATAAGTGACATTTGTAAACAATTTACATCCTGTCAAAACAATTAATAATCTGAAAACATTTGTCATAGGAATTAACCATTTACCCCTTTAACTATTTAATATATTTAAAAAACAGCAATTATATTAAAAAACAATGTAATCCTTTAACTAATTAATATATTTAAAAACCAGCAATTATCTTCAAAAACAATGTAATCGTTTAAACTAAACAATTGTTATTCCTAATTTAGAAGTTAATTCAATAAGCGAATTTCTTCTATTCAGTTTGATAAATATTTTGAACAATTCATTTGCCAACAATAAAAAAGAAAATATTTATGCTTATGTAACTAATTAAACCACAACCTTACATTTTATTTGAAATTCTTAACGTAACAAATTATTCACTAGACACACAATTTTACAACCCTTTAATCCTTCTATGATTTAATTAAACTCCAAAATAATTTTAATTAATTTTCATTAATTAATTTTAACTAAATTTCGTTGAACTTTTATTTTAATTAATTTTCATCTAATTAAATTTCATTTCTACTGATATCTGAATTTCTTTATAAAAAAAAACAACACAAAATTTTTCTTATCTAACAGCAATTTTAATTTTATTTAATATATGTAATCTTGGTTGAAGAAGACCCCCATTTTATAGAGGGGATTTCCCCCACTAACCGCTACCACCTCTAAGTTACGCCATAAACAAAGCCATTGTTTGAAAATTCTTCAACTTTAAAAATAAATTTTATTTTAATTTAACTTAATAAAATGTCCACTTTCCACAAAAATTTTCAATATAAAATTTTTAATTAATTGAAAAAGAGAGAAATTAACGTCTGCCTTAACCTCAGGGTCACTCCTGAATCCCTGTAAATTATTCCTTCTTCTCCCTCGAGATCGTTGTTTCTTGGCTGGCCATCTTGGAATGAAAAGCTTCCTTGATTTCGACTGTTGGCGTCCCTGCTGCGAAGTCTTTGTCTCCAACGCCCAGGATTTTCCTTTTGTGTTGTAATGGGAGAATGTTATGTCCTCACTTCGAAACTCGGAAAAATTTGACCTTTCACTTTCCATTTAATTATTTGCATCGTCCTATTTAAAATTTAATTAACATTTTTTTTACGGTTCTTCTTTACGGTTCTACTTTACGGTTTGAATTTAATATTTTGCAGTCCACTTTTATTTAATTTAATTTTCACTGTTCATTAATAACAAGTTTTAATTTAAATTTAGAAACACTGTCCTTTAAAAATTTATTACAATTGCCCTAGTGTTCCCCTTTTTACACTTAACAAACTTCTGAGAATGCCACCGCGTTGATGTTAACTGAGGAAACCACTTTTAGAGAAAGTCCTTTCTCCAGAAGGGTTCCCATCACTCTTGCAGCTACATTTCTGCGACACACACTCTCGCTCTCAGCCTGACATTAGCACTTCGTCATTTACAGATCACAAAAATTTAAACAAAGGCTTGTGACCTGGAGCGCACTTATACGTTGTTATCCCTTCGAAGTCTCAAGCCACGCTGCTCCCTCTACCCCCGCTAGGCTTTTTTGTTCTCACGGCGGCTATCATCACACCATGTATTTTCGACCAATGGGTTGGCTTTTAAAATGACGTCACGACATCAGGCGACAATAACCGTCGCTTCTGTTTACCTTTCACACACAAGGCAGGCCTACCTCAAAAATGATCAAATTCTTGTCGGTTTCTTTAATTTGGGTTTAGCTCCTTTATTTATCGTTTTCGCGAATTTTGGTACAGGGCATCTCCTTTTCCTCTTGAAAAACCGTGTCTCCTCGAATGTCGATGGTTGTTGTAGGTGTATTTTGAGGTTTTCTCTCCTTTCCATGTAATTTACCTGTTTTTTGAAATTATACTAAGCCCCTTATCCCTGCTAATGGCTTAGTTGTCACATTTTTACATTACGAAATTTTAATATCATTGCGACGGTATTTGTTAATTCCAATTCTGCCCGTCGCAGCGCGTATCCAGCGGCTTGCTTTAGGGAGGGGGGCGATCGATGCATCATGTGTATATATATATATATATATATATATATATATATATATATATATATATATATATATAATATGTGTGTGTGTGTGTGTATGTGTGTGTGTGTATGTGTGTGTGTGTGTGTGTGTGTGTGTGTGCGTGTATGTAAAAACATGTAACAAAAATGCTTAAAATTTGAAAATATTTAATGATTTTAATTTTTATAAGTATTATTTATTTAACAATAGGATCAAATATGAAATAAAAATTAAATTCATACTAAAATTAATAGTTCGTAGTTAAATAATAAACTCTAGTCGATGTTTGCGTTTTCTTGCGTAAAGATCAATGACAGAATCTAGGATTTTTTTTTCTTGATCGATATTAAGCAATGCTAATCCTGTAAAGCTGTCCTCTTCCATGGTTGATCTTAGCCATGTTTTCAATCTTCTTAAACTAGAAAAAGTTCTTTCTGCGCTTGCGTTAGAAATCGGTAACGTTATTAGGATTCGTAGTAAAAAATTAATAATAGGATAGAAAAAAGTCCTAATTTAATAATACATTGTCGATTTTTAACCCAAAATTCTTGAATGTTAGGGGGCGATGCCCCCCCTTGGATACGCGCCTGCAAGTGTTTAGTTATTTATTTAATTTTAAAACGCAGTTTGCTAAGAATATTGTGTCTAAGTAAACATTATTGAAAACAAATTATTAATAATCAAGCTTGTTATATGTAAATTATACAATTTGTCCCAGAAGCTTCTCTGTATAGCCTACATGAGAAAATTTGTAAAATTAAATTATCTTGTAAAACTATGTGTTTATCATGTAAAACAATGTAATAAATGAGTCTTTAATGAATTCTAAACTATCAGTCGGTCTTCCTTCGTATTCCATCTATTTTAGACGTTAAGAATGTAAGTCTTGCTTCGGACTTGGTCTATTATGGAAGGCAAAATTCACAATTAGTTCTGCTTCCACAAGTATTTTTTTTTTACTCTGTTAACTTCACAGCTAGACTTCTACCATGGATATAAGATTCACAGTCTCTCAAATGTTTCCCCCAAGTGTACTTTGAGACACACTTGGGTAAATTCGAAATATTCCAAATTCATTCCTTCTATTTCATATAGTTCTTCATAATATCAAGCTTTAATTTTACGAATCTATTATAAGTCTAATTCAATCATTATCTAGCATTCATAAAGTTGTCACTGCTGTAAGGTTAGATTCTTGGGTCCTCACCTGTTTATCATAACAGTGAAGAAAGGCAAGATTAGATGCTTGTGTTCAAATCACCTGTTCATCTTATCAGACAGCCTAACGACGTATAGATTTCTTTCAATCAAAAGTCAAGTGTTATTAATTTTATTTCAAATGATCTCTCTCTCTCTCTCTCTCTCTCTCTCTCTCTCTCTCTCTCTCTCTCTCTACTATTTCATTTTATTACCAATTCTATTTCTATCGTTGAATGTTTAAGCCGAAACCTCCGCAGTGAAGGGATGGTCAATCCAGTGACTTTAACGGATCGGTGATTTTAGTGACAGGGGTAGATGGTATCTGGATGGGGGCAAGGAAGGTTGTGAGTGGAACAATGGCCTTTTGTGACACCAGTTGAGTTTACGACACCACCCTGTCAACCCTTGTCATCAGTCAACAGTAGCTAAGCATTAGCCCCCAGTCAAATGGTTTTAGTCGCATATACAAAATTATTAGTTAGACTACAGAAATTAAACATTAATAAATAGCTTACATTAAAAACTAACGTTTATATATCTACTAAACTTACTCAAATAATCAGTGTTCTTTCTGCTCAGGGCCGCAAAAAACATAAATTGGTTGACATCTATAATAAAACTGCCCAATCAATTCATGAAATTAGCGGCCCATAGGGCCTTGTCCTCTTGAAGATTTTTTGTTGTTTTATACTTTTATATTTTTTTTACATTTTTACATTTTCCTGTTAAAGAATGAATTTTTTTGTTTTTTTTTCAAAATCTTTTTATTTACATATTAGGCCTAAACGGGATAAAAATTGTTGACTGCATTTATGAAATCGATAAATAACTCCTCAGTTGTTGGATGAAGACTTCTCCAAGTGTATTCTGTGAGGTATGTCTCTATATTAGGAGAAGATATTTTACCGATTCGCCGCCTCATGTTTCTTTTTATTTTAGCCCAGTTTGATTCAATTCCCTGAGTGTGTATGCTACGATCATTAGGATTCAAGAAGTTACGTGTAGATACTTTCTAGATACCTAGAAAGTACCTAGAAGCATCTCGATGGGGGCTACGCTTCATTACACACAGGTTGACAGTAGTGTTTTATTACCTGTGAAAGGGTCGTACAGTTTTATTGTTTTCTTTAGAACCTTACTTGCCCCCATTCAGATACCGTCTACCCAGTGACAGCTCCAGGTTTGGATCTGTGACTTTAGTACCGGTGACAAGGGTTACCGAGACTGCTCTGTTTGTGCCAATAACAGGCAGGCATACAACACTGGTGAAATGATTCCACACTTTATTATTATTTTTGTGTGTGGAAAACTCATTTTAATTAAAAATAAACTCCAACGAATTTAAGAACAAACTACCGAGTGCGAAATTGCGTCTACTGTACATAACATTATCACTATCTTGAAACCTAACACAAGCCGACCACCAACACACGCCGTAAATGAGTAGAGCCAGTGACAGCGACAAATCAGCCGTTTCACCCAGTGACTGCGAATTTTTGCATAATCACAACAGAAGAAAATTACGATCGATCCATTGTCACTGGAACTGGCATTTTCCATATTTTGTCACTGGTACCACCAGTGACAAATATATTTTAGTGATATGTCACCGTGACAGAAAATATCGTCCATCCCTACCGCAGTGTAAGATGTAGCTCAGTGCTGTCTTACGGAATGAACAATTAATAGAAAGTTCTATGCTCTGTTCGTTAATTGCACAATTATTATTTATTTTCTATTTCTATTCAGGAGATATAAGGTTGCTATTTCCTCTTCTATTTCAAGATCTAAATACATCACTCAGGATAGACCTGAGGTGATAGTCATTGATTATTAACTAAGAGAGAATTTAGGTTCTTGACATATTTTTATTTCATGGAGAGAGATTAATAGAGAAACTTGCCCGATATGATCGTGTTCCTGATAGGAAAACTATTCAGCTGTGGGTGTCAAACTATAGACAAATAGGCTCAGCGCTAAAAAGAAAACTTAGTGGCCGACCTGGGACTGCAATAACGCCGGAAAATGTGGCGCGTCTGAGAGCGTCTGTCCAACAATCTCCAAGACGTTCACCACTTAAGCATTTAGTTGCCCTGGGATTATCCGTTGACCTCGTCTGAACCAGTTTGTTGTGGACCATGAATATCAAGAAGTTTGGTTCCAGCAAGACGGACCCACATCTTACACTTCTCGGCGTTCTATGGAAATGTTGAAGAAGTTGGTTCTTGGACGTCTTGTCTCATTGCGAAGTGATATTGTCTGGCCTCCAAAGGTCGCCTCATTTATGGCCTTATGATTTTTGTCTTTTGGGACACTTAAAGGCTCAAGTGTACAAAGTCGTAACACAAATCTCCAATCACCCAGGAAGTGGTAGCCATTCCAAGAGAATTGACACAAAAAACTATGAAGAACTTCCGGGAAAGACTTCGTCAGTGTATCAACAATGGAGGCCGTCATTTAGCGTATATAATTTTTTTAAACGAAGTAATGTAAAATGGCATAACATTCATTGTTCACCAATAAAGGTATGTTTTCTGTATCTGTCTTATTTTTTTTGTAATTACCTTTTAAATTAGGGAAGTTTTATTGCCGGACCCTTTATATATCAAAAACAGCTCAGGCTATTCAAATACAAGAATTATTTATTGATTTCTATTCTTATTTTTAATAACTTTATCTTTTAATTTCTTTTCTTAATATATATTATATCTTGCATTATTGTATTATTCATTTCTTACAATGTTGGTACTGGTTATCAACGAAAAGCTTTGAATAAAAATTAATAAATAGTTCTTGTATTTGATTAACTCAGTTGTTTATGTTTATTATACAAGAAAACATATTATATATATATATATATATATATACACACACACACATATATATATATATATATATATATATATATATATATATATATATATATATATATATATATAATACATATACATATATATACAAATACTCACTTGCGGGGGTGAGTAATTTTCAGATGAAATCAAATTTGTGAATTCTTGTAAATATTTTTCTGCAGCAAGATTATCAGCTGATAACTTCCCTCCGCTTACCGTTAGTTGTCCTTGTAATTCCTTGCCTTCTCTTCCATCTACCCAACCAACTATTACTAGCAGTAAATTCCAAATCACCGTTCATCAATTTGTTTAACTGTAATGCTTTTTATTGTATTAATGGACTACTAATAGGAACTCTTTTCTGCCTCTCTTGTGTAAACCATAAAAATATAGCCTTGGCAATTTTTTCATTCTCAGAAATTTTCGAGTGATGGTGTTGTTCCAAAGACTTTTCACTTGTAGCACTGGAAAACTTTAACTTTTGATACAGAAATATGTAATGAATGATCTAATATTGTTTGTCAATAAAAAAACGTAACTCTGTCAAATGTAAAAAACACAGTAAATCCTATATCCAAAATTTTTCGACAAATCCGACTTTTCCAAATTCGAACAGGCTATAGCCCCAATTAGTTCGAATTTGAATGGGCTCCACTGTATATATATATATATATATATATATATATATATATATATATATATATATATATATTACGTTATCCATTGTTTTTCCGTTGCACTGACTTTATGAAGTTAATATATTACTATTGTAAGTAATTTTATTCACCATTAAGTGCAATGATTTTACCTTGTGTGATGAGGCACCTTTCGGTCACTTGACCATTGTCAAATCACTGATATTTTTCTGGTGTAGATGTTTGGTCCGTGATGTTGGTACTTGTTGACGTTACACGCATTTTCTCTTGATCTGCATGTATGATGTTTTTATATAGTATGTCTTCTGTATATGTGGTCTGTAAGTTCATTAAATTGTTGTGTGTGTTTTTATAAATGTGGTATTTTTCTAGTGAGTTTAGTTCTATTGGGTTATTATTTATTTCAAGTATGGTAGGTTATTTTCGTAGTTTGTTATTTCATGTTTATGTGATATTAGATGTGCTGCAAAATTTGATACTTTTGGATTTTTATTTTTGAATGCTCTGTAATGTTCTTCAAATCTTATTTTAAATGATCTGGATTACATAGGGAAAATGACGGTGTATATTATATATATATATATATATATATATATATATATATATATATATATATATCGCAATATGTATTCTTGTGTATTAATAAAGAACATAAGTCAAAATACAAATACAAGAATTATAATTGAATTTACAATGTTTGTTCTTTATATATATATATATATATATATATATATATATATATATATATATATATATATATATATATATATATATATATATTTACGACCAACCAAACCTTTACCAACCAAAACTATATATATATACATATATATATATATATATATATATATATATATATATATATATATATATATATATATATATATCAGGGTTGTTGCGCTTGGAAAATTTTTAAATTCCCTGACTTTTCCAGGTTTTCCAGACCAAAAATTGTTATTTTTCCAGGTTATCGAAAATGATATAAACATTTATTATAATGACTTTTTAGGCATATTTATTATAATTTACAGCATTAAATATATAAAATTTTTATAAACAATACGTTGTATAAACAATACAATCATTTTCAAATCACATATATTAAAGTTACAATATAATGACTTTTAGAATCACAGTTTGAATAGTAATAATCATTAGTTAATAATATTGCAAGTAAAATTAATTATTCAGAACACTCATCGTTTTGCGAATTTCGTCTTCGAGGGCTGCCTCTTCACTTGCGATTCGTCTTCTTTTCTCGTTCAATTCGGAAAGTTTTTCTTTCGCTTTTCTTTTTACCAACTCTTTTTTCTTGTTATCGTCATCTTCTTTTTTAATTTCTTGAAGTTCATCTCTGTAACGGCCACGGGCATTTCTCACGTACTGAATCATACTTTTTGTTATTTGAATTTGGTCAATTCCTCCTTGGTTCTGAACTCCTTCCCAAACATGACGTTGGGCCACCAACGATTTCTCCGACATGTTATCGACGAGGCACTCCTTATTTACAGAAAATCCACGCTCGATATCTCCTTGGCCGTGCGAAAAGACAAGTGTCAACCTGAGAAATTTTTTAAGATCGAGAGAGCAGTTGTACTTTAACAACAAGCGCATCCAAAACTCATCCAGTCTTTCGTCTCTTGAGTAATCTCGTAAGATTTCGTCCATCCCTGGCTTATTACAAAGGGCTGCGAATTCTCGTTCTACCTTGTCACATGAAATTCCACTTATCCATCCACTTGACATCAAATTTTGAATGTATGACGATAAACGGCGCATGGCAACGTTTTTGCTGTCGCTAATAACGTGGGGATCGCAAAAAGTCATTATTCTAGCAGCATCGTGAGCCAACGGAGATTTCGACTGTAGTTTCTGGCAGAATGTTTGAAAGGCTTTCAAACAATCCTCTCTAAATTCCACAACACTCTTCTCTTTCAGTCCTGACACCTTTCGAAATGATCCGTGAGTAAGATGGCCAATCTTGATCTGTTTAACACTTATTAGGTTATCTTTCTTCAAAACATCTGAGTTTTTTCGCAGATGTGACTTTAAGTAGAACTTCTTCTCTGATGAAACGCTTCATCACAGAAGAGATCAAAGCTAAAAAATCAGTATACAAAAACGGTGCCATGGGTTGATCAGCTTGGAACATTCGTAAAAGAGGTTCAACTTCCAAAGACAATGTTTGCATGAAAGCCAGCTTAGCACACAGTAAAGGATCCTCGACAGCTTCTACCATTTTTTCATAAGACTTGCTGGTTGGTTCAATCCCTTCAATTCTGGCACCTTCAACATATTTTTTCAAATTAGGAATGATTTCGATTGCTCGTTCTGCGACATCGGAATTTTGAAGCCAACGGACGGAGCAAAATTTGAGTGGAAACTTCTTTGAGTTCCCACAATGCAGTTATAACTCAGAATGATTGAACAAAGCACTGCTAGACGTCCGGCAGGAATGTACAAAGTGGAAGGGAGAAATAACCGGTTTTATGAGGCTAAGCGTAAAATTTACTCATGATTAGTATTCTAGGGTTAAAAATTAAAAATAGTTAAAAATCAACGCGTGTTAAAAATAAAATGAATAAGACTTTTCATGTTGCAATAAAAAACCGTACGAAATTTATTTGTTCAAAGAATACACATTATATTCAGAAAAAAACTTGGTCTTGAAATCAAAACAAAACAAAACATTTTCGGAGAACCGAAATGTAAACAAAGTCGTTGATTCAAAAAAAGTCGTCGGTTTCGTGTTCTCGAACGACGTAAATCGAGGCATGATTTGTCTAATTATTTCAATTATCGAATATCTTTACATACTTACTTGCAGTTGTCGATTAATATTTTTTCATTTCTCTTTACATTTGAATAACTTGGGACACACAAAACGGATGAACGATTCAATTGGCCTCTCGAATCAGTTTAGGTTAGCACCGAGTTAGAACAATTTTGCTTACACATTCCTCACGAATTATACAGATGGCGCTCGTGTAGATTTTTTAAAAGTAAGATATTATTTAAAAGTTTATTTTGAATAATAATTCAAAAGATTTTTAGTTATTCAAAAAAAATTTTCTTTGAGAAAAAAAAATTCCATGCAATATTATTAAATTCCCTGACTTTTCCAGGTTTTCCAGGTACAAAAAAAATTCCCTGACTTTTCCCGGTTTTCCATGTTTTCCAGGTGCGCAACAACCCTGATATATATATATATATATATATATATATATATATATATATATATATATATATATATATCCTAAATCTATAACAGTGATTCCTAATAAAAATATTATAAATCCAGTTCAAATCGTTATTTGTCATCAAAGACTCAAATTATCTAAATAAAGAAATACCGATTAAAAATTTATTCGATAAGTTTCTTATTTCATGGAAGCAATAAAAAATAAGTGGTCTCAGCATGACCTCTAATTAACCTCCAATATACAATTCAAAGATTCTACACTGACAGACAGCACCGGGATTAAGCCATCTCATTATATGACATTGACGACGATGCAGCAGCAGCACCATATACCATTGAAAGCAGCAGTACAGATTACAAACAAATCCTAACACAGAATATTATATTGGTGTCAGTGGTGTCGAGAAACAGAATATTACAGGCACTTAGCAGCTAAATAAAACGATGATTTAAACAGATTTTACAAATATAGATTATTTACAAACAAAAGATCAAACAGCAGTTCTGTTTACACCTGTAGACTCAGAAGACTGTTTTGTCATAGAACCTTTAATTTTGTAATCTTACATGGTATACTTACTCGACCAGGCAGCAATTCCCTAGCTTAATTATTGCATAAGTATCTTCCCTTTCATTATTTAACCCTGGTTCATTTATCTTATTATCTGTGGTGTCTCATATGTGGCATTTCTGAGAGGTCAGGTCAATATGTTAAGCACCTGTAGATAGTGGAAGAAAAATTGGTAGGAGACATTCTGACCCCATTCATATTCATGACAAAAATAAAAAACAAATTTCAGATAGATTGGTAACTTATGATACATACAAAATAAGATTTACATTTATTGCAGAAATATACAATATTCTATTTATTTTATTTTATTGACTTTTATTAAAAACTATATTTTAAATAGAAACCCATTTAAAAAAAGAATTTGTAAATATGTAAACTAAACAAATCATACCATCAAGATAGCTGTTATACAACTGTTACACTATCTTTTTCAGTTAATTCCCAAGTACCTTTGACACTCAAGTGTGAATCCTTACTTGAGGCAGTTATTGAGTTACAAACATTATATAATGGAATAATGCATTGTAAGGGTATCACTCCCCACCATTTTCTGATTCCACATTTTAAGTATTCCCCATTCTTTTTATTCTGTATTTTACTTTCTGTTTCTTCAACAATAAGATCATGTCATTTTACCAGAAACATGTAGGTAAGTTACAAAAATTATTTCAGTAAAACCTTTTTTAAAATACCACTGTATAAAACCATGTATAAGAAACTGTGTTTCGATACAAAATTACACAAAATTATAATAATTTAAATTTTATATTGTAATAAATAATTAAACAAATAATTATTGTTTAAAATTCTAGCAGCCATGAAAAATTTATTCAATATTTGTACTCTATGGCAAGGTAAAGCATTATGAAAAATATTATATCTGCATAGTAAAGAAAATATAATTATTGATGATGTAAAAGGATAATAAAATTTAACAAATATTGTGATAATAAATAATTATAATATAGTAACTACAATAATTTTATAAAATTATTATGTAAACAGAAACAAATTCATTGTTACATGAATATTTCATAATGCATGAATGTAAAAACTTAAACATTAGGATAAATGCTTTAATTTGTTTTTTATTTAAATTTTTGAAATAATAATTACTGGAATTCATTCAAAACAACTTTAAACTGTTTTTTTAAAATTAGATATTATTAAAATTGTAATTTTAAAATTAAAGATGTTGTATAAAACCCATTTAAATGCCTTTCATTTATAAAACAAAAAACCAATATATGAATCTAAACATATTTAAAGAAACTATCAATTAACACATTTTTGTAGCTACAAATTACAAATAAAAGTAATTTTTTAAGGTTGGAGAGCTTTAACAAATCCCAAGACAAAAAACATTTTTTACAATGTATATAAAACTTTTTTACAATGTATATAAAACTTTTTAAGGTTAAAAACCTAATTATCCTCTTCTGCAATGAAAATAAAATGGGATTTTCAAAACATCAAGTTATTACAAAGTATGATTACTATCAACATTTTGAGTGTGTCATTTTAGTTTTTCTCCTGAAGAGGGTCATTGAGTTTCTAACCTTTGTATGACTGAAATGTTGTAGTTAATAATATACCCTACATTGTAAAGAAAGGTTTTGGTCTTGACATTTGTTAAAAACATCCTAACCTTGGAAATTATTACAAGACCGTAACATGACATAATCTATAAGTTTGTTTTAAAATTTTAAGTAACATGTTTTCTATTTTAAAATACTATTTACTACTTCGAATTATACAAAGTAAATTAATTAACTTTAAAAGATTAACATATTTAACATTATATAAAATTTTGCCTTTAGTATCACTTACTTTCAATGATAATTGTGGATATAATAGAAGCTCATTATAATAGAATAATTGGGGCTGAGGGTTTTAAGGAGAATCTATTAAGCAAGAAAAACAATAAGTTTCAAGCAGTATTGTTAGTTTTACCCCAAGCTTATTTGTCTTGGTCATGTACAATTTTCATTGTCAAACTGTGCAATTTAAGGTTAAATTTAGTATAACACAATCAAAGTTTCACTAGGTACTACTAAAATAGAATTTATTTACGTAATAAAATAATATTTGTTTATCATTAAGTTTAATAGTTTTTCCATCTTCAATTGAGCTACAACTTTTTCACTAAAACACTTGAACATATACTTCTTAGTATGTTAAACTTGCCTTTAGTAGCATTTACTTGTTTGATTGTTTTTGATAGCCCTTTCAGGACATGACCCATTGTAAACACAGACCATAACTATAAACTTGCCTATAGTAGCACTGACTTTTTGTATTAATGTGGATGGCCGTTGCAGGACATGACACATTGGCAACTCAGACGGTAACTCTACGTTACCTTTACACATCTAACTCTAGAAATACAAATTAAACTGTACAAACTGCAACAAATTCTACACTGGGCAAACAGGTCATAGCCTCCAACAAAAAATCGAGGAACACACAAAATCACTCAAACAGAACACCAACTCAGCATTCTCCAATCACCTAAAAGAAACAGGACACAAATACACAGACATTTACCATAACCTAGAAATCTTACACGTCTACAAAAAACGACCACATCTCAACACACTAGAACAATATGAAATTTACAAACACACAAAATACAAACATATTAAATGAACAAACCCAATACAAATCACACATACTCTTTGATACTATCGAAAACCTGTCTTTAAAACCGTCACTGCTTAACTTAAGAACAACTCAAAGCGGAAAAGTTAGACACTAAAGAAGATTGTCACGGAGCGATTGAAAACGTTCTGTCTCAGTTAGTTTTTGCAAATTTACAAAATTAAAGTTCGGTTAGTCATAAACTAATGTAAAAGTGATTGTCTAACTCTAGAGTTATGGTTTGAGTTAACAATGGGGCACATCACCCGAAACGTTTATTTTTAATAATAAAAAAGGTATATGCTACTATAGGCAAATGTAACACTCTAATAATATATATGTGAGTGTTTTCAATATGTGGTTTCTCAGTTTTTGAAATTATTTAATATTGTTAAAAACAAAAGTTTTACTTTTTCATAAGTTTTCAAGTTATACTAAAGTTTATTACCATTATTTTTCCTCTCAAAGCTCTTTATAGGTAATTTTTTTTTTTAACATAATAAGTACAATTTTTATATTATAAATAAATAGGAGAAAATTTGTTAATGGTTTCGTCAGTCTTTAGAGTTTACTATAGATTGAAGCAGTGCCCTATCCCACTGAAAAGGTGAGGTGCAGGATAAACTTATTTTTCAATACAATTTTTTTTTATAACAAATTTTAAAACTGAAAATTCACTACTGGATTTGTCAATACGCCTGACTTAATGCATTTTTTGTCTAATGCCTTACTTTGTCAACCTATAGTTATGATCTTTTTACAGAGACCGTAGTCACAGTAGTGTTTTTACTTTTTTCTAACTCTAACCAAGAAACAATCAATCCGTGCTCCTACAATGTCAATACAGTACACATTTCTGCACTTCTTCCAATTCATAATAAACCAGACTGCTCACAAATCCAGCTTCGGGGAATACAGCAAGTGGCTGTACTAACAAAAGAGGTTAATGAAGTCAATAAAGATTTAAGGTCTCATGAAGGCTTAACTCTGAGTAAGTACTATTAATGAGTAAAAAATTATGACAAGTTCTTAGGCCAGGTATTTTACTGGATTTGAATAATTAGCATTTGAAATTTATTTCAAATGTCATAGTGTTATAGTGTAAAAGTGATAGCTAATTTTAATATTTACATTTTGCACTTAACAATTCATATCTCTTTAAACAAAATTTATATGATGATGAGCATAAGAAATTACATTTCAACATCAAAATGGAAATAAAGTAAAAGATAAAACTAATACACATATTTAAAATGTCGCTTTAAAAAAAAAACTTTGCAATGGTAAAAGAATGATTATTTTTAGATAACTTGTTCATTTTCTAAGTACTGTATGTAAAATGAGATGTAGGACACCATATGCTTCAAAATAACTGAAAATGAACCATTTTTTGTATAAATATCACAATTAATCACAGGTTTTATCACCAGTGGTGATAGTACTCAACCCCTCCCCCTCTAGTGAGAAGAGCTGTGCCTAGTCAACGGAAAGTTCCATGACAAATGAACAAAATTATAAAGATATTTTTTATTAAAAATTTCGAAATCTTGTTGCTGTTCATGACAAGCTGGTTGTAAATTGCAAATTACACTTTTGCTATTACTTGCGACCAGACATTTGTTAACTAAAAGTTGTTAATTGTCAACTTACACTTGGAGGAAACGTTTTCGTCTTACGACTTCTTCAGCCCCGTGTAATTCTTCAGCAAAAGTGTAATTTGTTAAAAATTTCATCAGGTTTTGTCTCATTTGTTATTTTAATAATTGAATCAAATGTAACTGAGGAAATATATAGCAAATTCGTGTTCTAAAGAATTTTGAATATGGAATTTAAGTAAAAAAAAATTAGTAAATACGAACTTTAATTTTAATACATAGTTATACTTAAAATATCTCTAGCTTTTTGTATAGCTGGGTTTTTGTCTTGCTAATTATTGGCTTTCAGAAACAATTTCTAGAACCATATTTTACCGTGTTTAAGCTGAGATGAAAATTAACAAATGAGCATTTCCAGGAAATTTTACAATAGTGTTAATGTCAACTACTTTAAGTGAACACATAAATATAGGTAGGAGGTTCCTTTAGTCCTGGGATGCATCATATTATGCTATGGAATGGGCGGGGAGGGTGTTATCTACGTTGTTTTTTACCATTCCTGAAACTTATTTTTAAGAAGTAAGAACTTATAAAACTGAAGGTTTATCTTATTACCACTAGGCAATTAGGTTAAAAGTAGAGATGGGCCGATTCCTAAAATTTTCGATTCCGATTCCGATTCCGATTCCGATTCTAAAATTTTCCTTTCGATTCTCGATTCTTTAGTCGATTCTCGATTCTCGATTCTTTCAAGTTAAATGGCAAAACCTTTTAAAAGTTCTGTTTTAATGTAATAGGCTACACAAAACCTTCAACCGTGAGAGTGATATCTGTCTATAATATAATTTATTAAGGTTAAGTTTCGGAGGAATAATACAGTGTTTCTGTTATCCATCTATTCGCTCAACCGTCATGGCCACGGTTCCGACGGTGACGGTTAATCGAGTTTTTATTGTACTGTTTTGTGTTTTGTTCTGACATTTAGTGAGAGAGAGAGAGAGACGAGCGATGTCAAACGACCAGAAATGGTTACGATCTTGATTGCTGTTGCTTCATAAATAATAATATTTTCGTTTACTATAATCAGTTAATTCATTCAAATCAACTGATACATAAATAAGACATAGTTGGTAATTAATTAATTTTCCACACAAATATAATAAATTTTGGTAATAAATTTTGTTTGGTAATAAATTACTCCACACGCATATTATAATAGTTAACAAAATAGGAATCGGAATCGACACTTTTATGATGAAGAATCGAGTATCGACGATTCCTCGATACCACCTAGAATCGACGATTCCTGGAATCGAGAATCGGAATCGGCCCATCCCTAGTTAAAAGTAAATGTACACTCTATATATTTCAAATTCTCTTCTACTCATTGTTTTTTACATTGCTGTGTATTAGAAAGATGGTTTAATTTTAAAAATCGTTTCAAATACTATATTATTAAGTGTATCAATGCTGTGAGTCACAGACAAGACTATGGTTCAGGTCTGTTATATTGGTGTGACCACAGACTCGAACCAATATAATACACCTGAAAAACAGTCTTGTTCATGACTCACAGCAATGAACAATGTACTGACCTAGTGTGAACTGCATCTGAGGAAAAATATCAGTAAGTAGTGGTTTTATTGGCAAGGGACACCAAAAGTAGTAATATACTTTTGAATTATTGTTCACAATGGAGACTAAAACTCTAATGATGCTCATTGTAAATGATAAGTTTATTGCCACAGAATGTTTTATTTCAGGTCTCCAAGTCCATGACACATGTTCAACATCTGAGGGAGCTGTGAAAGCTGCTTTAAGGGCACTTGTCGAGAATGGACAGACCTGTCCTCAACCACCATTATTTTTAGGTTAGATGAAGTAAGAGTGCGAGTGTGTGTTTGAGAGAGAGAGAGAGATTTGTCAGACTGTAAACTGTCAGATTATAAAAATGCTGAATTATTTATCTGGAAATTTTCAAAGATTTGGTCTTAATATCTTAAAAGTAATAATGTTTCGTGTGTTTTTCAAATGTTAGAAAATTCAGAACTGTTTTAGAACGGGTAAAAAAATTTAAAGCTTATACCATAAAAATATAACAAATTTAATTTAATAGTTTCTGATATACAGTCCTCAGTAGTTCTTAGCTAGGAGCGAGATGTCCTTGTTCAAGGGAAAAAATGACAAAATTTTATACTTGATGTCAAAACAAAGAAATCTACAAATTTAAAAGCTAGAACCTTAGTTGAACATGTTGGGTACAATAAAGTATTTTCAAGAATATATCATTATAAAATTGTAAAAAAATAAATTTGAATATGATTTATAAAATGTAGTTTTCAGTTTTTAACCATCTACATAATAGGGTTGTCATAATAAATCTTGAATCAGCATTTCAATAGCCTCCATCTATAAACTTCTGATGGAGTATGTAGAATATTGTGACTGATACAGGCTCTGTAGATGCATCAAGATTTAAAGTGACAATGTTAGGAATACAGAAAGTTATGATACTTGAAATACTAATAAACAACCTAGCAGAAACTTAAAATATTATAACAATCTCCAATACATTTATAAGATCTGTTTATAATATTCCTTCATTAAACACTTTTATGAACACATATTTTATTTAATATTAATGGAATGCATGGTCTCAAAGACTGTATTTTATTGTTTTTTTAATATATTTTGCTATCGAACATTAAATAAAAAGATTGAAGAATGTAGAATAATAACTTTTCATAAAAAAAAATATTTTTTAAGAGTAGGTTTGTTTTAAATTATAATATTCATAAAATTAATAAATTATTAATTTTGGGTGCCCCTCTTTGGGTGAGATATTTATAATATTTATTCTTTAAAATAAGAGAACAACTATATTATGATTATATCAACCTCAGCTACTAGTTTATATTCAAACACTTGGGCTTCTATTAATATAGTAACACTTGCTTCTAGTAGCACTTACATTCTTTGTTTAATGAGGATAGCTGTTCAGGAGATATATGTTATTTCATTGCTGTAAGTTACAAGATTCAAGAGCTCCATGATACAGTCTGAGTTCACAATAGGATAGATCTCTCGAAATCGCTGTCCTCGTATTTTTAAATGTCCAATTCTTTAAGGGGAAAATCTTTTATTTGAAAATATTATAGTCAAACATTAAAAACCACCTACAACATAATTTATTTCCGTCACCAACTTCAGCTACAAATAAACACAATACTAAATAGCTTTAACAGAAAAGCATAAGGAAGACCATTAGAAAAACAATCACTAGGTAGATGTAGAGATATGAAGATAAAAGTAACATTTGCATCTTGATGGCTGACGATGAATAACATTAGTATTTAAAGACACAAATAAATTGGATTCGATTTTTATAAAACAGCATAAAAGAGTGTTTATGAACTTGAAATTATTGAACTTAGTTCAAGTTTCATAACCTAAGGATTTTTAAAGTTTGAATTAGTTAATATAGACATTTGAATATCTATATAACCTATAATTGTAATATAGGTAAGATTTAAATAATAGTATTCAAAATCTTGTTGGATTTAAAAAAATAACAAATATTTTGAAAATATTGAGGTAAATTTTCAATAAGTTTTATTACATTTATTAAAACTCTTGTAAATATTTTACAAATTTGCTATATTAGCACTTACTTATATTTGTTGAGGACGGCAGTTTCGGGAGATGTGTCAGTCACGGTCTGAGTTGACAATGGGACACATTTCCCGAAACATCCGTCCTCAACAAATATAAGTAAGTGGTACTAAAGGCAAGTTTGTAAAATATTTACAAATGTTTTAGTGAAAACTAGTAGCTAAAAAACTGAAGACGGAATCAACAAATATCATATATTTATATTCTCACAATAAACCGAAATCTTAATGAGTTTCTGTTTAATAATTTCTAGAATTTATTTTTTGTTCCAAATAATTAAAAGTTTTTTAAAATGTATATTTTTTATTATATTTTTTCCTGCATATTTATTTGTAAACAACCCAAGGTGAATGCCATTGTTATTTTGTCTAATCTAGTTTGTTTCAAATGAAATTGTAAACTAAAACATTAATGGCAAAAAGATTTTGGGGTTTATAATGAAATTGTTTTTATATTTTTGTTGAGTTTTCATTAAAAAGTGTATCACTTAAATCATGTTAAGCACTGTGTTCAACTATATAAACAAAAATTAATAACGTATTTGGCATACTCTGTTTATTAAGCTAATATGCATTTACAACTAGAGACTAAACATGCAATATATCAGTGTTGTACAATTTTTGTATAAAACTAGTGAAAATGTTAATGTGGTGTTTCACTGCAGATTTTTATTTTATATAAAAGAAAAATTGTATTAATAGATTGTCAGTATAGTTTTAAACTTGTATAACATCTAAGTGACAGTGTTATGTCAGATAGGTTTAAAGATTGTTATTTGTTATTTTGTGGTTGGTAATGTCCATTATTGAGAAATTCCATTTTCAGATGTATACACTTTATTTACAAAACAAAAAGTGTTTTTTGTGGAACAAGTTACTTTAATGTTAATAAACGTTTACCTGAATAATATCATGCCCTTGTAGCCAGGTTAATAGATGAATACCTCAAAATTAATGACCATAAAAATGAAATGAGAGATTACATTATTGGCATTCTTATTGTTCAATAAATAGGCTACATTATGACTATTGTACATAGCTTAAATGTTTTCATAAATTGATAATGGTTAGCACTAGCTAAATGGCTTACAGACAGACAAATGTTTTAGAAGTTAATGACTTTGTATGCTAGTAAAGTAGGTGTACTGAGTACTTACCCAGTTAATCTGAAAAAGATACCCTCAGGTAGTTCATTTACTCTCCACAGTCCTTGTATGAATTTCATATCTATATTTTTTTTTAATAAAGCTGTTAGATTATATTTTGGACTTGATTTTTCACTTCAACAGAGGTGAATGTAGATCAGTACAGTCTCCCCTTGATTTTTTGTTGTAATGCTATTGATTTTTGTTACATTTTAAAAGCTAGTATGTTTCATTGAGTATTTTTCATTCTACTTCTGGCTCAATTTGTTATAGTTAAAGATCCTATATTTGCTTCTTTTGTTGTGTGCAGTATAATATGGCTTCATAATAGTGGTGTCAAAAGAAACATTACCACCAACAAACACTTGTTTGAAGTCATATCTTGTCAGACAATACCTCAGCCTATTCAAGAAGACTTAATTCACTACCCTTCAAGTTTGTGTGCTCAAATACCCACCATCTAATAATCATCCTTACCAACCTATATTTACATACATGTAGCAAAAAATGGTAATTGTAATAGCAAACAAAACCCATTTACAAACAGATTTTTAGATGTAATAACTTAATCCCGAGATAATTCAAGTGGTTTTATTAAGTATTTAAATTACAAAAGCAGTAATTTATAAACAACCTCAAGATGAACATAAAAAAATGAGTTTTAAAAGATCGATTCCGAAGTAACCTTTACATGTTAGCCAGAACTGCTGTAAATATTAATTTCACTTTATTAGATATTTTTAGCTGAAATGATATTTTTAATAAAATTTATTTTACTGAAATAAAATTGTGTTCTGGATATACTAAAAACATTTATACGAAAAAAGTCAAAGTATTTTATACATCCTATTAATTTTTGCATAGAATAACATAGAGTATGTCTTATACTGTAAAAGGAGAATGGAAGGAATATATACTTTCTTACTTCTTATATTTGATAGAAAGTATAATCGTGGAAAATTTTGAAAATCATTAAATATTAATTTTTTTGAGTTAGTTATTCTTGTAATAATTTTCTTTGAAAATGATTGCTTTGGGATCAAAATGTATATAAGGATTTAAATAATTAGTTTTTGTTGTTAACAGCTTTTAATTATTTAAAATAATTAATTCAACTGGTTCATTCAACGTGCTAATCCTAGATCTGATAGAGAGGCATATTTAATGTGTTTAAAAATGTATGCCTGTACCACAATTAAAACATATTAAATGTATTTAACTTGAAATTGATTTAAAAAATAAATTTTCACTAAGCTAGTGCAATATAATATTGGTACCAACCAATGGGTCACCTGCCGTCACATCTATATTTCCAACAACTCCACCAACGTACAGAAAAACCCCAAAATTTTCATTTTTTAATAAAAAATCTCCAGGAAACCACCTCCCTCTATAAGGAAGCTCTGGATCTTCCATTTGTTCTCATATAGGCAAACGCATATGGTAGAATAAATAAACTTTTACATATTAATAAATGTTAAAGTGTAAAGACTAAATGAGGATTTTGACTAAGTCAGTGTAATGTGTATAAATAATTTTGTATCTTCACCATAGCCCTCCAAATGTGTTTAGTTTAGAGCCACTAATTAACAGCCATCTTTGGCCTTGAGTTTCTTGCCAAATTGTGACAGTTAGATCCTGAAATCGCCAATTTCCAAGAAATTTAGTTAAAACAGTAATAGGTGTGGCAACATATACTTTTTACTGCGAGAGTTGTCTAGTTGTAGTTTTGTTATTTTTTGATAGATATCAACACCGAAACTTACTGAACCAATTTGGGCCAATTTTTAGCACTTAAAACCTAACATTAAACCATTGCGGGGTTGACACAATCTGGCACTGCCTCTATTTAAGGGTTACTTAAACTGGTCTTAACTTTTTAATATAACAGTAATGCATATAATAGTTTTAGAGTTTCTAAATTACAACCATGTGACAGAATTATAAACAGGTTATGATATTTGTTTCAGGTTTCATTGGCCTTGAAGACTTACCTTCTTTGATGGCTGTAAGGGCTGTAACAAAAATGTTCAATGCAACTCACATTATTCCATACTTATTTGACAACCCCAGGCTTTTATCTAGTCAGAATGTTCTATATGTAGCACGACAGAACTTCAATGAACAAGCAAAAGTACTATGACTTTTAAATAATTCTTTTTTGATAGCTAGGACCTTTTAAGAATTTTGTGTAGTTTCTCATTCACTTATTATTTTTATTAAATACAAATGTAAAATTCTGAAACAATATCATTATTTAAGTACTTAATTTAAAGAAACAAATTATTTCAGTGTAAGGTTAATATACAAGTAAAGATTTTCAATAAAATATAATTTAATAATTCAATTAAACTTTTAAAAAATACTGTGTTAAATAATAACATTATTACCAATAATATTTCTTCTAAAAGAAGAAAATAATCCAAATTTCTTCTAAAAATAAAATGGTTCAACACTCTTACCGAAACCCTATTTTCATAATACCAATCAAAACCCTGGGCCTGAGAGACCCATTTGGTATTAGTACCCTATTTTTTCCTATAGTGATTTTTTAAACCTAATATCAGGGATTAGCTAATAAATAAATAACTCCAATACTCTTTAAAAAATTTATTTACATTTAAATAGTCTACATTTATATGCATTTAGTAGAACTTAACTACAAAAGGACACAATTTTTAAGCGATACTGTAAGATAAAATTAGATACAATTGTAAAATGCACACAAGCAAGCAAAATTTACTGGTTTATGTTTATATTTAACTTACTTTAAACCATTTATTTACAAGTCTCAAACTACTACTATCGCTAACTATTGCAAAAATTAAAAATTTGCCTTTTCAAAGAACACAAAAATTTTATTTTAAAAATATGGTATTTTTATCAAATATTGTTGTCAAACAGCAGTTCCCAAACCTCTCGTTTTGGTGGTTTGCTTCCCAAAGTCCTAGCTCTTGTTTGAATTCCGAGTAATGTACGAATAATATTTCTGGCTGGCACTCTTACATTTTTGGGTGGTAGACGACTGCACCAAGCATTTGGCGCGCTAGCCTCAGTTTTTGCCTTCTTTCTAAAAAGTACATACTTGTTAAGTTTTCTTGAGGTATATTATGTGGTAAAGTTTAACCACGATTTTCAGTTTCTAACAAATGTGATTCATTGTGTTCATCCTCAGATGTAGAGCAACGATTCTCGTCTCCACTATCTCCTCCACAATGTTCGTCAACTGCTAGAATGAAATCGGGGTAAGCATCCGAGTTATCAACTTCACTGCCATCACTAAAATCGTCCTCTTCTTGAAGGAGATCACGTATAGTGCCACTAAAGTCAGGATCAGAGATATCTACTCTCGTAACATGTCGTTGTGTTCTTCCTGATTCACTTGATGGTCCACATTGAACACTGGAGCCCTCCATACTATTTCCATGTACAAAGATACAAAAATAGTTCAATATATATACAAATAATAAATAATAAAAACTCACTGAAAACTGACTTCGACACTATCCGAAACCGTGGGCTTGAGAGACTACGCGAGAAAGAGCGCTAACCGAAGCCCTAGGCCTCTGAGACCGGTTCGTGTTTGACAAAGGGGCTGTCAAGGTAACATGCTTCGATCAAACTGAACAAACAATGATTGTTTGTGTAGGGCTAGAGATGGGAGGAAGGTACTAGGGAGGTGACATTCCTGAATTCCCCAATATAAACACGGTAAAATTCCCCATGGGCCTGACATACCGGGGTTTCAATAAAAGTGTTAATAAGAAACAAGTACCCAATAATTAGGTTTTTTCTTCTCATAAATACTGCTGAGAATCTCTCCAGGGTGTAACATTTACCATACGGATTAATAATTCCTACATCCAATAAAACTATTAAACACTAATATTTTTCAATTCTCTTGGAAGTTATTAGGTCTTGACATATAATTTAATTTAATAGCAAGCATAATACATTCTAATTTTCAAAACAATTTTAAACAAAAAATAATTTGAGGCTGGCAAAAATCAAAGAGATCTGGATAAAATATACAAAAAAAGGATCTAAATTGAGAATAAGTAAAGAAAATGAAAAAAATTTGTAGGATCCATTACAATCCATGATGAACAAGTGTTTCTCAAAGTTTAAGACTATAAAAACCTTTAGTTACAAGTGAAAATTATTTAAATTTTAGAGATAGCATTATTATTTTTAATCATTACATAGGTGTCAAATATATTTGAATTTATTATACTTTCAATATTTTTAATGTCCTTCTAAATTTATATTATTTAGTCTATGTTTCATTAATATTTCAAATTTTCATTCGAAGATAATTTACATATACATATATATATATATATATATATATATATATATATATATATGATGAATAGTTATTATCTGGAGTACATCCGTTCATTCTGCAGTGCAAAAAATGGCAGTTCTGACGCTTCGCTAGAATCTCATCTAGCATTGACGAGGTGAACAACAGTTGAAGAGTGAGTGAAAACTGCAGATAACTCTGCTCTTATATATAGAGTAATGAAGCCACGCCCATTGACGTCAATCTACCCGTTGATGTCAATCCACAAATTGACGTCAATCCACACACACCTGAGCCAAACAATTACTCACATTCCTTTCCTTTTGTTCACCTTTCTGCCAACTCGATGGTACTTTTAATTTGCCTGCAGTGTGGAAATGTGTCATCGATAGATTTTATCGGCAGAAAGGTGATAATAACAATTCATCATATTTTTCCATCAGTGAAGGAATACATATCAGTATATATATATATATATATATATATATATATATATATACAATAAATTAAAAATATTACAAAAACAAGAATACTTTTAATGAATATATTTATTCAAAGCTTTTCGCCAATAAAATATTACCAGCATCTTCAGGAAAATAATTATCTAATAAAAATCTCTTACTTTTGAGATTTTTATTAGATAATTATTTTCCTAAAGATGCTGGTACTATTTTATTGGCGAAAAACTTTGAATAAATATATTCATTAAAAGTATTCTTGTTTTTGAAATATTTTTAATTTATTAACTATATTACAAGAAAACATATCACCATATTTAATATATATATATATATATATATATATATATATATATATATATATATATATATATATATATATATATATATATTATAAAATGTGTTTTCTTGTATAATAATCAAAACCACTGAGGATATGCAAATACAAGAATTATTTATTGTTTTTTAATTATTCAAAGCTTTTTGTTCCAACAAATCAGTAATTAATATATATATATATATATATATATATATATATATATATATATATATATATATATATATATATATAATACTTTCAATATAATAGTTTCAGTAAGAGACACAAGCCTAGTTATTGTTTTTTTTTTTTTTGCTTGCCTGTGAATTACACTGTATCTCGGTATATAATATTACAGAAAGAACTGGGAATCTCACCAGTAAATTAGAAAATTCAAAGTACAAAATATAAATAATAAGTGACAAAATAATTAGCTTATAATAAAAAGATGATATTGTCAGTAATTTGCAAATTTATACTAGTAAATAGAAATAAATTTTATACTTAAGATAAAATCTCATAGATCAAATAAAAAATTCTTCCTAATTAGTTAATTATTATCATAATTTTTATATTTCATGGCTTTTTATTGTTACAGTCTATATTAGATGTTGTAAATCAACTTCATTGGAGAGCATTTTCTTTAATATTTGAAGACAACTTGGAACCGCTAGCTCAAGCTGTTGTACATAATATGAAAGAAAATCCTTCACTCTGTTTAACTGGTACTGTGATCAAACTTACACAGGACAAAATTAAGGACAACATTTTTAAAGGTAACAATTTTTTTGCAGTAAACTAGACATAAATAAACTGTTCTTTAAAAATATTAACTTATCCAAGATTCTGTTCTCACAAACAACTTACTTTGTTACATAAAGTGTGCATTTTCTTCATATAATATGTTCCATATTATGAGACTAACATAAGAAAATTCTAATCTCTAGGTTTTCCATTGCCAAACATATTTATTGTATTTTTTTATTTGATTTATGTTTAGAATATGACATTAAGCAGGTAAAAGAAACAAGTCTATACTTGTATAAACTAACAGCACCCATAAAGGTTATCTGTCTACTAATATTAACAAGATATTTTGGCACTGTTAAAATACATGAAAAAATGTCCCTCAAATTAATTGTATGAAATTATGTTATTCTGTGTCATCTTAACATCAAACTTTTATCAATTGCACATGTCAGTATTTATCAAATTTTTAATAGAAATTTATAAATTTATTAAAACATTGACCCACAAAGTTACTACTACCATATAGTAAGTTATGATCAATAAATAATATATAATATTATATTTCCCCACTATGATGCTTAGAAGAATAACATTTATAAAAAATAGTTAACAATATTATGAAATATTAACACCAACCTATTGTGTAATTACTTATTATATTGTATATTATTGTAAATAAATATTATATTACATTATATATATATATATATATATATATATATATATAGGTTAGTTTTGGTTGGTAAAGATTATTTAGATTTTTTGGACTAGGAGACTGACAGACTTACCTTGGTAAGAGTCCACTCTGTAGTCTTGAAATAGAAACACATAAAAGCACTTAACCAATGATATATTTCAACCACACAGTGGTCTTTGTCAATCAAAGAGAAAACACAAAAAGAAATATGAGAGAATGAAATAAAATAAATATAAGTTGTAATCACAGATTGTGTATAAATCAGATGTCACAGATGCACAGATTAAAGATATATGTATTGTTTCCATGAGCATATGAGTGATTATAGTTTATATAAGTCTGTCAGGGGAAAAGAAATTGGAGACGTCTGATGAGGCTATTAGGAAAAAAGTGAATGGATTTATCTGATGTTGAGGTTAGGGTATTCTCTGGACTTGGTATACCACTGGTATGATAGTTCCCACCTTCTCATTTCTGAGGGATTGCAATCAGGGGGGAGTGATTTAATTATTTTTGTAGTATAGCAGTCATCAAAAGTTGTCATGTTGTGACTCGCAGCATGTTGAGCTGTTGGCCTGTCCATATTCATAATTTTAACATCATGTCTGTGACCATTCATTCTGATATTCAGACCATCCGTGGTCAGGCCTATGTACTGTGTTGAGAAAAATTTACACTGTAGCTGGTATATGACATTTTTCGATGTACAATTATGATG
>JBAIZL010000002.1:132073739-132116239 GCA_036971475.1 Prosapia bicincta | reverse complement strand
ACAAAATTTAAAACAGCAGAACACAATTCAGTAGAGGTTATATTACTACTATAATTCCTAACATTTTTAAATTACACTTTTAAATATGCATGCAGATTAACAATAGTATGTATATATATATATATATTTAGATTTTTTGGACTAGGAGACTGACAGACTTACATTGGTAAGAGTCCACTCTGTAGTCTTGAAATAGAAACCATAAAAGCACTTAACCAATGATATATTTCAACCACACAATGGTCTTTGTCAATCAAAGAGAAAACACAAAAAGAAATGTGAGAGAATGAAATAAAATAAATATATATATATATATATATTTAGTTATATATATATATATATATATATATATATATATATATATATATATATATATATATATATATATATATATATATATATATTTTAAAACAACATAGGTTATTCAAATACAAGAATATTTATTAATTTATATTCAAAGCTTTTCGTTGGTAAACAGTACCAACATCATCAGGAATGAAAATTACAATTGATTGTAATTTTCATTCCTGATGATGTTGGTACTGTTTACCAAATGAAAAACTTTGAATATAAATTAATAAATATTCTTGTATTTGAATAACCTATGTTGTTTTAAATTATTAAACAAGAAAACGTATTTTATATTTATATATATTTATCACTTTAACATTAATTTATGACTATTCGAACTTGAAATCTTGTAAATTTGAAAAAAAACTTACTGAGACAGACCTTTTTCAATCGCTATGTGGGGATCTTCATCAGTGTGTTCTGCTTGGAGATGTTGGGTTAAGCAGTACATATATATATATATATTGATATTAAATATGGTGATATGTTTTCTTGTATTATAGTTAATAAATTTAAAATATTTCAAAAACAAGAATACTTGTAATGAATATATTTATTCAACGCTTTTCGCCGATAAAATAGTACCAACATCTTATGGTACTAGAAGATGCTGTTGCTATTTTATCGGCGAAAATCTTTGAATAAATATATTCATTAAAAGTATTCTTGTTTTTGAAATATTTTAAATTTATTATATTTTTATATATATATATATATATATATATATATATATATATATATATATATATATATCTTTTGTTTTGTTTTCTCTTTCTTGACTGAAGAAGATCATGTTGATCGAAATATTTCAAATAAAAGTGTATTAAGTGTTTTATATGTGTTTTATATGTGCTTATTTCCAAGAGATTGCAGTTTTGGACTATTGCCTTTAGGTAAGTCTGTCAGTCTCCTATCAAGTCCAAAAAACTCCTATATATATATATATATATATATATATATATATATATATATATATATATATAAATATATATATATATATGAAGTTAATATATTACTAAGTAAGTAATTTAATCCACCATTAAGTGCAATAATTTTACCTTGAGTGATGAGGCACCTTTCAGTCTATTGACCATTGTCGAATCACTCCTATTGTTTTTCCGTTGCACTGACTTTATGAAGTTAAAGTCATATATACATATATATGTTTATATATAGTACTAAATATATATATTTATATATAATATATATATTATTTAACTATATATATATAATTAATAAATTTAAAATATTTCAAAAACAAGAATACTTTTAATGAATATATTTATTCTTATTTTTGAAATATTTTTAATTTGTGAACTATATTACAAGAAAACATATCACCATATTTAAAATATATATATATATATATATATATATATATATATATATATATATATATATATATATATAAAGAACATAAGTCAAAATACAAATACAAGAATTATAATTGAATTTACAATTATTTGTATTTCTTGTATTTTCTTGTATTTGTATTTTGACTTATGTTCTTTATTAATACACAAGAATACATATTGCGATATTTATATATATATATATATATATATATATATATATATATATATATATATATTCCTGATATTTAATATTATCCATTGTTTTTCCGTTGCACTGACTTTATGAAGTTAATAAATTACCAATTTTGAGTAATTTTATCCACCATTAAGTGCAATAATTTTACCTTGAGTGATGAGGCACCTTTCGGTCTTTGACCATTGTCGAATCACTCACTTGTCGAGTGATTCGACAATGGTCAAAGACCGAAAGGTGCCTCATCACTCAAGGTAAAATTATTGCACTTAATGGTGGATAAAATTACTCAAAATTGGTAATTTATTAACTTCATATATATATATATATATATATATATATATATATATATATATATATATATATAATAAGGGGTAAGAAATTTAAACTGCAATAATAAATAACAAACTTTTGCTACTTGCAGCAAAAAAAATAGTTTTTTTACACTGATAAAAAAATTAATTGTTTTTAATAGGCATGTAGTTAGTGTTTTAAATTATATTTGTTAACTTCAGAGAAACTTTACTATCGTACAGTATGAATAATTTTTAACTGAAAAATATGCCTTTTGACAACATTTGTCACTCGGCTTTAGAGTCGGACTTTTCAGCTGAAATGTAAAATAAAACAATCACTCCATCCAGTAACTAATACAAGACATTAAAAAAATGAAATTAGTCTCCCCTTAGCTTAGTTTGCATATCTCCTCTTCTTGGAACATACTGATTAATGCATTTACAAAACTACATGGTTACATAATATGTCTTAATGTGGGTGGACATCATTCTAATAAATTTACTGAACTATGTATAAAATAAAAGTAAAAAATTGGAAAATACTTTATAGAGTTGTTGTTTCTCAGCACATCTGAAGAGAATATTGACTCTATGGATTCTGAAATGCTTGAAAAGTACAACATGCAAGAGTACTCTAAATGTATTGCTATGAACAATTCTTCTCTCTGTGATATATATCAAGAGTCAGATGTAAGTAAAATGTAAGATATTATGTCATTAAAATTAAATTTTTCAATGTACTTTTTATACACCAAAAACTTTTAAAGTCATTCCACCTAAGCAATAAATAACATATAAATATTACATATATTGATAACTATAGGGATAGACCGATTCCTAAAATTTTCGATTCTAAACTTTTCTCTCTGATACTCGATTCTTAAGTCAATTCTCAATTTTTTTAAGTTATGTATGCCCACATGATATTCTCTAATAATGAATTTAGTTAATGTTTTGGTCAAATGGGGAAACCTTTTAAAAGTTCCTTTTTAGTGTAATAGGTTATAGAAAACGTTCAACTTTCATATATATATATATATATATATATATATATATATATATATATATGAAGTTATATATATATATATATATATATATATATATACATATTAAATTTAAAATATTTCAAAAACAAGAATACTTTTAATGAATATATTTATTCAAAGCTTTTCGCCAATAAAATAGTACCAGCATCTTCAGGAAAATAATTATCTAATAAAATATTTTTACAAAATTAAATCATATGTACTACAAAGAATCATATGTTTATAAGTATTGCACTTTATGTAAAATGTTCTATAACATCAATGACTTTATAAATAGTTTGGTGCCTTGAATATAAAGTCATTGATGTTATAGAAAAATTTACATAAAGTGCAATACTTATAAACATATGATTCTTTGTAGTACATATGATTTAATTTTGTAAAAATATTTTATTAGATAATTATTTTCCTGAAGATGCTGGTACTATTTTATCGGCGAAAAGCTTTGAATAAATATATTCATTAAAAGTATTCTTGTTTTTGGTATATTTTTAATTTAATAACTATATTACAAGAAAACATATCACCATCTTTAATATATTAATATATATATATATATATATATATATATATATATATATATATATATATATATATATATATATATATTAAAACAACACAGGTTATTCAAATACAAGAATATTTATTATTTTATATCCATATAAATATATCCATATATTTTATATCCATATATATATATATATATATATATATATATATATATATATATATATATATGTGTGTGTGTGTGTGTGTGTGTGTGTGTGTGAGTTTCTGAAAGCATGACAAACATATAGGATAGAAGTAATGATTTATTTAAAATTACAAACCTGAAATTCAGTTCACAACTACAATATAACAGTTAACAAACCAAGAATTAGAATCATCACTTTAATCAATGGGGTATTGAGTATCGGTGATACTCGATACCATTAAACTCAACAATTTCTGGAATCGAGAATCGAAATTGGCCCATCTCTATTGATAACTTATCAAACAATAGTTATCAACCTAACTTTGCAAAATCCACTACTTACTGATATTTTTTAGTAGATGCATCTCACACTTGGTCTGTAGAAAACTATCTGCTCAAGTGTGTTGTTTTGTTGTAAATCTGTGGTGGTTTGGTGTTCTGTGATGTGTTGCTGGTTTGAGTATAATCTTTATTGTGTATTTTAATAAATTATTTAATTAGAAGTTTGGCTTATCATTTAGTATCTGTTGTAGTTAGTTTTTTGATGTTTAAATATTTTGAAATTTTTTGTTGTGTTTAGTTTATTGGTTTATTGAGGAAGTCTAGAATTTCTAGGTTTGTGTCAATGATGGTGTATGAGTGTAGTGTGTCTTTTATACATATGGTGAAATTTAATTAGAGTTTTCCACAAGATACAAGGAACACATAAAAGACATCAAAACACATAGCCTAGATCAAATTTTGCCATATATATACTAAACACCCTACTCACATACACCAACATAGACACAACACTATTAATTCTACACTTCATTAACAAAAGCAATAAACTGAACATAACAGAAAACTTTGAAATGTATAAACACCACCAACACCAACCATAACACATATTAAATCACTAAACACTTTTAAATGTTTTAAACTTGCCTATAGTAGCACTTACTTTGCTTGTTGAGGACGGCCGTTTTGGGAGATGTGTCCCTTTGTCAACTCAGACCGTAACTAATCTCAAGGTTTACGTAGGTTAGAGTGGGGGTGGGATATTTTGGTGGTGTGAGTGTATTTTGTGTGTATTAGGAGTTATGATGTCAAAAAGTGCGTGTGAGTTGTAATGTAATTGTGTATTGAGTATGTGTGTAGGGTATAGTTTGAAGTGACTATATATATCGTATTGTTCGGTTTTGTAGCGTTGGTTATTTCTGTGTTGTTTATGAAGAATTTGTAGGTTAGATGTTATGTCTATGTAGTCATGTTTTGTGGAGTTGAGATGATCGGCGAAGTTTGATTGGTAGTTATTGTTTTTTAGTGCTTTTATATGTTCTTGGTAACGTGTGTAGAATGACCTCCCTGTCTGGCCTATGTAAAAACTGGGTGATGAACTGCAAGTTAGTTTGTAAACTCCAGTGGTGTTGTAAATGTCGTTGATTTTGTTGTTGGGTTAAATTGTTTATTGAGAGTGTTGTGTGTTGAGTAAGCTATTTTGTAGTGTTATTTTCATAATGTGTTGGTTAGATTGTGGGTTTTGGATGATCTGTATGGTATTGATAAGTATTTTATGGGATTGACATCTTGTGTGTTTGTATTTGGGTTATTATGTTTATTTTTTAGGCGGTTGTATAATTTGTCAATCATTGTTGGGTTGTATCCGTTTGTTTGTGCTATATATTTTATGGTGTTTAACTCCTGGTAGTGTTGTTCTTTGTCTAGTGGTGTTTTAAGCAGGCGATATATCATGGTGTTGTAAGCAGCTAGTTTATATTGGTGTGGGTGGTTTGAGGAACTGTGTATGGTCGTATTAGTGCTGGTGGGTTTTCGGTGTTGAATTTATGTGTTTGTTTGTCTGTTCGTTTGATTGTGAGGTCTAAGAAGTTGAGGGAGTTTTGTTGTTCTGTTTCGATGGTGTATGTTAGTTTAGGATGTATGGAATTTAGGTGTTTTAGAAATATGTGTGCTCTGCATGTGTAATACACACAAAATACACCCACACCACCAAAATATCCGACCCCCTCCCTAACCTACGTAAACCTTGAGATCAGTTACGGTCTGAGTTGACAAAGGGACATATCTCCCGAAACAGCCGTCCTCAACAAGCAAAGTATGTGCTACTATAGGCAAGTTTAAAACATTTAAAAGTGTTTAGTGATTACTAGTAGCTCACGCAAAGATGGAATCAACAAATGTACATATCAAATGATAAAAAAGTACTGCTAATCAATCATTTTATTTGAACACATAATAAAAAACTACATACAGAACCACAATACATTACAGACAGTCAAACCACTACAGATTGACAATAATTCAGTCCAAATGAGTATGCAGCCTTGTATGTGACCAACAACATTGACCAAAGTTACTGACCAAGTATAAAACCTGTCTGCTGAGAAGCAATATCGGTTCAGTGAGTAGTATTTTTTTGCCGAGTTAAACTGATAAACATGTAATTATATAAAAACTTCAATATGTACAACCCAATAATTGCAGTCTTACACTGAACATACAGTCATGCTTAAATTAATTGGAACACCAAGTATGTAAGTAGTATGTAACAACAACAATATTGTCACTGACATTATACAAAATTTTAAACCAAAAACTGTTAGGAATATATTTTTAGTAGTTGTTTTTTTTTTTTGTATAACTTCTTGCAATAATTTTGCATTATTGCAATAACATTTTGGTTTTATATACTTCTTTAGTTTTATCATCACAGAGCCATACTTTAATTACATCACAAATCATAGAAGTTCTTATTGTGCAGTTTTTCCTTGCAATAGATTTTTCTCAAATTATCCACAAATTTGAAATTGTATTTAAAGTGGGTGAGCTTCTAGGCCATTCAAGAACATTAATTTTATTCATATTAAAAATTTCTTGTGTGTTTTTCACGTGTGGCATGGAACCGAATTTTGTTGAAAAACGTTATTAGTTTCTATAAACAGCTCAGAAAATAGTAGAATGAGTGTAGTAAATGAACATATTTTTCAGAGTTTATCATGTTCTGTATTTTAACTAATTGTCCTGGTCCATAATAGGTCACATAAAATATTTTTGGGCAAATACCTTGGCTTTTGAAGGATTTTATCTGTATTAGGCTCATTTAGTTGTTTATGGACAAAACTAATCTTTATCTCTGTACTAAAAATGGGTCTTATTAGAAAATATAACTTTTTCCCAATCTTCAAGCAGTATAGTCCTTGTAGTTTTTAGCCTACAATGAACAATTTTGTAATATTGCGTCAGTGAGAAGCTGCTTTTACTTTGGCCTATCAGCTTTCCAACTGACTTGCAAGAGCCTTTTTTGACATCAATAATATCAACTCCTCTTTCTTTCATTTCTGTGTATAAACCTACAGCCAACAACCTAGGTTTATTCTTATTTTTTCTTATCAACAAGAGGTGAATTTTAAAGTTGGCTTTCGTTTCATGACCACACTTTCTTTTCCATTAAAAAAAAAAGACAGTATTATTGAATGTCATTATAATCTATTAACAATGATTACACTGCCTCATATTCTTTTTTTTGTATCATATTAGTATGATGAAATAATGTAATAATTTCACTACATTTTCTAGAAATAGTATCAAAATCATATTCTTTCTTAAAATTTTGATCACTCACAAATTGAATACTGTAAACTGACAAATCCCTTAAAAACTGACGGAATAACAATGTGTATGACACAATATGTCCAGTAAATTAGGTTTAGTTTAGGTTTACTAAAAAATAATCAAACAGAGAAAGTAGTGGTGCCAACTGAAATCACCAACAAAAACAACAATTTAGTAATTTGTTGCTTTTAAATAAAACAAGGGGCAGCTTATTGATGGATTTTACTATATTATTCTTTATTAGCTTCATTACAAAAAAATCCAATATAAGGTGTTCTGTGTGTTGTCTGCTTTGCTCATAGTAATACTGCCTATTATTTTCTCTAGATTTACCTACTCTTTAAATGTACTCAGCATATAGTGTTTATCATATAGCTTATAGGGTAACAGTAGCTCTAGTTTTTCACAATACTCTTCCCCTGCATACATTTGTACAGTCAACACAACTGAAAGGCACTGTCGTCATCAGTAATTCTGATTGACAGGACTGGAGTTACTGTGTACAAATCCAGACTCTATCATACCCAGTAGGTACAAAAAAATTGTTACCTGGATGTTTTTGAGTTTATGTTTTATAAATATTTAAACAAGCTTATGAAGGGATAAAATGAATTGATTTATTTTATAACAATTAGTAAACAAAAATGAATTATTCTAAAATGTGTTATAAAATAAACAATAAAACAAATTGGTTTCAATCAGAGTTAGAAATGATACAATAATTTAACCTGGCCTATGTGCTCAATTATTTGTTTTACTAAACACATATTAAATGAATTAATATATCTTTTTATTAATATAAATATATGTCTGTCATTTAGAGAACGGTGTCTAACAGTGTGGATGCATCAGTCTCAGCTCTTAAATACGCTGTGAGGCTTTTAGGTTCAGGATTAAAAGTTGCACATCGTGTTCGATGCCGAAAGTTAGGAGAAGATTCTGCAACACCTGGATTATGTCAACGCCTTCAAACACTGAATATCCTTGAATGGAAAGAATTTTTTAAAAGATCATCTTTCTTTGCCAAAAACATTGATAATGGCAATTCTATTGCAATAAATTTTGATATGGAACCTATGATTTATTATGATTTATATACATTGAGTTCTAGCAATGGAAAACTTGAGAAGGTAACACACACAGTGTTTACTTTAACTGTTTATACAAGAATAATAGTTAGTACTTTAACAGTTATTATATTGTAACATGTGTGTTTTTATAATTTGATATAATTAGATCAAATATTAGCACAAGATAATATTAACAAGATCAACGCTAACTTTAAACATGACACTATGCCAAATGCTGAAATATTTTATTTTACATTTACACGTTTATTATCTTGTAATGTAGTAAATAAACATATACAAAAAAATTCATGTTGAAATTGGTGTTCTGGTAATAAAAAGTTGCCTAACACCACTTGGCATCATCAGCATTAGCATGAAACTTTGATGGTATCTGATGGTGAATCATCCTCTATTTTATTTTACAAAACTAATATAATTTTTATTGAAAAAATACATGAAAGTATGTATTGAGTACTTACATTGTAAACTTAGGAGCTGCCATCACATTTTACAAATATAAGTTATATACATTACATTCATATTACACTATATACATTACATTCATATTGCACTATATACATTACATTCATATTGCACTATATACATTACATTTATATTACACTATATACATTACATTTATATTACACTATATACATTACATTCATATTGCACTATATACATTACAGTCATATTACACTATATACATTACATTCATATTGCACTATATACATTACATTCATATTACACTATATACATTACATTCATATTGCACTATATACATTACATTCATGTTACACTATATACATTACATTCATATTGCACTATATACATTACATTCATATTGCACTATATACATTACATTCATATTGCACTATATGCATTACATTCATATTACACTATATACATTACATTCATATTGCACTATATACATTACATTCATATTGCACTATATACATTACATTCATATTGCACTATATATATTACATTCATATTGCACTATATACATTACATTCATATTACACTATATACATTACATTCATATTGCACTATATACATTACATTCATATTGCACTATATACATTACATTCATATTGCACTATATACATTACATTCGTATTGCACTATATACATTACATTCATGTTACACTATATACATTACATTCATATTGCACTATATACATTACATTCATATTGCACTATATACATTACATTCATATTGCACTATATACATTACATTCGTATTGCACTATATACATTACATTCATGTTACACTATATACATTACATTCATATTGCACTATATACATTACATTCATATTGCACTATATACATTACATTCATATTGCACTATATACATTACATTCATATTACACTATATACATTACATTCATATTGCACTATATACATTACATTCATATTGCACTATATACATTACATTCATATTGCACTATATACATTACATTCATATTGCACTATATACATTACATTCATGTTACACTATATACATTACATTCATATTGCACTATATACATTACATTCATATTGCACTATATACATTACATTCATATTGCACTATATACATTACATTCATATTACACTATATACATTACATTCATATTGCACTATATACATTACATTCATATTGCACTATATACATTACATTCATATTGCACTATATACATTACATTCATATTGCACTATATACATTACATTCATATTTCACTATATACATTACATTCATATTGCACTATATACATTACATTCATATTGCCCTATATACATTACATTCATATTGCACTATATACATTACATTCATATTGCACTATATACATTACATTCATATTACACTATATACATTACATTCATATTACACTATATACATTACATTCATATTACACTATATACATTACATTCATATTGCACTATATACATTACATTCATATTGCACTATATACATTACATTCATATTGCACTATATACATTACATTCATATTGCACTATATACATTACATTCATATTGCACTATATACATTACATTCATATTGCACTATATACATTACATTCATATTGCACTATATACATTACATTCATATTGCACTATATACATTACATTCATATTGCACTATATACATTACATTCATATTGCACTATATACATTACATTCATATTGCACTATATACATTACATTCATATTACACTATATACATTACATTCATATTGCACTATATACATTACATTCATATTGCACTATATACATTACATTCATATTACACTATATAGATTACATTCATATTACACTATATACATTACATTCATATTACACTATATACATTACATTCATATTGCACTATATACATTACATTCATATTGTACTATATAGATTACATTCATATTACACTATATACATTACATTCATATTGCATTATATACATTACATTCATATTGCACTATATAGATTACATTCATATTACACTATATACATTACATTCATATTGCACTATATACATTACATTCATATTGCACTATATACATTACATTCATATTGCACTATATACATTACATTCATATTGCACTATATAGATTACATTCATATTGCACTATATACATTACATTCATATTGCACTATATACATTACATTCATATTGCACTATATACATTACATTCATATTGCACTATATAGATTACATTCATATTGCACTATATACATTACATTCATATTGCACTATATACATTACATTCATATTGCACTATATAGATTACATTCATATTACACTATATACATTACATTCATATTGCATTATATACATTACATTCATATTGCACTATATACATTACATTCATATTACACTATATACATTACATTCATATTGCACTATATACATTACATTCATATTACACTATATACATTACATTCATATTACACTATATACATTACATTCATATTGCACTATATACATTAGGGATTCTCCTCTTTTTAACTTATGGAGGTTTATAAATTGTTACCAAAACATAGTCCTGGTTTGTTGTCACATGCTTTGCATTAATAGATTATGTCTTTGCAAAAACCATTATTGTAACAATTACACAGCATTTTCTAAGAATTCTTCCTTTATCTGTCACTCAGAACTTTGTTGGGTGGTGCTACATGTTGTTTGACAATAGCTCATTTCCGTTGCTTAAAGCACTCAAAAATTTATAATTACTGTATATCAAGTCTAGACATAACTGATGATATTTCATCACCTATATGTTTTTATTATATTGTAAATTTGAATTTAAGACTATTTGTAAAATATGAACTAAGAGCTCTTATAGCAGCGTATTGTTATATGCTAGCATATGCAATAACTAAGCATTCGCTTCTACCTGTCAGTACTACTCAAACATTTGTTACATTCAATTATATTTGAATATAACTATAATTACTACTCAGTGCCTCTGATTCAAAGTTAGAGTTAAATTCTCTGTCAATTCATTAAGCGATTCTGACTAACACAATAAGAATTATTAAATTTGTTATTATTTATTATAAAATTATTTATTTATGCAATAAAAAACAACTTGAAAAGAATTGAAATTTATAAACATAAACCACCGAAAAAATTTAATTACATCACAGGTAACTACAGACTATATGAAAAGACAGAAAACAATTACAGAAAACTTGTGCTCACCAAAACAAGCATGATGCCATCAGTCATCAACAGCTCAAAGATAAACTTAATATGATGCAAGTCAGTAAACTTATTAAAATAAGTTTATTTTGTAAAATGAGATTTAATTACTAAAATTATCATTTAGGCAGATTTTAAATGTTTTTTTTATGAAAGAAATTACTGATGAAAAAATGGCGCAATAAATTTTTATTTTAATCATAGCAATGTTTCAGCAGCTCGTTTGTCACCCTTATCAAGCCTGGCTCACTATAAAAAATAAAATCCCTACATTTAACAATCATTATTCTACCTTCTACAATTCTCTAAACAATTCTGTTGAGATATTGCTGTACTAACTTTTCTTTGGTCATTAACTTAGCTCTACATTAGTATACACGCTTCTAATCCTGCAGAATTAATCCTGTCTAAATTTGTTAATGAAGTATAGGAGGTAGGATTTTTTTTACCTTCTTACGTTGAACAATTGATTGCTAAATATAAGGATTTTGTTTTTTATAACAAAACAGGCTTGATAAGGACAACAAACAAATTGCCGAAATATTTCTGTGATCAAAATAAATACATTTGTTGATTCCTCTTTGCGTGAGCTACTAGTAATCACTTACACTTTTTAAAAAATGTTTTAACTTGCCTATAGTAGCACTTACTTTGCTTGTTGACAACAAGCAAAGTAAGTGCTATTATAGGCAAGTTAAAACACTTTTTTAAAAGTGTAAGCAAAATAAATATTTATTGATTAATTTATCAACAGTAATTTCCTTCATGAAAAAATCATATGAATGCCGAAATAAAATGAATTGACGTTGATTATTGTGTGGTTCATCACGGTATGTTTACTACCATGTTTTTGAAAGTATATTTTTTAACAAATTAATATTGACTGAATTTTAAATTATTAATACATTTATGGCCAATAAAACAATAACATAGATTGTTAATCTTTGCATTGTATTTGAATCAAGTTCCTCCACTTTTGATAAAATCGCATACAAATACTAACAATTCGCAGACATAAAGTAGATGCAAAAACTCTTTGAACTTTTCAATATTGTGAAATTTCATAATACTTTTTAGTTTTTAGTGTTTATTTTATTAATACTGAAACTAAAAAATGTTCTACCATTTTACTATATTTAATATATTAAATTTTAATTTAATAGAACTTTGATTAAATTCAACTCCAAATTCACCACTGGTTCATATTTAAGTTTATTAACTCATAATTGACATACTTTAAAAAAATATTACCATTTGTTTCAGGTTGGGAAAGTAAAAAAAGGCAGCCTTATAAACACTAGTGGTTTTGTTTTTCCTACAAGTGATCGAGAAATAAAATGTTCTCATTCCCTGAATTCTCAACTACTACTGAAGAGCACTGTATCACAGAATACTTTCAACACTTCTCTATTTGATCATCTTGACTTATATAAAGACTATAGCCTCTATCAACTTGTAGGCTTATTATGTGGAGTAGGACTCGGTATGTTATTGGTTATGGGGGTTATTGTACTTGGTGTTTATAATATGTTCAGAGTCAAATCAGGGAAAAGTGGGAAATCTTCTTCAATAAACACATCTCCTAGTGTAAGACGAAATCGTCGAGGTTCTGGGTCCATAACCTCTAACACGAGCGTTTAATTTAGGGGTGATTTGCGACTATGCATTTATTTTATAGTAACATATAAAAAAATTTGCTGCATGAGCTGATGTTAAAAAGTTACACATGCATATAATTTTGAAAATACATATAACAGAAACACATTTTTTGAATGTAGTTAATTTTCTATGTCACAAAATGTACTTCTAAACCATAATAAAATCTTGAAGATATGTAATAAATATCTTTATATTAATGTAAACTACTTTAAATTGAACATTATGGTTTATAGCAGCGGTTCTCAACCTGGGGGAAGTAGAAGAATTCCAGGGGAGGCGTCAACAAATTTTTAAAAAAATTGAATTTGATGTTGGACACAAACACACAATCATTGAAATTTCTTTATAGCTTAATAGAGCTATAAAGCTCTATTTCTTTACTCAACGAACTTTTCTTCCTTTCCAAAATCTCGTCGATGATACCCAAAGTCTTCCAAAAAACCTAGTAAATGAAATGAAGGACCTAATATCTGAGCATTTGTTGTCTCTGAAGAACAAAATTGGAGCCTATTTCCCAGATATAAGCTCGGAAAACTGGGAATTCAAGTTAACAAGAGACACCTTTCAAATCAACATTGATATACCTCCTGATCACATTCAAGAACAAACAATTGACTTGCAATGTGATTCCAAAGCTAAATTGGATTTCCCAAACATGGATCTCGAAGATTTCTGGCTACTATATCTTCCTGTTTACTCAGAAGTAGCAATGGAGGCAGTCAAGTTGCTTGTACAATTTTCATCAACTTATCTATGCGAGACAGGATTTTCAGCTCTGGCTAATATAAAATCTAAATATCGAGCCAGACTAGATGTGGAAAGTGACCTGCGGTGTTCTTTGTCAAAATTTCATCCAAACATACAAAAAATAGTTAACGAGAAACAGTGCCAGCCCTCACACTAGCACTACAAAAGTAGCGAACATTTTTCTGGTTATTACTTAAACATATTGTAAGTAAATTTATCATATATAAGTCTAAATTAACTTGATCCGTGAAGAGAGGCGTGACCTCACACCAAAGTGTGAAGGGGGGCTCAGAGCCTAAAAGGTTGAGAACCCCTGGTTTATAGATAGTTGGTTCTTCTCTTTGGCTAGTAGTTTTACTGTAGAGATTCATTTTCTATTATATAAGTTATATTTAGTTAAATTAAAAAGTTAAACATCAAAATAAAATTATTTGGATTTAAATTCTGATCAACTAGATTTGTTTCATACTTTAATAGGATAAAATAATTTTAAATATATAACCTTGTATGACAGGTTTAGTTCTTTTAAATTGTCAGTGTTATATTATCTGCTCTCTTTCTTTGGCCATTAATTTACCCAACTTAGCCTACAAGATAGAAACAAGAAGGTGTTTTAACTGAGGAACTACATCAATATGTCTACCTATGTATATCCATTCCATGTTTTTAGTATATGAAATTGTGATAAGTTAAACTTTATCAATAAACACTCATAATCATGGGTGCTAATTATATAATTGTTACTAGTTAGAAAATTGCCTCACAAGGCACTATTCTCAACAATTTCATACAACAATTATCAATGAATAGGTTTATTATATTACAAATCATCATTCCAGTTTAAAAGAATTCTAAATTAATAACATAAATTATTAATATTAGTTACAATACATTTTAATTTACGTATGTTGTTATATGATTCAATTTACGTTTGTTATAACCATCTTGTTTCCATTGCTGAATAATTGTTTTATATCAAGTGAAAAAAATAATAGTAATTTACTGTGATGACACGTTTCAAAACCACTGTTTCATTTATGAAACCTACCTGAAACTCAAGAGTATTAAAATAGTGGAACATATGTTTCTAAGCTGTGTGGCACATCATTTCCATTTGAGAGTAGCAGGTGGGCTACATAGATGAAACTACGGTTTTAAAATGAGTCAGTGCAGTAAGTTGCTATAGTTTTGGTCCACTTACTTATAAAATAATTATTTATGAAATTAATAAATAATAAAGTTGAAATATATATTTCAGGTCTAGGTAAAAATAGTTTTCATTAGTACATAGTACTATATTTCTGTTTGTTTTTTATCTATATATTATGAAGAAACTATTACAGATCCTGTATTTTTTAAATAAGGGTAGTTGTAATAAATAATAAGTTTGCCTATTACATATAATTTGGAATGGTGGATGATTCCAATTTTCAACGATAGGACAAATTAATGTTTTAAAATAAAATTTGACTAAGGCTGAAGCAAAATATTGATATTTGATTAACAATTTTGCCAAAACATTTATCTTGAGCATTAAGAAGACACAATAAATTTTCTTCTACAAAAAAACATGAGAAGTTCTTCTGCAAAACATGTTTAAAATATATTTTGATAAGATGACCACCTTTATTTCTTCATTAAAGTCAGTTGGTGATGTCAGTATTCCAGATCTGTTAAGAGTTTGTATTCTGTTATTCAGGACAGATGACAATGTCTGCATATTTACAGAGACAGCAGTTGAGATGTTCATACTGAGAGTTTCACCTCAAAAAGATGTGAAATGTTCTCACAGACACTCATGTGTTACCATTTTCTGCAAGCATCGTACTTGGAAACAATTATTCATTAATTCATTCTAAGGTGTCATCATAAAATACTTAAATATTGTTAAAAAAGACAAGCTCAAATTAAATTTATAAAATTAAAAAACTAAAATAGTGTTTAAAAGTAACACAATAACTGTATCACCACTCTACAGCTTGGGTATAGCTAAAACTATAGTGTAAAAACAAAATGTTTACAAAGACGAATACTTTCTTGAAATGGTGTTTGACAAATCTAACCAACTCTTGCTTCTTTGCTTTAGAAGCTTTGATGGTCCTTAACTGAGAAAATTAATAAAATAGTCTTCCAATTGGTTAAAATAGTTTACTAAGCTTGTCAAATCGTTGAAATTTCATTCATAATAAATTATTATTTGATTATTACTTGATCATTGATTGGTACTTTATAACTTTTTAAAACAAATTACATATTTTTTTTATTACAAATTTTATTTTTATTACATCTAGTTATATATAAATATATATGTGTGTGTGTGTGTGTGTTTGTGTGTGTGTGTGTGTGTGTGTGTGTGTGTGTGTGTGTGTGTGTGTGTGTGTGTGTGTGTGTGTGTGTGTGTGTGTGTGTGTGTGTGTGTGTGTGTGTGTGTGTGTGTGTGTGTGTGTGTGCGCGCGCGTGTGTGTGTGTGTGTGTGTGTGTGTGTGTAATCATACAGCATAATATTTTATTCTAAAATTTGTAGTTTATATTGTTGAAATTATTAGAATAGGTGTGTTTATTATATGTATCAAAGGCAGCTTGAAGGATGTTAAGGGTTAAACTCACCAGAAGGATTACAAAGATTCATTTAAAACTTTTATTGGTTAAAAACATTCTTAATTGGTCAGTATTGAAACAATAATTTTATTTACATTTCAAACTCCCATAAGGAAACTAAAGTATCAAGATAGTTTCCTTATAAAAACAGTTCATAGTAAACTGAGAGCTGTTGATAAAATGTGTACAGTGTTTGTAAAAACATTTAATGTATGTAACATTGCTTGATGTTGGCTGCATACTTGAAAAATAAAACTTATCAAAACTAAGAATTAAGTTTTAAAGAAATTTCAAAGAAGTCTTACAGAATTCATATTTCTTAATCTTCATAGAGTATTCTTTTATTTTGGAATGTAAAATAAAGAACAAATTCATTTCACAAGTTTTGACTAATTTTAAACATATAGTGGCATAAATGTTTTTAATTATTAAAATTTTGCATTGGAGCATAAATTAGCTAACATTATTCTCTTCCAGAATATTTAAGCCCTTTTAGCTGCCAACTCTTCCTTCCCAAAATAAATTTGGCTGTGCTACTGATAGATATTTATTAATTGTTATTTTGACAATACATGTAAATATCATAACTTGTTATGTATTTAATTATTTATAAATACGGTTAAATCTTTAACAAATATGTTCAATATGAATAATTTGTAATTCTATAAACTGGTAACAATATGTAACAGATATTTTAAAAATTATATGTATCAAATACAAACTACATTGACAACTTAACATAATTATAAATGATAAACCATTTTATTGTAAGGGTTTTAATTTACTCTGTAAAAATATAAATAAAAATCTGGACGTTTTATTGTATTTGCCTAAAATTCCTTCAATTTGAAATAATGGCTATTTAAATGAAGCTATTTAGTTGTTGGCCATGTTTTAGAGATAAAATAATTCCATTTCTTTCAACAATCTTATGGTTTAACAATTAAACTAGAAAATATTTAAGTTTTAAATCCTTTAAAAAATGTTCTATAGTGAAGTTCATGGCAAAGTATTTTACATTATATTGGAAATATTCAAGTTTTTCAAACAATATGAATGCATTTAAAAAGGGAAATGGCTTATTCCAAGACTATATTATTATTATTAGACAGATTTTTCTATTTTGACTGGTGAAGATGAAAGAGCAATTTACAAAGACTATTTTATACATACGAGTATACTATTTTAAAAATTAAAATATTAAACTCTAATTAATGAAAACATAGAAGAACGTAATCTACAATCTCAGGCAAATTTGTCAAATTTTTGTTTGAGAAAATTTGAACAAAAATAAAATCAAAGGCCTATTAAGATGATATAATTAACACATAGCACTTATTGATGTTCAGCTGTGATTAGAGGCAATGTAAAGGATATATTAACATATACCATATGATACTTATTGATATATTGTGTTATTTAGTGGTTTGAATAACTAATGATGTACTGTTGATGGACGGTTGTGAATCAAGGTAATGAATAGATTAACAAATAGGCAAACATATGACACTTGAGCACGTATCATTGATGAATGACTGGGATTTAAGGTGATGCATACAGTAAGGTATAGCATAAGATACTTATTGATGTATTGTTAATAGATGGCTGTGATTCAAGGAAAATCATAGAATAACACAGAATTAACATTATTTAATTTATGTATTATTGATGGACGGCTGAGAATTAAGGAAATGGATAGAGTAACAAATAAAATATGACACTTAATAATGTACTAAAATCCAATGCCAGGGATTGCCTGCACAGGCCTAAACTTGTCCTCCCTAAATGAGAATCAATATTGATTAGAAAATGATTAACATTCCAGTTAAAATGGAATTTTTATATTTTTTCAGTTTTGGTCTTGGTTTCGATATAATAATGGAGTAAAACAACAGCTGTTGTTTCTTTTTATTCTTATTTCCTTGAATTTTTTCATTATAGTAGAAAGAACGCTGCCATTTAAACATCCCTAAATATTGCAATTAATTGAAATATATAGGTATACTTTCTGTGTATCAAAACTGAAAACCACAATTTAATAACAAAATTCATTTTTAGTAAAAGCTAATATAAGGAAGGTATCCTGCAAATGTCAAGTCTCTAGCTTGAATATTCGTTGATCCTCAGTCAGGACAAAATTATAGATTTTGTTGGATAGCTGTGATTCAAGCCAATGCAAATAGTAACAAGTCAGGCAACCAGTTTTGATGACCCCAGCTCTGCCTGATTTTAGTGCAAATATTTCAATAAATTTCTATCAACAATACATCGATTAACTGTAGAATTTGTTACTTTATGCATCGACTTAAATCACTGCCATCTATCAACAATACATCAATTACGTGTGTTGTATTTGTTACTCTATGCATCAGCTTGAACCACAGCCATCTATCAATAATACATTAGTCAAGTGCCGTATCTGTTACTCCACGCATAGCTTTTAATCTCAGTAATCTATCAACAATACATTAGAAAAAGTTTGTATTTGTTACTCTATTCCGCCTTGACTTACAGCCATCTATCAACAATACATCGATTAAGTGTCATATCACTCTATGCATCGCCTTGAATCGCAGCCATCTATCAACAATACATCAGTCAAGTGACGTATTTGTTACTCTATGAATCGCCTTGAATCACAGCCTTCTATTAACAATACATTAATTAAGTGTGATTTTTGTTACTCTATCCATTGCCTTGTTTAATATTTATCACGACTTTCTTTAGTTTTTTTCATTAAACATTTTTGTTTTTAACAAATCTCTATATGCACTTTTACTTTTTCTCATATAGTTACAAAGGAGTCTTTTGCCAAAACAAGTCACTCTTCCTACTTACCCTAAGTGTTCAGTTTGCATACATCAGCTGACTGTCACGAAAAGTGTTTTGACTCCTATCACAAAAATGTGTGACAACTGCGTGATTAATATGTGGGCTTTCAATATTTCTATATAGAACTAAAGTCTAAACATATTATGTCTCAGACACAACAATAGACATCTTGGGACAGTAAATCTACTTCTCCAATATCACTTTCCATGTCATAAAAGTGTTATCACCTTCCATTTTGACCCACTTAAATTTGTGTAAATTGAATTTACGGTGAGTAAATATATTTTAAAATCATTTTAAGTATTGCAAAGTTTCATTAAAAAATAATAAAACATACTGTAACGAATTATATATTTTTTAATCGTCTTATACAAATTTTATTGTTTGAAAATTGTAAAAGAAGTATGGAGGCAGAGCGAGAATTTTGGCATTAACACCCATACTAGAAATGCTGGTCACGCCTTAAGGTTAGCCTAGTTATATATATATATATATATATATATATATATATATATATATATATATATAGATTTTTTGGACTAGGAGACTGACAGACTTACCTTGGTAAGAGTCCACACTGTAGTCTTGAAATAGAAACTACAGTGTGGACTCTTACCAAGGTAAGTCTGTCAGTCTCCTAGTCCAAAAAATCTAAATAATCTTTACCAACCAAAACTAACCTATATATATATATATATATATATATATATATATATATATATATATATATATATATATATATATAAATTAAATAGGCTGTAGATCCTAGTTCTACACCCTTGCATATTTTGTATTCCCTATGCTATTATTTATTTCACTTACTTGGACTTGTTTATTCTCTCACAGACTGCTCTGTGTTTATTTCTTCATGTTTGTAATACACCATAATACAGTAGTAACTATGTAAATCGACTGTGGTCTAATGTTTAATTTAAATAAATAAAACCTTTATTCTGCAAATAACTTTTTCATTTTTGTAGCACCTTATTTACATTTCGATTGCACAGCAATCTTATTTAATAAATTAAATAGTTATTTGTGGTATAAAGGTTTTATTTATTTAAATTAAAATACACTACCATTATTAATTTAATGTAACATTATTCTTTTTTATTTTGATAACTATATTCCACTAGGTATTATCTAATGATCTTTGATATTTAAGAAAGCCATTTTAATTTGTATATTCACTTTTAAGCACTATTCTGTTAAATATTTAAATATTTTTAAGTAAGCATTAATAAAAGCATCGTCTTTCTGTATTAAATGATGTTACAGAAATTTTAAGAATTTAAAATCTTATATTGATCTCAAGTTTTGAAAGTTGAATTGCCAGTAATGATGTTTAAAATATACTAATTTGAAATATGGTGTCTTTTAGAGTAAACATTCTCTAATTTAAATAGCCTACCTTCAAAACAGTTTTAAATAACACCAGAATCAAGTACTTTATTATGTACTAAGATATTTAATAATACAAAAAATTTAACATATATTTTTATATTTCTTGAATTTTGTTGTCCATTACGTTTGGTGAATTTTATTAATCGCTTAAACAATACTTTATGACTATCCGAACTTTATTTTTAGTAAATTTGTTAAAACTTACTGAGACAGAACATAGCGATCGAAAACGTTCTGTCTCAATAAGTTTTAACAAATTTACTAAAAATAAAGTTCGGATACTCATAAACTATTGTTTAAGTGATTAATAATTTTTATATTTGTTGAGTCCATCTTCACGTGAGCTACTAGTTTTCACTAAAAAATTATATATATTTATAATCTTGCCTATAGTAGCACTTACTTATATTTGTTGAGGACGGCCGTTTCGGGAGATGTGTCCCATTGTCAACGTTCTGTCTCAGTAAGTTTTTAAAAATTTACAAAACTGAAAGTTCGGATAGTCATAAACTATTGTTTAAGCGATTAATAATAAATTATGACATGAACGATTTTTTATCGATGCAACAAATATGATCAATATAACAATGTTACCTCGGTTCTAGATATCTAATAATGATTAAATGAAGTTTAAAGTGAAGTATATTAATCTTTGTAATAATTGTAGAAAACGACAATTTTAATTAGCAATAATATTCATTTGAAAACATTCCGGTTGTTTACTCATGTTGCCTGTAGGGATATTTTATGATAAAAGAGTATTTTTTCGTTTTTAAAGGGGATATACATCAATCTGGCACACTGGCAACGTGCAACTAATAGTGTGTGTATACTATGTGTGTTAATTTTGTACTGTGTAGCGTCTTGATTTGTAATAAGAAGCTGTGAATGTTTATAATTGTGTGAGTTGTAGTTGAAGCAAAACAAAAAGTGTTAACAGCTTAAGTATGTCAGAACATGATGGATTTTTATTAGGGACAAAATCAAATCCTACTACCGTGACAGATAGTCCGGTTACCGATCCAGGTTCCGTCATAAAGGTAGGAATTTAATTTTAAATCTGTTATACTGAAGTATAAGTAGTTGATTTTAGGTCAAGTGTTTACTTCATTCTACAATACAAAGATGTCCCTTGCTAATTAAAAAAAAAATATTTTTTCAAACCCCTATTATATAAGTAGGTTAACCATTGGATAAGCCTAGCGTTATTGTTCTTCAATTTGTGTACCAATTGTGTTGAAATAATAATTTTTAAATTACATTTAAACATATACTACCAAGAGCCCCGATTACAGAAATTAATATTTTCATTATTGTTTGGTATTCAATTTTATTGCTGACTATCTTCTTCCAGCTGTTATGAATTATTTCTTAAGGGCATATTTTATTTTATCTAGGTTATTGACAAATTTATTAAGATCACGTATGCCGAAATCAAGAAATCAAAAAACCGAATTAATTTTGAATGGGCACTATATTTATATTTTACAAATATAGTGAAATAGTTTTTAGGAATAAATGTAAGTAATTAGACACAATGAATAAAAGGTAAATATTGAGTCTTAGTGCCAATGTTTTTTTTTTAATTAAAATACAGTTTAAATTTGTAGAACACGAATATCAAATTTATTTTCAACAATATTTTACAGAATAAACAAAATATTTAGCAATTGTGAAAATACAAATACTCTGTTTTTAATCCTTTTATTTGATTTAAAACTAAAAAACGTTTGAACCATTAGAAGTAGAGGAACATATGTCTAAAGATGTTTAATAATTGCAAATTTTGTAAAAAAATTGGTAAAATAGTGCTTAGGCGCTCTAATTACCTTACACATGCATACTGTAATAGAATAAAACTTGACTATAAGTGTTTATGTTCGATAATTGTTTAAGTTGTACTTATTCATACAACTTATGAATGTAAATACTTTAACATCTTATTATACTTTTGATATTACTTGCGACCAGACTTTTTGTGAACTAAAGGTTGTTAAATTGTTAACTTACACTTGGAGGAAACGTTTTCTTCTTAAGACTTCAGGAAGCTGAAGAAGTCGTAAGACGAAAACGTTTCCTCCAACTGTAAGTTAACAATTTGGTAATTATATAGACGTGCGACTACCGCTATTTTCGTCAATTTGTTTTTCGTTTATTGTGTATTTTTACGTCCTAAACACGAATTTGACATTAGTTTTGGTCGCTGAAGTCTATTTAAGGCCAAATACTCTGAAGAAGTACACGTTTATTATTTTCTACTTACCGTTGCGGTAACTGCGAGAATTGGGAGCACCTGAGATTAAAATATAAAATTGTTCTGAAACGATATGCACAAAATTTTTTTAAATTTTACATGGAACGTTATTTTTTTATCATTTTAAAGTTGGGTTAAAAATTCAGTGCGGAGTAGTTGGTTGTGCAATGTCCTTGGAGTGATACAGTGACGTCACGCTATCTCCATCCATAACTTACGTGTGTAAATTATTTCAGAAACGTTTTGGCTTACTACATTACTATAGAGCTTAAACATTACTATATACCTATAATAAAATATATCTATAAAGTGTCTAATCAGGATAGATTTGGTTGTAATTGTATGGTTAAATGTATAAAATTACAACAAAATCTATACTGACGGATACTGCATAGGTATATTTCAATATAGATGGGCTACATAAAATTAACCTTCCCTGGCAATAACAGAAGTATTAGTTATCAATGTAGCTTCAGGACGGGGTTTTTCAATCTGCATATTTACAAAGTTAAAGTTTAGATTCCTTAAAACACCAACTACAGTTGTGACGTCACTGTATCACTCCACAAACGATGCACAACTTAAAACTCCGCACTTAATTTTTTACCCAACTTTAAATTGATAAAAAAATAACTTTCCGTGTAAAATTAAAAAATAATTCTTGTGCATATCGACCTAGGACGTGTTTTAGAACAATTTTTTACTTTAATCTCAGGTGGTCCCAAATTTTCGCAATTACCCCAAGTTAAGTAGAAAATGATAAACGTGTTCTTTTTCAGCTTAATTGGCCTTAAATAGACTTCAGCGACAAAAACTAATGTCAAATTCGTGTTCAGGACGTAAAAATACACAAGAAAAAAAACAATTCACAAGAATAGCGGTAGTCGCACGTCCATATAATTACCAACAATTTAACTACCTTTTGTTAACGAAAAGTCTGCTCGCAAGTAATATCGGAAGCGTAATAAGTAATTAACAACCAGCTTGACATGAACAGTAACAAAGTTTCGAGTTTAACATCTTTGATTTACACAATAGCCTATACATACATTAAAAAACTATGTTAGGTACATTAACTACAGCTAAGTAAATTACACAATAAGAATGAAAATCCAAACAATTAAAACCTAGAATAGAGAATCGTAGAAATGAATTCTGTAATCTGTTCTATTTTTTTTGTTCAATAGATTTTTTATGTAAAGTTCTACTATTTTTTTTTTTGAACATGACAGCGGTCATCGAAACGTTTCAATTTAGGGGGCCAGGAAGAGCTTGTTTTATATTTTTTACTTGGCCAAGAGCTTTTTCACAAAGTATCAGACCAAAATTGGGTTTCTCATAGAATGTTTTTGCAAAAACCACTTGAAAACTGCATCTTGTAATTCTTTTTTTTACTGCTGTCATTGGTTTTTTTAAAGAATTTTCATTTTCAAGCACGGACAACAAATTTTAAAAGTATAGATTTGCTCCTTTTACTGTCTGAAATCATTGTTGGTCCAACACAGTACATCTCAGTAAACTGTTACACTTAATGCCTTTATCCAATTGGTCTATTATTAGATCAATCCTCTAACAATAAGATAACTCATTTTCTTTTAGAAGCAATGGTGAATAATGAAACGCACTCACTAAAAAACAACCGGCCAGTGCGAAAGAGTACCTTAAAAGTAGCAGGTCAATGACACACTAACTGACTGATCAAAAGGAGAGGTGACAGTTGGGCTGGGCAGGCACACACTACTGCTCACTATACAGAACTGCACCTAGACGGTGACTATACCAATGACTGGAGTTCTATTGTCTTACTTTCACATTAAACATCCTTCTCATGGGTTGGTACATTGTCGAGGAGTAGTGCTTTGGTAAGCAATTTCAATCCAGACAAGTGTTTTTTTTTTGTGTTTTTTTTTTTTTTTTAACTAAAAACACTTGTAAATATGTTACACTTGGCCTATTGTAGCACTTACTTTTATAATTGTTGAGGACGGGGCCGTTTCAGGAGATGTGTCCCATTGTCAACTCAGACCGTAACGGACCCCAAGGTTTTTGTAGGTTAGGATAGGGATGTAGTTTTCTTTTGGTGAGTATTAGGAGTTATAATGTCGAAAAGTATGGAACTTTTTAGATTCATATGGAACAAATTCCATATGTTGGAATTTTTCTGAAAATTTTGTTGCTGCTGTGGTGTTTATTGAAAGTTTTCCCCTCACAAACACCAAGGAAATGATCTCCATATTTTGTTTTCACTGTGACAGCCAGCCATTGCTGGCTACAAACTGTTCACCTTCTTTAAGTTTAGAATGCAAGAAGGCTTTTTTTTTTGTAAAGTTACTTATTGGGGTATCTTGTACATTATTGTGCGAAACACATCCACATTGTCATCCAACACTTCAGTTTTGGGTTTTTTTTTGACAGTGCAATGACTTGATAGTGCTTTATTATCTTCAACTTGTGTATTGAAATCTTATATGGATTTTCTTTTCATGCATTAATCATACACTGTGCTCTTACCCATATTAATATTGTATTTATATGTAATATTGCACCACTTGCCACACATTCAACTTCATATATTTGTTCTAGCTCATAAACCTTTCAGAGATATGTTTTAATTAAGATGTCTTATATAGTTAAATGGACATTTTGTATTGTTTACTGAATGTCCAAATAACAATTCTGTATAAAGAAATACAAATTAAAGTCTAAACCGTGTATACTTATAATAGCTTTTATTTATGTAGTGGCAAACTTTGTTTATACGTTTTTCAAAACTATCAAAAATGAGATTGAACACTCTAGCCAGTAACATATTCACAATCCCTTGCTATTTTCCATTTGCAGTAATATTAACTATCATGGGCAACTGATGGATTGAATTAAACCACAAAAATAATATAAACACAGGGCAAGATAAAGAATTTAAGTTTTAACAGAGACATTATTATTTGTTATCCTCTTTCCTCTCAGCTTTGAGTGCAAGATCATTTAATTGAAGTTTTGGTATTTATTTCCATTCCCACGTAATCGATTTTTAGTAGAAAAAAAATATACTGTATGATAGAAAAAGTCATCAAGAATACGAAAAAAATCCGCTCAAGTTCCAAAAATTAAAAATGTTGAAAAATAGAAATCCCCCCTCTACAGTACTTGTAAAACGTTACTAACTTAACGTGTTGGCTTTATTTTTTGGACATAGTAATTGGCAAAATGCCTCGAAATGTAGTTAAATTTGCTGTTGACTCCCTAAAAATTACAAATAAAAAAATCAACTTTAAACAAAGCACGTTTACCACCACAACACCACATTTCATCTGGCACACAAACCTTATAGAATTAAAAAACTAATAAGTAGCAAAATTACTCAAAGGACGAACAATCACTTACAGACCGTATTCCACACACAAACCAGAAAATATTGCATTCAATATTTACACCTTGTATTTCTAACTTTGGCCTAAAAATGACAGAGCTTTCCCCGCAAAGGAGTATGGTACTAATAGTATTTTGTTAAAATTGATTTTTTTTTAATTTGTATTTTTTTAGGAATCAACAGCAAGTTTAATTACATTTTGATGAATTTTACGAGCTACTACATCACAGAAATAAAGCCAACACTTTGAATTTGTAACGTTTTAAATGTACTGTGGAGGGGGAGGAATTCCTATTTTCCAAAATTTTTAATTTTTGGGGCGTTAGCGAAAGATTTTATAATTTTTTTTGTATTCTTAATGACTTTCTGCATCTTTGTATACATTTTGTTTGCTAAATGGATTACGTGGGGACAGGAAATAAATACCAAAATTTTAATTATTTATAAATTTTTTCTATCAATTGCATTATATTTCTTCATCAGGCTTTTAAAATACATTTTTTAGATATATTGTTATCGTGGTATAACAAAGTTATTAAAGAGATTTAAAGGGCATTCTATATAACTCTATAACCTTCAATAAGACCAATAACTTTGCTAACACCACTGTTAGAGGTGTTGACAGTGTGTGAAGCTCATGTTGATGGCATTATATTAAATTAATGAAAAGTTGAGAACGCTTTGTTTTTGTTGTAAATATTCATTAATCAATGAATATTTAACAAGAAAAACATCAATTCATCAATTACAAGTCATGTATATGTGATTCAATTGATATATATATTTTATATATATGTGTGTGTGTGTGCGTCGCGCACGCACGCTTCAACTGTTATTAGGTTTTATCTCATTAATGCTAAATGGTGAAACGTCCGAACTGTGTTTTTATACATTATAAAATGAACGGATGTATTCTGGATATTAACAATAATCATATTTTGTATACTTATCAAAACACACACACACTATATGTTGGTAAATGCACTCAAAACATTAAAATTATAGGCCTAATTAATTTGGACAACATGACTGATAATGAAATTCCTTCACTATTAAAAAGTGAAAAATAACAATGAAGCCTCTGTGTCTTTATCAAGTACTTATCAAACTAATGTAGCAAGTAATACAATCAGATAAATAATGTTGATTATATAATTTATTATAAGAGGGCTCATTCTAAACAAGATTGCTAGCAATATTAATTCTTTTAACTTCAATTTTCAATGCAGTTGTGGGCTGTAAACTGTGAGAAGTAAGCATGAAAAGTGAAAAATAAAAATCTAGCCTCTGTGTCTTATCAAGTATTTATCAAACTAATGTAGGAAGTAATACAATCAGATAAATAATGTTGATTATATAATTTATTATAAGAGGGCTCATACTAAACAAGATTGCTAGCAATATTAATTCCTTTAACTTCAATTTTCAATGCAGTTGTGGGCTGTAAACTGTGAGAAGTAAGCATGAAAAGTGAAAAATAAAAATCTAGCCTCTGTGTCCTACCAAGTATTTATCAAACTAATGTAGGAAGTAATACAGTCAGATAAATAATGTTGATTATATAATTTATTATAAGAGGGCTCATACTAAACAAGATTGCTAGCAATATTAATTCCTTTAACTTCAATTTTCAATGCAGTTGTGGGCTGTAAACTGTGAGAAGTAAGCATGAAAAGTGAAAAATAAAAATCTAGCCTCTGTGTCCTACCAAGTATTTATCAAACTAATGTAGGAAGTAATACAATCAGATAAATAATGTTGATTATATAATTTATTATAAGAGGGCTCATACTAAACAAGATTGCTAGCAATATTAATTCTTTTAACTTCAATTTTCAATGCAGTTGTGGGCTGTAAACTGTGAGAAGTAAGCATGAAAAGTGAAAAATAAAAATCTAGCCTCTGTGTCCTACCAAGTATTTATCAAACTAATGTAGGAAGTAATACAATCAGATAAATAATGTTGATTATATAATTTATTATAAGAGGGCTCATACTAAACAAGATTGCTAGCAATATTAATTCTTTTAACTTCAATTTTCAATGCAGTTGTGGGCTGTAAACTGTGAGAAGTAAGCATGAAAAGTGAAAAATAAAAATCTAGCCTCTGTGTCTTACCAAGTATTTATCAAACTAATGTAGCAAGTAATACAATCAGATAAATAATGTTGATTATATAATTTATTATAAGAGGGCTCATACTAAACAAGATTGCTAGCAATATTAATTCTTTTAACTTCAATTTTCAATGCAGTTGTGGGCTGTAAACTGTGAGAAGTAAGCATGAAAAGTGAAAAATAAAAATCTAGCCTCTGTGTCTTACCAAGTATTTATCAAACTAATGTAGCAAGTAATACAATCAGATAAATAATGTTGATTATATAATTTATTATAAGAGGGCTCATACTAAACAAGATTGCTAGCAATATTAATTCTTTTAACTTCAATTTTCAATGCAGTTGTGGGCTGTAAACTGTGAGAAGTAAGCATGAAAAGTGAAAAATAAAAATCTAGCCTCTGTGTCTTACCAAGTATTTATCAAACTAATGTAGCAAGTAATACAATCAGATAAATAATGTTGATTATATAATTTATTATAAGAGGGCTCATACTAAACAAGATTGCTAGCAATATTAATTCCTTTAACTTCAATTGTCAATGCAGTTGTGGGTTGTAAACTGTGAGAAGTAAGCATGAAAAGTGAAAAATAAAAATCTAGCCTCTGTGTCTTACCAAGTATTTATCAAACTAATGTAGCAAGTAATACAATCAGATAAATAATGTTGATTATATAATTTATTATAAGAGGGCTCATACTAAACAAGATTGCTAGCAATATTAATTCCTTTAACTTCAATTGTCAATGCAGTTGTGGGTTGTAAACTGTGAGAAGTAAGCATGAAAAGTGAAAAATAAAAATCTAGCCTCTGTGTCCTACCAAGTATTTATCAAACTAATGTAGCAAGTAATACAATCAGATAAATAATGTTGATTATATAATTTATTATAAGAGGGCTCATACTAAACAAGATTGCTAGCAATATTAATTCCTTTAACTTCAATTGTCAATGCAGTTGTGGGTTGTAAACTGTGAGAAGTAAGAATGAAAAGTGAAAAATAAAAATCTAGCCTCTGTGTCTTTATCAAGTATTTATCAAACTAATGTAGGAAGTAATACAATCAGATAAATAATGTTGATTATATAATTTATTATAAGAGGGCTCATTCTAAACAAGATTGCTAGCAATATTAATTCCTTTAACTTCAATTGTCAATGCAGTTGTGGGTTGTAAACTGTGAGAAGTAAGCATGAAAAGTGAAAAATAAAAATCTAGCCTCTGTGTCTTTATCAAGTATTTATCAAAGTAATGTAGGAAGTAATACAATCACATAAATAATGTTGATTATATAATTTATTATAAGAGGGCTCATACTAAACAAGATTGCTAGCAATATTAATTCTTTTAATTCAATTTTCAATGCAGTTGTGGGCTGTAAACTGTGAGAAGTAAGCATGAAAAGTGAAAAATAAAAATCTGGCCTCTGTGTCTTATCAAGTATTTATCAAACTAATGTAGGAAGTAATACAATCAGATAAATAATGTTGATTATATAATTTATTATAAGAGGGCTCATTCTAAACAAGATTGCTAGCAATATTAATTCCTTTAACTTCAATTGTCAATGCAGTTGTGGGTTGTAAACTGTGAGAAGTAAGCATGAAAAGTGAAAAATAAAAATCTAGCCTCTGTGTCTTATCAAGTATTTATCAAAGTAATGTAGGAAGTAATACAATCACATAAATAATGTTGATTATATAATTTATTATAAGAGGGCTCATACTAAACAAGATTGCTAGCAATATTAATTCTTTTAATTCAATTTTCAATGCAGTTGTGGGCTGTAAACTGTGAGAAGTAAGCATGAAAAGTGAAAAATAAAAATCTGGCCTCTGTGTCTTATCAAGTATTTATCAAACTAATGTAGGAAGTAATACAATCAGATAAATAATGTTGATTATATAATTTATTATAAGAGGGCTCATACTAAACAAGATTGCTAGCAATATTAATTCCTTTAACTTCAATTGTCAATGCAGTTGTGGGTTGTAAACTGTGAGAAGTAAGAATGAAAAGTGAAAAATAAAAATCTGGCCTCTGTGTCTTATCAAGTATTTATCAAACTAATGTAGGAAGTAATACAATCAGATAAATAATGTTGATTATATAATTTATTATAAGAGGGCTCATACTAAACAAGATTGCTAGCAATATTAATTCCTTTAACTTCAATTGTCAATGCAGTTGTGGGTTGTAAACTGTGAGAAGTAAGCATGAAAAGTGAAAAATAAAAATCTAGCCTCTGTGTCTTACCAAGTATTTATCAAACTAATGTAGCAAGTAATACAATCAGATAAATAATGTTGATTATATAATTTATTATAAGAGGGCTCATACTAAACAAGATTGCTAGCAATATTAATTCCTTTAACTTCAATTGTCAATGCAGTTGTGGGTTGTAAACTGTGAGAAGTAAGCATGAAAAGTGAAAAATAAAAATCTAGCCTCTGTGTCTTACCAAGTATTTATCAAACTAATGTAGCAAGTAATACAATCAGATAAATAATGTTGATTATATAATTTATTATAAGAGGGCTCATACTAAACAAGATTGCTAGCAATATTAATTCCTTTAACTTCAATTGTCAATGCAGTTGTGGGTTGTAAACTGTGAGAAGTAAGCATGAAAAGTGAAAAATAAAAATCTAGCCTCTGTGTCTTACCAAGTATTTATCAAACTAATGTAGCAAGTAATACAATCAGATAAATAATGTTGATTATATAATTTATTATAAGAGGGCTCATACTAAACAAGATTGCTAGCAATATTAATTCCTTTAACTTCAATTGTCAATGCAGTTGTGGGTTGTAAACTGTGAGAAGTAAGCATGAAAAGTGAAAAATAAAAATCTAGCCTCTGTGTCCTACCAAGTATTTATCAAACTAATGTAGCAAGTAATACAATCAGATAAATAATGTTGATTATATAATTTATTATAAGAGGGCTCATACTAAACAAGATTGCTAGCAATATTAATTCCTTTAACTTCAATTGTCAATGCAGTTGTGGGTTGTAAACTGTGAGAAGTAAGAATGAAAAGTGAAAAATAAAAATCTAGCCTCTGTGTCTTTATCAAGTATTTATCAAACTAATGTAGGAAGTAATACAATCAGATAAATAATGTTGATTATATAATTTATTATAAGAGGGCTCATTCTAAACAAGATTGCTAGCAATATTAATTCCTTTAACTTCAATTGTCAATGCAGTTGTGGGTTGTAAACTGTGAGAAGTAAGCATGAAAAGTGAAAAATAAAAATCTAGCCTCTGTGTCTTATCAAGTATTTATCAAAGTAATGTAGGAAGTAATACAATCACATAAATAATGTTGATTATATAATTTATTATAAGAGGGCTCATACTAAACAAGATTGCTAGCAATATTAATTCTTTTAATTCAATTTTCAATGCAGTTGTGGGCTGTAAACTGTGAGAAGTAAGCATGAAAAGTGAAAAATAAAAATCTGGCCTCTGTGTCTTATCAAGTATTTATCAAACTAATGTAGGAAGTAATACAATCAGATAAATAATGTTGATTATATAATTTATTATAAGAGGGCTCATACTAAACAAGATTGCTAGCAATATTAATTCCTTTAACTTCAATTGTCAATGCAGTTGTGGGTTGTAAACTGTGAGAAGTAAGCATGAAAAGTGAAAAATAAAAATCTGGCCTCTGTGTCTTATCAAGTATTTATCAAACTAATGTAGCAAGTAATACAATCAGATAAATAATGTTGATTATATAATTTATTATAAGAGGGCTCATACTAAACAAGATTGCTAGCAATATTAATTCCGTTAACTTCAATTTTCAATGCAGTTGTGGGCTGTAAACTGTGAGAAGTAAGCATGAAAAGTGAAAAATAAAAATCTAGCCTCTGTGTCTTTATCAAGTATTTATCAAACTAATGTAGGAAGTAATACAATCAGATAAATAATGTTGATTATATAATTTATTATAAGAGGGCTCATACTAAACAAGATTGCTAGCAATATTAATTCTTTTAACTTCAATTTTCAGTGTAGTTGTGGGCTGTAAACTGTGAGAAGTAAGCATAAGAAGTCTGCACTGATAATTTAAGTTGAAAAGCTAAGTGTAACCATTAATAGTTTTTTTAGACCCATTCATAGTTTAATCGATTATTATTAAATTACTATTTAATTAATAATAATATTTTTTATAAAAGTTATTATTAATATTAACAGAATGCTTTTACCTATATTTAATACATGCGTATCGTAATGTGGTATTAAATAGAGATGTAATTATCTGACGAATTTGAAACCGTTGAAAAGTAACTGATTGTGGTTGAAGGCCATTGCAGCAGGTGGCGACGTTTGACTGTAATGATTGAAAGTGTTACTATGTGACAGAAGCAACATACATTATTGCTAATGCAGTGGGCGGGCGCGTGAGGTTGTTGTGTAAACAGAATCAATGCCATGATCGTGTCACACCTGCTTCTTGTATTAACCGCTTTACAGCTTCCTATTGCATATTGTTTTTAGTGTTGGAATAGCTAAACCATTAGTTAAAAAGATAAAATGTATAAGATTCTACAAAAAAAAAAAAAAAAAAATAGTTCCAGGTTAATAAATAAATAAAAAAACCTCTAATCACGAATATTTTTATTTTAAAGGTTTTTAAGGTTAAAATAAAAATATTTGTGATTAGACGATTTTGATTAATATTATTATTATTTAACTGCAGTAAATTATTCCAAATAATTAATGGGCAGTTAAAAGTTATTTTAATGTATTTTTTGCATTTGATTACCCAACATAAACTCTAAAAACATTTGAAATAGCATAATTTAAAAATAATTGAATTTTTTAATCTTAGTGCAATATTTTTACATTTTGTTTCCTAACACGAACTCTAAAAACATTTAAATTGTACAATTTTAAAATAATTGTAATTTGTATTTTACTGTAATTTAAAAATAATGTTGCTACCCAACACGAGCTCTAAAAATATTTAAAAATAGTACAGTTTAAAAATAATTGTATTTTTAAGATGGGCTATATTGTCTCTAGTTTTTTTTGGTGTGTTAAGATTTTGTTTAGAGAATTTGTTTCATTCGAATTTTTTTATCGTGTAGAGCATTAAAAGTATTTTTTTTGTTCCTGCTAAAGTGAATAATTTATTTTCTCTGATTAGAATAATAAATATATCTTTACAAAATTACATTTTCCTTATTTTTGAGTCCAGCTTCACTTTAACTACTAGTTTTGCACTAGACCACATGAACGTGTTGATACTTGAGTTATACTTGCCTATAGTACAAAAGCAATAGAGAGCTCAGTAGTGTAATATACTTGCCTATAGTACAAAAGCAATAGAGAGCTCAGTAGTGTAATATACTTGTCTATAGTACAAAAGCAATAGAGAGCTCAGTAGTGTAATATACTTGCCTATAGTACAAAAGCAATAGAGAGCTCAGTAGTGTAATATACTTGCCTATAGTACAAAAGCAATAGAGAGCTCAGTAGTGTAATATACTTGCCTATAGTACAAAAGCAATAGAGAGCTCAGTAGTGTAATATACTTGCCAATAGTACAAAAGCAATAGAGAGCTCAGTAGTGTAATATACTTGCCTATAGTACAATGCAATAGAGAGCTCAGTAGTGTAATATACTTGCCTATAGTACAAAAGCAATAGAGAATTCGGTAGTGTAATATACTTGCCTATAGTACAAAAGCAATAGAGAGCTCAGTAGTGTAATATACTTGCCTATAGTACAAAAGCAATAGAGAATTCGGTAGTGTAATATACTTGCCTATAGTACAAAAGCAATAGAGAGCTCAGTAGTGTAATATACTTGCCAATAGTACAAAAGCAATAGAGAGCTCAGTAGTGTAATATACTTGCCTATAGTACAATGCAATAGAGAGCTCAGTAGTGTAATATACTTGCCAATAGTACAAAAGCAATAGAGAATTCGGTAGTGTAATATACTTGCCTATAGTACAAAAGCAATAGAGAGCTCAGTAGTGTAATATACTTGCCAATAGTACAAAAGCAATAGAGAATTCGGTAGTGTAATATACTTGCCTATAGTACAAAAGCAATAGAGAATTCGGTAGTGTAATATACTTGCCTATAGTACAAAAGCAATAGAGAATTCGGTAGTGTAATATACTTGCCTATAGTACAAAAGCAATAGAGAGCTCAGTAGTGTAATATACTTGCCAATAGTACAAAAGCAATAGAGAGCTCAGTAGTGTAATATACTTGCCTATAGTACAATGCAATAGAGAGCTCAGTAGTGTAATATACTTGCCAATAGTACAAAAGCAATAGAGAATTCGGTAGTGTAATATACTTGCCTATAGTACAAAAGCAATAGAGAGCTCAGTAGTGTAATATACTTGCATATAGTACAAAAGCAATAGAGAGCTCAGTAGTGTAATATACTTGCCTATAGTACAAAAGCAATAGAGAGCTCAGTAGTGTAATATACTTGCCTATAGTACAAAAGCAATAGAGAATTCGGTAGTGTAATATACTTGCCTATAGTACAAAAGCAATAGAGAATTCGGTAGTGTAATATACTTGCCTATAGTACAAAAGCAATAGAGAGCTCAGTAGTGTAATATACTTGCCAATAGTACAAAAGCAATAGAGAATTCGGTAGTGTAATATACTTGCCTATAGTACAAAAGCAATAGAGAATTCGGTAGTGTAATATACTTGCCTATAGTACAAAAGCAATAGAGAGCTCAGTAGTGTAATATACTTGCCTATAGTACAAAAGCAATAGAGAATTCGGTAGTGTAATATACTTGCCTATAGTACAAAAGCAATAGAGAGCTCAGTAGTGTAATATACTTGCCAATAGTACAAAAGCAATAGAGAATTCGGTAGTGTAATTATAATTAATAAACGCTTATAAACTCTTGCTACAAATATTTGCACGACGTTTATCTACGTTTCCCTAACTTTAGCATCATCAAAAAGTTACAAAAAAAATAGTAAATAAAATCAAAAAAAGATTTAAAATTATTATATAATAATTAATAATAACAATATAATAATTAACAAAAAAATAATATAATTATAATTGTTATTAATTACTTATTGTAGCACTTACGTTTTTTTAAATGATTGGGAACGGCCGTTGCTGGAAATGTATCCCATTATCAACTGAGGGAGAGAGACAGGTGGCTGGTTGGCACAGTCCGATATCCAGAAACTACCTGGCTACCCTCGTCAAACCAAGGAGTGACTGGTTCACAGTCCTACACTTAAAAAACCCGACAGGTTTTAATATTTGCGGTATTAATGAACATTTATATATTTCTATTATTTCTTTAAGACTTACAATGAATGACAATTAATTAAAATTGGGAATAAAAACTTACATGATAACTTTTAAAATTAAAAAATTACATCTTTTAAAGAGTGTCCGTTCTGTGTCATAAATTCTTCTAGTCTTGCAGTGAAACTGTCAAACACTTTTCCTAACATCCCACGTGTTTTGGTGGCAATCACTTTACTTATGGGATTTTTTAGTTCTTGTATTGTGCGGGGTTTGGTAGTGTATGGTTTTTGATTTGATGTATCCCCAAAGGAAAAGTCACGAGCAGTAAGATCAGCCCAGAAATGTCGCCATTGCAAGTAATAACACGGCAACGAAACTTTCTCCTCAAAAGGTCCATGACCACAATAGCTGAATGAGCAGTTGCTCCATCTTGTTGGAAGCAAATTTGTTTCAGAAGGAAACGCTTTCTTCTGAGTTCAGGGATGAAGAAATTATAAAAAATTCTCAGCTAACAGTCACTGTTCACCCACTTTCCTCAAAAACGTGTCCCGACGACGCACCTTTTGGTTACCCCACACCACACTGTAAATTTCGCACCTTGCAGTGGTTATTCTTGCAAATTTTGAGGGATTGAGTCTGAAAAATAGCGAAAACTTTATTTATTTACATAGCCGTCCAAATAAAAATGTGCCTCATCACTCGTGACTAGGATTTTATCGCCATCCATTAAATCAATAATTTGCTTTTTTTAAAATTATTACGATCCGTATAATCACGAGACTCGAGGCTTTCAACTGCGGCAGTTTTGTACGGATGAAAGTATAAATCGTATTGAAGAATACTTCTCACCGTACGATCCGACATTTGAGAAGTGGCAGCTTCATTTTGAGAATGTCGATGTAGACTATTCAGACGACCTGTACAGACTTCCGCTTTAAGTTTGAACTTCTTGTTCACAGCATTGTCTCACTCGGTGAACGTTGTCTGGTGTTCTGACTTACTTAGTCGACCTGTAAAGGCTTCCGTTTTAAGGTTGAACCTGTTGTTCACAGCTTTGTCTCACTCGCTGAACATCGTCTGGTGTTCTGACTTACCTTGGACGACCTGTACAGACTTCCGCTTTAAGGTTGAACCCGTTGTTCACGGCTTTGTCTCACTCGCTGAACGTTGTCTGGTGTTTTGACTTACCTTTGCAGACCTGTACCGGCTTTTGCTTTAAGGTTGAACCCGTTGTTCACAGCTTCGTCTCACTCGCTGAACATCGTCTGGTGTTCTGACTTACCTTGGACGACCTGTACAAACTTCCGCTTTAAGGTTGAACCCGTTGTTCACGGCTTTGTCTCACTCGCTGAACGTTGTCTGGTGTTCTGACTTACCTTGGACGACCTGTACAGACTTCCGCTTTAAGGTTGAACTTGTTTTTCACAGCTTCGTCTCACCGCTGAACATTGTCTGGTGCTATGACTTACTTTGGACGACCTGTACAGGCTTCTGCTTTAAGGTTGAACTTGTTGTTCACAGCTTTGTCTCACTCGCTGAACATCGTCTGGTGTTCTGACTTACCTTGGACGACCTGTACAGACTTCCGCTTTAAGGTTGAACCCGTTGTTCACGGCTTTGTCTCACTCGCTGAACGTTGTCTGGTGTTCTGACTTAACCTTGGAGGACCTGTACAGACTTCCGCTTTAAGGTTGAACTTGTTGTTCTCAGCTTGGTTCACACACTGAACATTGTCTGGCATTCTGACTTACCTTAGGCGACCTGTTCAGGCTTCCGCTTCAAGGTTGAACTTGTTGTTCACAGCTTTGTCTCACTCGCTTAACTTTTTATGGCGTTCTGACTTACCTTAGACGACCTGTTCAGGCTTCCGCTTTAAGGTTGAACTTGTTGTTCGCAGCATTGTCTCACTCACTGAACGTCGTCTGGTCTTCTGACTTACCTTGGACGACCTGTACAGGCTTCCGCATTAAGGTTGAACCTGTTGTTCACAGCTTCGTCTCACCGTTGAACATCGTCTGGTGTTCTGACTTACCTTGGACGACCTGTACAGGCTTCCGCATTAAGGTTAAACCAGTTGTTCACAGCTTTTTCTCACTCGCTGAACGTTGTATGGTGTTCCGACTTACCTTGGACGACCTGTACAGGCTTCTGCTTTAAGGTTGAACTTGTTGTTCACAGCTTTGTATCACTCGCTGAACGTTGTATGGTGTTCTGACTTACCTTGGACGACCTGTACAGGCTTCCGCATTAAGGTTGAACCTGTTGTTCACAGATTTGTTTCACTCGCTGAACGTTGTCTGGTGTTCTGACTTACCTTGGACGACCTGTACAGGCTTCCGCATTAAGGTTGAACCTGTTGTTCACAGCTTTGTTTCACTCGCTGAACGTTGTCTGGTGTTCTGACTTGCCTTGGACGACCTGTACAGGCTTCTGCTTTAAGGTTGAACTTGTTCACAGCTTCGTCTCACCGCTGAACATTGTCTGGTGTTCTGACTTACCTTGGACGACCTGTACAGGCTTCTGCTTTACGGTTGAACTTGTTGTTCACAGCTTTGTCTCACTCGCTGAACATTGTCTGGTGTTCTGACTTACCTTGGACGACCTGTACAGGCTTCTGCTTTAAGGTTGAACTTGTTGTTCACAGCTTTTGTCTCACTCGCTGAACGTTGTCTGGTGTTCTGACTTACCTTGGACGACCTGTACAGGCTTCTGCTTTAAGGTTGAACTTGTTGTTCACAGCTTCGTCTCACCGCTGAACATTGTCTGGTGTTCTGACTTACCTTGGACGACCTGTACAGGCTTCTGCTTTACGGTTGAACTTGTTGTTCACAGCTTTGTCTCACTCGCTGAACATTGTCTGGTGTTCTGACTTACCTTGGACGACCTGTACAGGCTTCTGCTTTAAGGTTGAACTTGTTGTTCACAGCTTTTGTCTCACTCGCTGAACGTTGTCTGGTGTTCTGACTTACCTTGGATGACCTGTACAGGCTTCCGCTTTAAGGTTGAACTTGTTCTTCACGGCTTTGACTCACTCGCTGAACGTTGTCTGGTGTTCTGACTTACCTTGGATGACCTGTACAGGCTTCTGCTTTAAGGTTGAACTTGTTGTTCACAGCTTTGTCTCACCGCTGAACATTGTCTGGTGTTCTGACTTACCTTGGATGACCTGTACAGGCTTCCGCTTTAAGGTTGAACTTGTTGTTCACAGCTTTGTCTCACCGCTGAACATTGTCTGGTGTTCTGACTTACCTTGGATGACCTGTACAGGCTTCCGCTTTAAGGTTGAACTTGTTGTTCACAGCTTCGTCTCACTCGCTGAACATTGTCTGGTGTTCTGACTTACCTTGGATGACCTGTACAGGCTTCCGCTTTAAGGTTGAACTTCTTGTTCACAGCTTTGTCTCACCGCTGAACATTGTCTGGTGTTCTGACTTACCTTGGATGACCTGTACAGGCTTTTGCTTTAAGGTCGAACTTGTTGTTCACAGCTTTGCCTCACTCGCTGAACGTTGTCTGGTGTTCTGACTTACCTTGGACGACCTGTACAGGCTTCCGCTTTAAGGTTGAACCTGTTGTTCTGAAGTTATTAACCCATATAATAATTGTGTTACAAGATGGAATGCGTCCCAAAAGACCCACATTGAAACGTTTACGAAATTCAGGTTGCGTAAAGTTGCAAGAATTGCCACTTTTGAAATTTGCCTCAACTACAAACGTTCGGTGTTCTCTATCTAGACCCACTGATTCATCCCTACGGATAGGCATTGTGTATGCTTGAGAATGTGTCGGTCCCCACTACTGGAATGGTCAGCTTCTCAGGAAACAAAACGCTCAGGTTTTTTGCCGCTCAATGTATACGCGTTTATGATGTTAAGTTTAAATTGTTTGTTGTGGGTAGAGTAGGCTATTTCGTAATTATATTTACGAAATGTTTTGGGCTGTTTATGACATTTGGATTATCTGTATTTTAGTGCTATGTATTTGTGGTTTTGTTGAGTTTAGTTATTGAGTTTATTTTTTAAACGGTTATATTCTTTAGCATTGTCTTTTGTGATGTAGCCTTCGGTTTATGCGGTTTGTTATGGTGGTGTTCTTGTTTTTCTAAGGTTTTTTTTAAATAGGGGATAGATCATAGTATTGTAAGCTGATAGTTTGTGTTATGGAGGGCATTTGAGTACATTTATCTGCCTTTCCTAACACTAAAATATTTTTTTTTTATTGACGTGTTTCGGAATAACTCAACTCCTACTAGCATCTCCTACTAGCATCCCCTACTAGCATCCCCTACTAGCATCCCCACTAAGTAAATTATCTTCTTACCCTTGATGGAAATTTTTAATTTCGGTGAAATGTACGAAAAGTTCGTACAAATATAGCAAAATGCGCAGTCAGTCACCACACAGGCTCCTTAACGCTCAGTTAATTGTATAGTACACTTCTTATGCAATCCTTAGAACTTTCCGTAGGTTTTTATAAATGTATTATTTCTTCTCGTTGTATCACATATTTCGTGTTACTTGTTTGAGTTTTTTATGGAAGTATTGTAGTATGTATCGAGCTAAACAAAGTAACTAAAATAAATGTATTATTTCTTCTCGTTGTATCACATATTTCGTGTTACTTGTTTGAGTTTTTTATGGAAGTATTGTAGTATGTATCGAGCTAAACAAAGTAACTAAAATAAATGTATTATTTCTTCTCGTCGTATCACATATTTCGTGTTACTTGTTTGAGTTTTTTATGGAAGTATTGTAGTATGTATCGAGCTAAACAAAGTAACTAAAATAAATAACAAATGACAAAAATTTGTATCATTTAAGTAAATATGAGTTGGAATTTTCTCTTGACACTGTGTCAAAATCACACATAGAGAGCTGGCCAGTTATAGTTATGGTCAGTGTAGAAGTAAACTGAATAGTTATTAAATATTGTTTACAATTTTGAAAAAAATGCCTAACTAAAAATCTAAATTACCGCGTGGAAAAATTGCAAATTTATAAAATGTTTATTGGTTTTTACCGTTAATTCTTGAGGGCACATTTCAAATAATAAACAAGGTAGAAACAAAATTAATTTTTTATAAAGCAAAGTAAAAAAATACACTTGTAAGGCGCAATTAATCATTGTGGGTACACATTAAACAAATAATATAGCGTTGCATTGAACAACCAACCAATTTTTATGTTTTGTTGTGTTTTTTTTAACAATCTCTAGACCTGAAATTATTGTATGAATTTAGGGATGTCTGGATATGATGAGATGTTGCTAAGGTAACGATATTCTCCTGGTAGGGAAATGCAGACGAGTTATTTGGAGAGGGCGGCATCTTTCACGTTATCCAATTAAACAAGTATAAATATTGACTCTGCTTCAAATCACTCACATACACCAGTAGCGGTTTAATTCGTAAAAAGATTTTGTTAAACTACTTTAAATATAGTAATAAATTTCAGGATGTATGTTTAGCAGTGGGTTCACTTACCTGACTCACTGTTGATACTTCAATATTAGAAATCGTTTTTATTACAATATGAATATATTTAGCAGGGAAAGAATATTTTATACAATTTTATACAATGTATATAGCACACAGTAATTATATTAAAAGGCACACTTAAACAAATATAGAAATTTTGAAACACTAAAGGACACCATATAGGATATCGTTCAAATTACATTCACGCCCTAATTGACGTAGACAATTTTTTTTAATATTTTGGAGTGAAATTATCGGTGAACAAAATTATTTGATACTAGCAGAGTACCCGTTCTTCGTACGGGGTTGACGAAGCCTATATTTGTAATGTCTTAATTGCTTTCCGAAGTACAAAACAGTGATGAAATAAGTTAACTCTAGGTTGTTGAAACGATTTGTAGTATGAACATGTTCACATGAAATACATCTTTATAAGTGCCCAACGGTGCTCTGAAGTTTCAGAAAAACGTTGCAATGCT